>OY284470.1:32773871-32805713 GCA_958336335.1 Dilophus febrilis
ATATGTATATTTGGATGAAATATCTTTTAAATTCGTATCACGATGTATAATTTTATGTATTCAAGTCAACTATGGTATATATAAAAATACTCAAAACTAAAACTAAATTTACTCGACAAAATGCCTTTTTTCCAATATATTTTATTTTGTGTTCATAAAAACGTTATCGTCTCTTTTTCCGCTATGTAATCATCCATATATATATATTATATTTATTTATATATGTATTATATATAGTGACTTGGATAACTATGTACATTTAAAATAATAAAATTATATGTCTATATATATTATATGTGAAATTGCACATTGTATAAAATTGCATTGCATAATATAATAATATCGTAAATGTACACAGAGTGTTATTAAAAATTGCTTATATATGAAATTTTTTTTATAATGAATTTAATGCAGGGCTCGAATTATATGAACCGATATCGAATAATAAATTATCGAGTAAAAATTTCGATCACGTTTATCGAGAAAAAAAAATGGGATCATGGAAATCTATTGCAATCGAATCGAAGTTTTTGTTTTAATCGTAGAAGATTTTCCAATATAAAATACTTATCTATATATATCGATATATGCGATTTAAATCAGCAACATTGTAAAATTGTTATTATTATTCAATTCAATAAAATAAATTTTATTTAACTTATAGTTTTTAAATTTTAATATTTAAAGCAAAAAACAATATAAGCAAATCACAAAGCAAACTCAATAACAAACACCATTCGATAGAAAATTATATATCGAATGAAATTAACGTCACACGACTCGATTGATCGAGTCATATAATCCGAAAAACCACTAATTTCGATCTCGAGTATTCGATATCGACTGATAGAATTCGACCCCAGGGAAATATTTAAACATATAGTGAATTTAAATTAAAAAATTACTTTTTGTGGTACAATCATCAGTTAAAGTGTATTTATAGTTCACCATGGCTAAGCTCCCATTGACTAAATGGGAGAAAAAATTGAAACGAAATGGCTGTTGAATGAATAAAAATACCTGTTGAATGAATAAAGTATCGAACATACTCTTGAACACGACGAAACGAATTCAAATAGAAGAATTCTTAAGCATCGGTGTCCTATACAGCAGAAACAGAACCGAAATAGAAACAGCAAAAAGAAAAATTCTGTTTCTGTTATATGTGTGTATATGTGTGTAAATGTTGTTGATTAGATTTTATTTTGCCTACTCCTTATAATATATTCAATATCCTTGTAATTCCATATTCCTATTATACAGATGGCATTGAATTACAATTTTTACAAATATATAACCCCAGTTCAACAATAAAAACAATTTCTGTTTTTCTATACAACAGAAAGTGTTTAAAGCATGGTTCAGTATTGGGTGTAGTGATAGGTTTACTATGGGATTGTGGGATTAAATAAAAAAAAATTCCGCTTTCGACAGTATATATAAGTTTTCATGCTTTCGTTTTCGTTTCGTCGTTTTCGAGAGTACGTTCGTTACCTAATATTTTTATTATATACTTATACAATTTGTAAAATTTTGTTAATTTAATTTCGTTGATTGGAGCACTGGAAAAAAGTCGCCTATATTTCGCTCGGTTAATAAAAAAGTACATGTTTCTCTTTTTTATTCTTAGCAACATCTATAATTTTTCTAAATCGAAAAAATGCATTCTTATGACGGTTTTTATGTTTTTTAGAAAATTTAATCTAATATATTTTCAATTGAAACTGAGACCTGAAGTAATATCTTTAGTTTTAAATCTGATTGTATCCTAGGGCAAAGTCGAGTTTATATAATAATCAAAATCAATCGAAAACAAAAATTGATTAATATATACTAATGCGCCATCACATCCTATATATTATTATAATATTTATATGATGAATTTTATCAAATGCATGAATTGCATGCATTTACTATATAAAATAGAATATCTATATATGATGTACATATACACATTATAGCATTATAGTCAGAACAAAATGATGGTGTTCTGCAACATAATAAGATTATTTTTCATATATTATGGGATAGGATGTACTTATGTAGTTATATACATATGTCAGATTTTCCTATATACTACTGTATACAAATATGAGTAAGTCTTTTCAATTTAAACTTCCTTGGTTTATCTATTTGGACAAATGCTTTTATTTTTACGTTGGTAGTACTGTTATTGACATTGTTGACAAATTTTACGTCAATTGGTTCATTGCTGTAGTAGTTACGTGTGTGTGTCTGAACAGAGAAAAGTTGTTTATTCGATTTGTTTATTTTTTGATAATGTCAAATTGTTCAAAGAAGGTCGTGAACGCGTTGAAGACGAACCACATCAAATACGACCAAGAACCTCTATTGATGAGCTGCACGACAACAAAATCAAAGAATTGGTGCTGCAAATCGTCGATTGACTACTAGAGAGTCACTTGCTTATATTATTGGAATATCAAATGGGTCAGTCAACACCATTTTAAAAGATGTTTTGTGCCCGAAAAAAGTCAAATGTCGATTGGTACCAAAAACACTCAATTTTTTCGAAAAACATTGGAAGTCTGTGAAACGATGCTTTCTGACTATCAGGATAATGAAAAGGACCACCGTATTCGCCAGATTTATCTCCGTGTGACTTCTATTCGTTTGGCTATTGCCTATTCAGCAAACTCAAAAGACCACTTCGGAGACACCATTTTGATTCGATTGATGAGATAAAAGCCGAATCGAAGAGGGAACTGATGGCCATTCCGGAAGACGAGTATAAACCATGTTTTGAAAATTGGAAAAAGCGTTGGCATAGTTGCATTGCATCAGGCGGGGATCATTTTGAAGGTGATAATTTAGATTTATAAGAATAAATAATGATTTCAAAAGTTATAAATAAAGTCTTACTCATATTTGTACACAGTAGTAAATGTAACTAAATTATGTATATATTAAATAGTTTTAATGATATTTATACATTTATTATATATACACAGTGCGACAATTAATATTCCGGACTCAAACCGTATCTCAATAACCAGTGGGTTGATCTATGTGATGGAACAAGCGTTTTGAAGCTTGATGTTTTCTCTATCTCCTGTAAAAATTTCATTGCATTTGGTTGACAAATAAAAAAGTTATGGCATTTCTTGTGAAACAATATTTTAGTTGAAGTAGACATTTTAACATGGAACAAACAGCAGTCATTAAATTCAACGCAAAACTTGGTAAATCTGCAACAGAAACGTTCAAATCGATGCAGCAAGTTATTGGGTAGAACACAAGTTTTTGAGTGATATAAACGTTTCGTGGATCGCTAAAATACAGGCTAAAAAAACAAGAAAATTCCATGGAAAATCAAGACAATGCTCGTAACATTTTTCGATAGCAAGGGAATTATCCATAAAGAATTCGTTCCAACGGGTCAGTCAGTGGCGCTTATTATATCGAAGATTTGAAGCGTTTGATGGGCAGGATTCGTCGTATTCGACCTGAATATCGTGAATCAGATAGTTGGTGTTTGTTACAGGATAATGGACCAAGTCACACTTCACTTATTGTTCGTCAGTTTTTGGATCGAAATCAAGTCTGTGTGTTAAATCATCCACCATATTCACCTGATTTAGCACCATGTGACTTCTCCTTGTTCCCAAAACTTATAATGAAATTCAAAGGATGTTTTTTTTGAGGATATTGTAACCATTCAAACAGCATATACACGCGCACTAGAGGCAATACCACAAAATGAGCTGAAACACGCATTTGAATCATTATTAAATAGATGTAACAGTTGTATTGAATCAGAAGGAAAATATTATGAATAATTAAAAAAAAAAAATAAAAAAAATCGTGTTTTCAATGTATTTCCTAGGACCAGTCCGGAATATTAATTGTCGCACTGTATATATTAGGTTGTCTAAAAAGTATTGATATTTTTTTTTTACAAAATTCAAACGATTTTTTTATATATTTCAAATGAACTTTATTAAACCAAATATGCGCCGTTTTGATCGATGACCCTTTGCCATTTTTCTGGTAAAGACATTATCCCATCACTGTAGGACTTCTGTGTTTTCTGGGCAAAAAACTGATCCAAGTGCATTTTGCAGTCCTCTGCGGAATTTAATTTTAAACCATTAAGGGAGCTCTGCAGAGACCGGAACAAATGATAATCTGAAGGTGCAAGGTCCGGGCTATATGGTGGATGCATTAAAACTTCCCAGCCAAACTCTCTCAGTTTCTGCCGAGTCATCAAAGATGTGTGTGGTCTGGCGTTGTCATGATGGAACACAACACCCTTTCGATTGATTAATTCTGGACGTTTTTTTTTAATCTCGTGCTACAATCTTGTTAATTGTTGACAATAGAGATCGGAATCAATGGTTTGACCGGGTGCTAGTAATTCATAATGAACGATTCCTTTCCAATCCCACCAAACAGACAGCATTACCTTTCTTGGTGTTAATCCAGGTTTTGCTACTGTTTTAGGAGCTTCACCCTTCTTGGACCACGATCTTTTTCGTACATTATTATCGTATGTGATCCATTTTTCATCACCTGTAATCATTCGCTTTAAAAATGACTCGATTTCTCTTTTTAAACAGCGTTTCGCAAAAGGAAATTCGGTTCATTAAATTGTTTTGTGTTAATTCATGTGGTACCCAAACATCGAGCTTTTTCTTATATCCAGCCCTTGTCAAATGGTTTAAAACTGTTTGGTGATGGATGTTTAGTTCTTTAGCGATATCATGACTGCTTACGTGTCGATTTTCTTCAATTTTTGATATGATTTCATCGACTTTTTCAGTGATTGGTCGACCAGAACGAGGTGCATCTTTGACATCAAAATTACCGGAACGAAATCGAGCAAACCATCTATAGGCTGTTAATTTTGATAAAGTTTCTTCGCCGTAAACTGCACAAATTTGTTCATGTGCCTGCGTTGCATTTTCACCTTTTTCATAATAAAATTGTAAAATGTATCGAATTTTTTCACTAATTTCGCTCATCTTTAATGCACTACAACTTTTAAATGACTAAACAAATTTAATATTTTTTTTTTTTATCTACGAAATGTCATCTTTCGAACATATGTTAGTGTTACCTGATCAGATTAGTACTACTTGAAATATTCAATTATAATGACATCTATTTATAAAAATTATCAATACTTTTCGACAACCTAATATTACGTGTAGGGATTAAAAATGCGGATTTAGATAACAGATGGCGCAACTAGCGTTGAGTGTATCGCAATACACCGCGGCCATTTTCTTATTTTTTGTCTCTCATTAGGCTATAAATTTCAGTATGTCATTTCATTGAAGTGTAAACAACAACGCTTTTTTTTTGCTTCGAATATGTCGAAACACATGCCTGAAAAAGTTGTTTTGGGGGGAAGTTTAATAAATTTCTTTAATTTGAAGAAAACCGCTGCTGAAAGTTATCGTTTGTTGGTTGAAGCTTATGGTGCACATGCTCCAGCTCAAGCAACTTGTGAACGATGGTTTGTACGTTACCGAAATGGTGATTTTGACTTGGAAGACAAAGAACGACCAGGTCAGCCAAAAAAATTTGAAGACGAAAAATTGCAAGCGTTATTGGATGAAAATTCGTGTAGAACGCAACATGAACTTGCAATGGCGTTGAATGTCGACCAAACCACCATTGGCAAACGTTTACAAGTATATATTTTAAACTATATAAATTATATAATATATATATAGTTTAAATATATATATATGCAAATTTAATATATACAATTTATTATTTAAAAAAAATCAACAGAAAACACCATCATATAATATTAATAAGAATGTAAATTTTACAATAGAAAAATATGTTATTTATTTTTTGCAGACATTTTTTCATTTAATTTTTTATTTAAATATGCATATATAACAAAAGTGTAATTTTATATTTAAATGTTTTTGCTTATCTATATATTTGAGCAATATTATTTAATGGAAGTTCGTAAACTTATCTTATATATATATATATATATATATATATATATATAGAAATGCACAAAAAAAATGCAATACTATATAATATAATACAAATATAATATAAATACTATATAGAATTTTACAAGGTAACTTGAAAATATTATCATTGAATCATAAAATGAAATTTGAGGCAAACGTCCTAAATTATTGTAATATACAAAATACAATGCGTCCTTGTATCACGTTACAAATCCGAACGCCACCTTATCCTGGGACGTTTAACCTCAACTCCCATACTAGGATACAAGGAGATTCAAAGATTTGAAAAAATTGTTTTCAGGCTAGAATAGCAATTATATCTACTTTATTTATAGGCAAATGAACTACCATTAATTTTGTTTTGACCACAATGTTTTCTATCTACTTCTCGTTCTCAAATTAAAAAAGCGTTTAGTTATTTTTTTATGAATACTATGTTAGTGCCTTAACACTAAACATACCAGCACTTGATACATACCTATTTCTACCAAAGCCGTTCAAATGACCGGAATTAGTTTTTCATATGTGAAACATGAATGTTAGGAAAGAAATAAACTTTGATATAACTAAACAAAATTTATTCTAAAATAATAAATATACAAAAAACAAAAAATATATTTAAAAAAAAAAGATTAAGTACACAAATCAATAATAATCCAACAAAAAAAAGGATAAGAATACAAAAAAAGATAAGAATAAACAATAAAAGAATAAGAATTGTTAATGGTAGTATTTTGTACCTATACGTGTCTGTATTGTGCACTTGCCGCACACATATTTTTCACATTTTCACAAATTTTACTGGTTTTAATTTTACTGACTGTGTTGCTAATGACTTGCTTGTGAAGAAGTTGTCTGTCGTTACAATTCGTCCACAGCCTGTATAAAGTTCTATCAGTTTAAGCACATAGCATATTAACATATATTCTTCTTTTCTTAGATATGGAAGCGCATTTATGATGTATTTACTATCGACATCAGATGCTAGCCAAAATTTAATACCAAATTTATCGGGCTTGTTAGGCATGTATTGCGTAAATCTACATCTTACTTTGGTCGGATATAGCTGTTCGTCTACAGTTATATTACCACCCGGTTTGTAACAGTTTTGGCTATTCTCAATGAATGTATTCCAAACCATTGATATCATGGCAAATTTGTCTGTTTGCAAACGATGATTTCGTTTACTTTTTTTATCAAAACGGATAAATTTAAGTATTTCTGTAAAATCATTTCTACTCATAGTTTCTGAGAAAAATGCAGGTCCCCATTTGTATTCCATAAAAAAGAAACATTCAAGTTATTTGCTCCATATGCACCTCGTGCAAATAAAATTGCAATAAACGCATTTAATTTTTCTAGCGATAAACTCCAATCGGTTAGTAATACTCTGCTCGCTTCTTCAATTGTGCATATCCTTATATGGTTCATAACACGATGGTCAAATATCAACGAAAAAGCAGTTTTAACTTTATCCTTCATAATATGACGTTTTGCATATCCTGTTGGGCCAACTTCTTGCCTGAAAATATTATGAAGTGCTGATCTACCAGGCGTACCACCAATTTGTATTTCCCTCCAAACAGTTCCATCAATTGTAACATGCTGTGCATTTTTGTTTAACTGATTTTAAGAATTTGATAGCAATCTTTTTCTTTTTCGTCCACTTCTTCTATTCACAATATTTTCCTCGTCATCGTCAATATCTGTACTTTCAAACTCATTATCATTTCCAACCAGTGTATCTTCAGTTTCAGAATATTTGTCTTCATCGATTTCGGAAAACTCCTCTTATATTATTTATATCTTCTAAAAACTTGCACTTTGTTGATTGTTTGAACATTTTTCTGGGTAAAGTACAATCTGTATTACTAATTGGATAAAGTATCAAAATTAAATATAAGCTGCTTACCAAAACTGATGATTCAACATGTTTACACAATTTATGTGTCTCTCTTGCTCATAATATCGTCCACACTTCTATGCCAAATTTACAAACCGGTCAAATTACCGTTTACGGTATGTTTAGTGTAAAATAATTAGAATACATAAATTATATTCATGTCCTCTGTGGTGTAAATGATAAAAAATGTCAACCTAAAATTCTTACAAAATATGGGGTCTCGGTTTGAATCGTACTGAAGACATAAAATATGTTTGGTGTTTTCGGTTGTTTTCGAATCTGTATTTTAACACAGAGCTGCATATTTTCCTTCGGCTAAATAACGGCTATTTACCGCCACAAATTAAGAAACTAACAACTAAAACCGTTTTAAATTACATAACAAATAAATTTAATTGCCATTTAATAATGTATTTAATTTAATTTTAGTCTGAAATTTTTATTATTTGAAAACAAATTGCATCCATCTTCCTACTCTCTCAGTGATAAACCACAGTGCAATTTCATTGAAATTACTCAAAATTACTAAAATTGAAATTAAAGGCAAAAATGGACTCAAACGCACTCACATCGATTTTTTTGCTTTATTTAAATTTTACCGCTGTTAAAATTTAGTAATTTTTTAAGTATGCGACATTTTCTATTCTTTATTAGTTATTTTTTTTTAACGTGTTTATAAGAGTTTTGAATATATTTTATAATGGTTAAACAAAATTGTAGTGAAAACAGTTGTTTTTTGCCTTTCTTTAAAGAATCGCGCTATTCTGCATGTGTTTTGTCTATCGTACTCTTAGCATTCTTCATAGTCATACTTACTAGTATGGAAGAATCAACACTCAATTTTGGTTGTTCTACACGCCAAGTGAAACATTCAACAAAAGGTGTTTGGTTGTATTTTAAATGACACTAGGCCAATTATTTTTCCGGCCAGGTATGTACATATATATAGTTGATACATAATTAATGCATATGATATATATTGACGGCCAAGGTTGTTTGAATATGATTTTATATTAATAATATTTATCTCAACCTGAAATACCGTATGATATGTATAGATTAATATCGAATTATTGTTTATGTTAATTAATATGACATAGGTAAAACTTCTCCATCTATTGTAATATAGTGAATGGTGTATAATATGTATCCTAGATGTTATCAAAGCATGTCTCCAGTTAGAGACATGCTTTGATAACATCTAGGACCATATATCCCGGCAGTAAGTCCCATGCATGTCTTTGACTCACTCGTGAACCACTTTTGGGCATCATCAATTGCATGTCCGGTTCACCTATTTTTGGGATATATATCCCATTTTGTTGGTTTGGATTGGGATCAATAGGGTAGGCACTGACGGGTCGCTGACCCAGTGTTGCAACTGTTGAGTTCCTGATCAAGTGCTTACTTTACCTCGACGTGGTAACCAACGGTAACTGAATGATACAATCCGTATCATTCAGGCTAAAATTGTAAGTGCGAATCCCATGCGGTTGGTCGTGCGGCTAATTACCGACACCGCCCGATACAAAAACAAAAAACCAAATAGACAACGTTCAGATATGTTCAGATATCGTGTTAGTGCAAACCGCCAAAAAGTCATTGCGAGAGGATTCAATTTGGAAAATCTCAAAAATGACCAAGTAAAACAACAGTACGAAGATAAATTGGTGGAGTTAATTGTTCGAACAGATGTGGATCAACAGCAAAACACGTGTAATGATATGTGGAATCGATTACGTAATTGCAAGAAAATGGCGGCAGCGGAGACGGTAAAGTTGAAACCGGGCATGGTCAGAAATGGTTGGTTCGAGGACGAATGTAAAACGGCTCATGAAGAAAAGTACCAAGCGCGTTTAAAATATCTTCAGCGCGCCACATGAACTGCCATGGATGACTGCCATGGATGACTACCGAAAAGATCCATTGAACGCAAAATTATTCCGAAACAAGGAAATGCGTCATGAGCAGGATATTTTGCGGGATATATACACGCTGTCCAGCATGAATGACAGTAAAAATTTGTACAGGAGAATAAGATTTGTTGTAACTAGCGGATTTTTACAACAACCCCTTCTTTGTAAAGATACCAGCGGTGAAATTTTGGCGGATGAAGAAAGAGCCATCGCGAGATGGGCGGAGTATTTTAAAGATCTACTTACAGCAAGCAACCCAATTGGTAGAAATGCAGAAAACGAACTTCCGTACCAAACCACCCAACCACCAATTTCGGAACCAACATATGCGGAAACCAGAGAAGCCATTCTAAAACACAAGAATGAAATGGCGGCTGGATCTGACGGCGTACCTTGTGAACTCTTAAAATGTGGTGGGGATGTATTGTGGAATAGTATACACGAGCTAATTGTGCATGTTTGGAACTATGAAGTTATACCACAGGAGTGGAGGTTTGCTGTAATTGTGTCAATACACAAGAAGGGAGACAGGGTGGAGTGTTCCAACTATCGGGGAATATCTTTGTTGAATGCAACATATAAGGTACTCGCCTATATGTTGCATAAGCGCCTTCTACCATATGCGGAGGAAGTCATCAGTGAATACCAATGTGGATTGCGTAATGATCGCTCAACAACTGATCAACTGTTCGTCATACGACAGATAATGTAAAAGTGTAGGGAGTTCAACGTAGAAACACATCACCTGTTTGTTGATTATAAAGCCGCATACCACAGTATTATTAGGGAAACATTATGGCGCACCATGGAGGAATTTGGATTCACACAAAAATTGATAGTCATGTCAAAACTAACACTGACGCAAGTTACATCTCAGGTACATATAAAGGGGATCAAATCGGATGCATTTGAAACCATTGACGGAGTACGGCAAGGGGACCCTTTGGCTACATTGCTTTTCAATGTTATATTGGAAAAATGTATCAGGAGGACGACCATTAACACCAGCAGCACTATTTTTACGTCATCTGTTCAATTACTCGGCTATGCCGATGACATTGACGTAGTGGGTAGAAGTATGGGTGCCGTTAAAGAAGCGTTCTTACTGTTGGAACGTGAAGCTTCGGAAATGGGATTAAGGGTAAACGAGGAGAAAACCAAGTATATGATCGCACCAACGAACAGTAGGTTTATGGCACAACATCAAAGCGTATCAATTGGTCAGAACAAATATGAAACGGCGGGAAGGTTTAGCTACCTTGGAAGCAACATAAACAGCGAAAACGATATAGCGGAGGAAGTTCAATCCCGGATTGCTTCGGGAAACAAGGCCTTTTACGGTTTGCGCAAGACGTTCTTCTTGAAGACATTGAGTTAAACATTGAGACTAAAGATATATCAAACACTGGTTCGACCAATTGTCACCTACGGTTCTGAAACGTGGTGCATGACACAGGCCAACTAACGGCGACTTGGAGGGTTCGGAAAGAAAATACTGCGGCTTATCTTTGGACCGACAAAGGTAAGGGGAGGGTGGCGTAGGCCGTTCGATTTCGAGCTATATAAATTATATGCCGAACCCGACATCGACATCGACAGGTGGAAAGATGAAGTAGAAGTGGACCTTCGGGCCCTCGGCGTTTCCGGCTTGCGGACGTTGGCGGTAAATAGGTCCTGTTGGAGGAGGCTGTTAATGGACGCCAAAACCAATTGTAGGTTGTCGGCGCGCTGAAGTAAGTAAGAAGTATATTCCACATTTATGAACGAAGTTCATTTTTCCTTCTAATTGGTCACTATATGACGTCATAGGCATCAGCATATCTATCCCTTTTATTAATTTTTATGACGCTTCAGATTTCCTTTGATTGATGTTGATTTCCATAAAGTTCATTCCTTGATTTAACGCCACTAATTCTTTAATGACTGCTTTTTTGATGGCAATGTGAATAGGGTCATATTAATTGTACCATCCATTGCCACTAATGGAGTCGTTCTCATTGCTCCCGTCATCATTAGGCACGCCAGCCTCTAAATTTTGCCTAATTTTTTTTTTACTACTTCCTATTATGGATTTTTTCACCAAATAATCTATGTGTGAGTTCCATGATAATCTTTGATCAAGATTGATCCCCAGATATTTCGTCTCTGAATTTAGGACCATCTGAGTTTCTTCCATTTTTGTAGTCGGTGTGTTTATTTTCCTTCTACTTGTAAATGGTATTATTTTTGTTTTCCAGGGATTTAATTCGAGTTCCTCTACGGCAAAACATTATTTAGTGGTGTTTACCGCCCTTTGCATTAATTCACTTATTATGCTTTCATGCTGGGCCAATCGTATCGACCACTTGCATAATTCTGGTATAGTTCCCCCAATTTGTTGATTTGAACAATTACCCGATAGGACACTTCTTCCATCGACATATTGATCACCCGAACGCCCCACATTCAATGATGGCTCTACCACTTACACCGCCGCGATTTACACTACTCAACACCTATATTGAATTTATACCCCGGAAGCAAACCTAACCCGTGTACATGGCCGTTACTCACTGTTGGCCCCGATGACCGATATGATGTACGGGCATATGTTACCCTCGTATTGGTACCATTTATCGTCTTTGATTGATGTTGACTAACGTTACTTTCCGACCCCATAGCTACATGCAGGCCCGTTTCTGGCTATTTTTTCGCCCAGTTCAATTTATGAAAATATCGCCCCTTTCCTATAAAGCAAAAACCATTTTCGCATCACATCACATCACATCAAATTTTCTATAAAGTTTTCCCGCAAAATTCTATTCTTAGGCCTCCTTTAGGATAATAAATCAATTAAAATACACGCAAATATACAATAGTAACATTTACAAAAATATAAAAATGAAATTAAAATGAAATAAAATAATAATCATATGGAATATTAAAATATATTAACAAAATAATTATATACAGAATCGAAAGGAAAATTATTGAATCCACACAATCATATTCAACAACATTTTTATTTTGTTCATCCCCGCAAACATTTGGAAGTTACATCGGCGATACGATATCGCGGCGATATCTTCTAGACGATATTTATATCGCCAATTTATCGTTGTTTTAACATTTGAGCGATATCGTACGGAAGATAAAAATGCGATACGATGGCGATACGCTTTGGTTACAAAAAGAAAGATACGGAGACACATTTATCTTCTATTTCTCTTCCAGTCGATAAAATGACGATAATATATTATTATTTATTGCTTGCCTATCTTCTTGATGATAAATTCGCGATAAATATATCTTCTTTTTATCTTCTGTGCGATATATATGCAAATAAGTATAAAATTAAATGTAATATATCAGTTTAAATTGAACAGCGAAAGAAGTTGAAGTTTTTTGTAGCATATATCGATGTCTTTTTTTTTGTAATATACCATATGTCTATATTGAATTTCATTATTATAAATTTATATTTATTTTTCATTATTATATTTTTTATTTTTATAATTTTCAGGTTATCGTCTAAGTTAGCCGTATGTCTCAATTTATCTGCCTCGCGATATCGCATTCGTATCGCCAATTTATCTTCTTGGCGATATCGCATTCGTATCGCCAATTTATCTTTCTGGCCATATCGCATTCGTATCGCCAATTCATCGTCCTGGCGATATCGCATTCGTATCGCTAGTTTATCTTCTTCGCGATATCGCCAATTTATCTTCCAGTCGTATCGCGGAAGAGTCCCATTCTCTATACGTAGGGAGTAACGTACGCGATAAAAATGCGATATCTTAGGCGATAAATTTATCACCTAGGCGAATCGTCTGGAGTACTACCCGCGATAAGAAATGTTTGTGGGGATTAAGGTAGTGTAAGTTGTATATATATATATAAACGAAAAAAAAATCAGAAGACAATATGAAAATAAAAATTATTAATTCGCAAGCCAAATTATATAGAGGAAATTCATAATATAAATATTATATTTATTATTTATTAGTTATCAGGACGATTTATTTAATTTATTCATTTACAGTTTAACATTTTTTATATTGATTATTTTACAAATTTTAGCGCACCTTTCTTCAGTGTTGATGACTTTCTTTAATGATGATGATGATAAAAATGACGATGATATGATATCGCTATGTAAAATGATAGTTATGATGAGCATACCTTATATAAACCGCTAATGCTGAGCGTGAAATTGTTGTTGATGGTGAAGATGATGATGATGATAGTGATAATGATGATGCCGGAAATAAAATGCAAATAAATTTCAGTGATATTGATGATTATGATGATGAAAATAAAATGAAAACAAATTTCGTTGTAAAATGTATGTAAGATATATTTCTTATTGTTAGAACTTATTATTAGCCGGGTTCCCCCCAAATTTAATCCAATAATAAAGTAACACTTTTTCACTAAACAATTTTTATTTAATATT
The DNA here is from genome assembly GCA_958336335.1 of Dilophus febrilis. Classification (NCBI taxonomy): domain Eukaryota; kingdom Metazoa; phylum Arthropoda; class Insecta; order Diptera; family Bibionidae; genus Dilophus; species Dilophus febrilis. The sequence goes on from OY284470.1 coordinate 32,788,092, forward strand.
TAATCAAACGTTTAATCACAATTTAATATCAACTTCTTCATTTTTTTACAAATATTTACAATCGATATATTTTCGATATACGTCTATGTCACACCTCGCCCAAATAATTTCTCCTCTTAACTTAATTACATACATATACTTAACACTCTATGTTCTATCTGTTGTTACATTACCTAGTAATATTCATAGCATTATATACAGGGTGTCCCAGTACAACCCAACAAAGCCGAATACCACGTGTTCCTGGGATTTTTCCAGCAAAAAATCGTACTGGTAGGGGGATCTAACTTCAACCCCTACCGAGTTACAGGGTGTTGAAAAATGGTGTTCTTTGAAAAACATGGGTTCACTTATTAACTCATAATTTGCAAACCGTTCAAGCTAGAATAAAAAATAGATACTCTATGTATAGGTAAATGAATTACCTTTAATTTTGCTTGGGATACCTTTTTTTGCTATCTAGTCGTCGTTTGGAGTTATTTATACTCAAAGTGAAAAAATAGCATATTTTTTCGTCAACCTTTTCAAAAAAATTGATTTTTCTCAAAATTTTCCGGGGAAAAAATGGCTTTTTTCCCTAATAACTTTTGTGCACTATAAAATTCCCTTAAAGTCCACCATAAAAAAATCACGAAAATTTTAACCATTATATCAATTAACAATAGAGCTTTGGCACTTTTACACATACTACTACATTTTGATTCTATTAGACATTTCATGTGGGCAATTTTTTTATTTATGTATGAAAAAAAAATTAATTTCGATTTATATTTAAAATTAGAAAAAATAGAAACTTTTATTTTAAAACAATTAAACAAATACATAAAAAATTATTATAATTGTAAGTTATATTTGTTAGTTATTTTATATAAAAAATTATAAATGAAAAATTGTTGTTTTCCATAGAAAGTGCATTTGTTTTTTTGTGATAAAATAATTAACTTTGTGGGGAATGTATCCAAAATCGCTGGTAAGATGTTAATAAAATACATTATTAATTATAGAAATGTGTGGTTGTTATTTTATCACCATAAATATAATAAAAAACAGTGTTTGAAAATGTGTTTTTTTTTGTTTATTTACAGTGAATATAACCTCAAAAACTAAACAAATAACAAAATCATTATAAATGGTTCGATCTCGATGTATTGTTTATGGTTGTCAGAACAAAAAGGATGCAAATGAGTGTTATACATTTTCAACTACATACAATGTGTAAGTACTTTTATATATGTTCTTTTGAAATCAATGAAATGTTCTATATATTTCAAAGCAAATGTTATATATCTGTCCATATTTTCTAGTTCTGAAACAACATATCGGAATAAGTTATCAACAAAGAGATGTAAGGCTTGGATTAAAGCCATAAGTATTAAAAATTTAAATGTTAACAATTGTAAAAATGGTCGGGTTTGTGCAAAACACTTCATATCAGGTTTGAAATTTGTGTGATGTAAATATTTTGGGGAATTTTTATTGGTGCAGGGCTGTGCATTTTTGCTTTTGTATTTGGAATTTTATGAATTATATATTATTAAGCAATTTTTAGCGGTACGCGAAGAACCCATAACTATGTTAAAGTTGTTGTATACAAAGCGAACATTTCGTTATAATTGGAGCTCAGAACAGGTTATTGTTAGCTCCTCATTCAATTTATGTCGGTATGAAATTTCTAATATTTATTATTTGTTGTTTTACCACATTACATTTTTGACATTTTGTTACTGTTTCGTATTCTGTGGTGGTGCGCCATCAGAACTGCTTAATGAAGATGAAATCCCAACGGAAATATTATTAATATTTATTACATTATACACGGTATTATTATTCGAAATTGAGGATACGCCGATTTGTTCATGCTCATTGTATTCTATCAATTTCACTGCTATCTATGTAGGTTCCCACATTCTAACGAACCATTTTATGTTGTGCATTTTCTAATATTTGTAAAGAGTTTGAATAATTACCTGATTCTAAGCTACCAATTAATACGAAATGGACGTGTATTGTCAGCAAATTTCTGACTGTGTTAAAATGTGCGAATCAAACGACGAAAGTTTGGTAAATATATTTAAATAATTATCGATTGCTTTTGGAAATATAATTTAACGTTTATTCAGGTAAACCATCCGCCCTGTTTGATATTGCCAACATAGATTGGATTCCTAACCAACAATTGGGTTATAACCCAAGTAAAAATTTTATTAAATCTTTACATACAAAAACTGATTATTTACCCAAAAAATCGACTAAATCGTTAAGCGTTTATAAAGAACATAATTACAGCTGTTTACCGGAAAACGAGGTAAGAGACTTTGTTAGTTGCAATGAATTAACCGTTTTTTTTTTAAATTTTATATACCTTTAATAACCATTTAGCCGGATGAAGATTCAGCGTTGGTGATACTATTTCAGAAACACTTTCCGTAAGGATATCGCAATACCCTTGTGTTATAATCATTATTTATTTTTTTTAAATATTTAATCTTAAAAAAAATTATCCTATAGGCTAGTAAATGTACCGCGAATGCTCAAACTGATTTAAGTGCCGAAACAATTGATAACTTTGAAAAAGTTATAAACAATCAGATGTTGCTCATTCATGATCTACAACGTAATCATGAACCAACAACAAATTATAATACCTTAATCACCGATAATAAGCGAACCAAATATTACACAGGAGTTCCGACTTTCAGCATTTTAAATGCGTTATTTAAGCAATTAGAGAAGCATTTGCCAATTTCAAATCTAAATACCAAATTGCCCTAGTGCGATATATTTTTGCTCACGTTGATGAAATTAAGATCGAATTTAGATTTCACTGATCTTGGTTATCTTGCGATTTAACATTGAACTGATCTTGCGATTTAACATTGAAACTAAGACAGCATCACGATATTTTTATTCGTACTTAAATATATTATATGCCAAAATGCGATCGTTAATAATTTGGCCAGAACGAGAACAGATTATAGCAACTATGCCTGTAGTATACGTAAATAAAATGGTGAACTCCAAACTAACATGCATTATTGATTGTTTCGAAATTTTTATTGAGAGAGCGTCTCAATCATTGAGTAAAGCTCAATGTTGGTCAAATTATAAACATCATCAAATGGCAAAAGTTTTAATAGCTATAGGTTCTCAGGGTAATATAATGTTTATATCCAAAAGCTACGGTGGGCGCTGTAGTGATAAATTTATTGTGGAAGATTCTGCGTTTTTAGATCAACTTCAACCAGGTGATGTAGTATGGCAGATCGTGGATTTATGATAGAGGAAAATTTTCAGTTACGTCATCCAACTTTAATTACACCAGCATTTGTTAAAGGCATCACACAATTACATCCGGTGGATGTTGAAAAAACCAGGAACATAGCGTCATTACGAATTAATGTATAAAGAGTTGTAAAACAAAACTATAGAATTTGTGATTCAGTATTGCCAGTTAGTATACTGAGTAAAACCACAGTAAACATGTCCGTTTTAGATCAGATCCTTACCGTTTGCTGTGCATTGGTAAATTTATGTCCTCCTGTTATATTTCAGAATTCGAATGAAACATGTACAGAATGAATCAATATTTATATTTAATGTAAAAATGAATAATAAATTATTATTTACTATTATGCAATAATAATAAATTATTATTTACTATTATGCAATAATAATAAATTAACATTTTTTAATTGTAATAAACATAAATAGTACAAATACTTTACTTAAAAAATTCTTTTCTTTACTTTATTAACCAATCAACTTAAATAGCAGAAAACTTAAAAAAAACTCGTGTTTTTCATTATATTTAAAATTGGGGATGTCCTTTGAAAAATATTGACCCAATAGGTCTGGTATCAATACGTTAAAGAAAAACGTTTCCGCAATTAACAAATTTCTTGTCAGAAATTCGTCATCTTTAAAAATTTTTATTATTTTATAGTCTCCTTTTGATCATACCATAAGATAGCAGTATTGCCTTTCTATTGTATATAATTGTAGTTGAACCCGATATTAATATTTGTGTTTTTTATTAAGCTGGCATTCTCCATTCACGTTTTCCAAATAAGGATCCATTATGTTCATGGGGTCTATGGATCCGCCATTCTTTAACTGAATGGGCATTTTACTTCCACCACACCCGCACCACAACATGTACAGCTGCATAGTGCATCAGGACTACTCCCAACATATGGTTTGCTGGCCAGCACTATGAAACCATATGTATGCATCTGAAAATTTTGATGACTATTTACCATACTATTTTTTATGTTTCAAGCTTACTTTCATTATTTAAAACGTATTGCATGGCTGTTGTTATTATATCGTCCTTAGAAGGCTAACATATTTTCATTAATACCGTTTTGGAAGGACTTTTCAAATTGGTTTTAACGATAACTTTAAAAACCGTTCCTGTAATTCGCCCTAGTCGATAATTTCTCCTTAAATGGATATCGGCTTTGGTATATTTTTCTATCAATAAAGCATGTTCGGTAGGAATAACATATACCAAACTTGAAGAGATTTCTATTAATTCTTTTAATGAGAGATTTCTATAGTCTGGTTTAAAAAATTATAGTAAGCCATTGGTAGCTCTGCGGTTTCATCTGGTTTGTCTTGATTTTGATTGTTGACATATTTTGCAGAAAACGGTTTAACAACAGTACCTATGGTCACTTTGTTACCACCATTAATACAATTTCGAATCAAATTTTTTATTTCTTCTTCATTAAATAAATGGTATTGTCACTTCTATGGATGTTGATGTCGCAGGAGATTTATTAAAATCAATTTCACTAATCCGAATTCATGTTATGTTGGATATGCTTGGTATTGCCCACTTACTTCTTACATCCGTTTCTCCCGTTACAAGTTTCTCCCAGTCCAGCCATACAATTACAATTGCCAGTTTTAATTTCTCCGGTTTTGTTGCATAGTATCCAACATTGCGCAGGAAGAATATTAAATTTGAGCGAAAATTTGGCCTAAGTATTTTCGGCCTCGAGCGCTCCATTCCTCCTAGACCCTCCCTCAGCACCTGCTGGTATATTGCCACGTCAGTGCCCCTGGGGTTCCTAATGGTTCTTGTTGCCGCTCTTTGCCTCAGGCCATATTCCACTTCAAAGTAGATTGCTCTGTGATCAGACATTGCCCGATCCATAACCCTACACTTTGAATGTCTTTCCAACACCTTTGCATTACAAATCGTTATGTCCAGTACCTCCTTTCTACCCGCCACTACGAAAGTAGGCTCTGTACCCCGATTCATTATGCTAAGGTTGTGCCTAATCACAAATTCCAGCAAATGCTCTCCTCTGCGATTATCATCTGTGCTCCCCCACACAACATTGTGTGCGTTGGCATCACATCCTATTACCAGACCTACATTTTTTACCCCACAGTATTCCACCAGTTTTTCCACGGCCATCCCAGGCGGTGGATCTACCGAGTCGTACGGCAGGTGTGCCGAGGCAGCCACACACGCTCCTGTCCCAGGGCTCCTGCATCATTGCTATGTCTATCTTTTCCTCCACCATGCACCGCGTCATCATTGCTGTTGCCACCTTGCTATGGTGCAGGTTCAATTGACATATGTTTATTTTTCGGTACGGGCCCACCTCCCGCCTCACTGTGTCTGACCCCATAGCCATTGCTATGTTATCATCCACAATTTCCCCGTACCGATGTGCTTTCCCTAGGCTTGCCACCCGAAATCTTAGCATAAGCTAAATCAAGTCTGCAGTTGAGTAACCCCCCTGCGTCCCTAATCGACTCTGCCTCAATCCTCGGACACCAAACTGTTTTCCTTGTTTTCCGTCGTCATACCTGCCTGCGTGAATTACCCTCCATTTCGAAATGTCCTTCAAACAGTCATTCTGACGACGTAGTGTTATGGTCCCATAACACACCCTGTAGATAATGAGACATCTACAAACTAATATCACACTATCATAAACCATTAAACAATCATTAAAAACATTTTATCATGAAATAATATCATCAACAAATATAACATCATTAATACAAAATACGTTCATAATAACGACATCTACAAATTAATAATGTTTACTATATCCGAAAATATTGCTTATATAATATTAAACATATGCACTAAGAAAACAATATTGACCGGGAAAATATGTTAATAGTATATTATATTATTATTACATAATAAAAATGGTAATATGAGCAATATAAAGAAAAGTAATTAGAGAATAAAAAATAAAATAAGTATTAACAGAAGGTCGTTTAAAAATATATACAATTATAATTATAGTAAAAATTATAACAATGAATTATGAAATATGAAATATGAGGATACCTAGACCATGGGTCAGAATGCACTTAAATAAACACATATAAAAAACGTAGAAAAATGTGTTTGCAATAAAAAATATTAAAGTGCATCAAAGATGATATTAATCCCACGATCTTGAAAAAACCTAATTATCAACAAAGGAAACGATGTAATATGCATATTATGCATAATACACACTATATGCAAATATATATATATATAGATAATATTTAATACAACCTATATGCTAAGCACATATGTTTTACATAAACAAATATATATATAAACGTCACATATACCAGGAAGATTAATAAATATATATATATATAAACATAACATACTTAACTTAAACCATATGATTGTATATTAATGTATATGTATATATAATAAAATATTAAAAGGAAAATCCATATATATAACAAAAACCAGTGACCAATGGGATAATATGAAAATAGGAAATTATGATGTCAATTGAAAATCTAGGTATGTAGATCATCGCCTACCCAAATTATTATAGGGAAAACATTAAATATAGGAGTGGTTATACTTGAAAAAGCAAATTAACTCACATACATTGATATATTATAATAATCCCATATACCATATGGCATAATTTCATCCATCATATTATCACCTTAAACCAGAGTGTTTTGGAGATGGTAAAAAGAAAATCCACCACCAGGGAAATGCAGAATGCAGGAAATGCAGGAAAAGGGCTTGCACGGACACAAATAAGGTAATTGCTAACTAAATCATTGCAAAGTAATGTTCTTAAAGACTGGTCTTGCCTAAAAGCAGTTGACATCTTTAAGATAGAATTTACTTTGCAATTAAAAACCAAGTCCAGGGCACCACTGCCTGACTGATGAAGTTTTGAATTTAGTTAAGTGATTTGAATAAATAATAATCTTTTTATTTTTTAAATAACAGTAAAGTAAAATTTTTGTATTTTGTTTTATCATTTAACCAATAAGGTAAATGAAATAAATGTATTTTAATTTGAATTTAATAATCTTGTATTTTTAATAATCTTTTGTTTTTATTATTGAATAAATATACATTTTTTGAAAGATATTCAAGTTGAATTATGTTTTGTTTATTATGTCTTACCCACTCGGACCACGACAGTAGTCGGGCAAAAATGGTTTCATTACTCCCAGGTTGCCCCGGGATCTTTAATACCATTTTTCTTACATCCTTCACGGATGTAAGTCGATCAATTGTCAGTTCGTTTTCCCCCGTAAGGTTCATCTTCCTAACAGTCTCACAGAGCCAGTCCTTGGACTTGTGGTTTACGCATTTTACTGCAATGATCCCTTCGTCCAAGTGTACGTCGGTCACACCAATATCACCAGCATCCTCCGGCAGAGCATCAAGTGCTTCCAGGAGATGTGCCAGAAAGGCAGACAACCCGGTCCCGTCCATGAGACCCCCACCCTTGGTACTAGTGATGCACATGTGAAGATCGCTCCCAGTTACCCCCGCAAAGGTAGCTGTTCGCTTCTTCCCACGGTTTTGGCCTCCCCATGCCATGGGTTTCCCATGTAAATGTGATTGCGGATTGAGTTTGTTAGACCGTGACGGTCCCGCATTCTCCACCCGCAATCCCTCCATCCTCCTTTGGGTGTCCTCATCTGAAGATTTACTGGGTATGGCTACCCTGTATCTCTTCTCGTGCTGACCCCCTCAGGCGTGGAAGGCGTGGGTTTTCTGAAGTTAAAACTTCAATCTGCTTACCACTGCCATCACTGGCAGCTCCCAGCAGTTTTTGCCGCGCCGCTTTCCTCCTATCCGCTGTAGTCCGCGTTCGCGGATGAGCGGCCAATTCGGATGGCGGACGCGTAATACTCAAACTCCCCATCTCAAGTAATAATGTGCCCCCCCCCCCCTCAGAATCTTTTGGGCATGCCTCCGAAGAAGATGGATTCCCAGACTCAGTCTGGTTACCACCTGGGGTAATTAAACCTTTTAGTCGTAGCATCATTACTTGTTTTTTTTCGCATTAGTTACTTAGCTGCATTCTAGGATGCATTGCCCGGTTGCCACCACGTGGAGGTTTAACTAATACTTGAGGTCATTCTCAACTGAGAATCGCAATACCCTAGAATGCTTTAACTCTTTCCATCAACCTCTAGCAACCGTACGTACGTTATTCAATGATGTTAAATATTTAATCTAAAGCATTATCTTCCCAAGAACTACAATGTATTCAGGGTGGTATTGATGCAATACCAAATCTTGTACCCAGTCTGACTGGAAAATTCTTTCATAGTATAAAAACTTGTGCCTTCCACCAAATAAAAAATTATATCATATGATGAAATTTTTGGTAGTAAGGCAGGGTGGTAGTTTTGGTAGTAATTTTTTTCGCATTCATTAATGTTTAATGTTGAATAATTTACTAAACTAATCTGTAGAAATCTTCCTGATAGCTAAGTTAAATTACTTTCATTTAAAGTTATTATAATTTTTACAGTTTAAAGTGATTCTTTTGAATCTTTACTTTAAACCTAATTAATTATTATTTTTACAGTTTAAAGTGATTCTTTTGAATCTTTACTTTAAACCTAATTAATTAGTAACTTAACACTTTGAACGTACACTTTGAAAACATTGTCTTTATTAATAAACTCCAGGTATTTATACAAAAATTCTTACTTACTAAACAATATAATTTATATAAAAAATGTAATAAATTAAATATGAATTGCAAATTAATGAATTATATCAATACTGGACCGGATAAGTAAATAATGTATATATAGTTAATATAATGTATGTATAAAAAATATGTGCAGAATGCACAAATGTGTATGGACCTTTATCACATAGATTAATTTTTTCCATATATCTATTTAAAAAGGCCTTATCGTTAATACTTTTAATGTATTCTGTACCATTTTTAAAAAATTAATTTGGTCACATATAAATTCAACAAGTTTTGAAGTTGTATTCACTGTAAATAAACAAAAAAAAACACATTTTCAAACACTGTTTTTTATTATATTTATGGTGATAAAATAACAACCACACATTTCTATAATTAATAATGTATTTAATTAACATCCTACCAACAATTTTGGATAAATTCCCCACAAAATTAATTATTTTATCACAAAAACACAAATGCACTTTCTATGGAAAAACAACAATTTTTCATTTATAATTTTTTATATAAAATAATAAATATAAATAACTTACAATTATAATAATTTGTTATGTATTTGGTTAATTGTTTTTAAACTAAAAGTTTTATTTTTTTTAATTTTCAATATAAATTTAATAAAATTAATTTTTTTTCTATACAAAAATACAAAAATTGCCCACATGAAATGTCAAATAGAGTAAATTATCACATATGTGGTAGTATGCCAAAGCTTTATACCCAAAAGGTTATATAAAATTACCTTACATTCTACAGACAGCCACAACAAATTTTAACATTTGCATTTACTTTAAGAATGTAACACCATCTTTATATGAAATATAAAGATTAGAGGGAAAAAACCATACAAATTATTATAAAAAAAATGACGGATTTCAATTGTGTTTAATAATCATTTTTTTAATGATATAATAAAGTTACACTATTTTACTTACTTCTTACTTCAGCGCGCCTACAACCTACAATTGGTTTTGGCGTCCATTAACAGCCTCCTCCAACCGGACCTATTTACCGCCAACGTCCGCCAGCCGGAAACGCCGAGGGCCCGAAGGTCCACTTCTACTTCGTCTTTCCACCTACCCCGCGGTCTTCCCACAATCCTAGATCCGCCCGGCTTGTTGTCCAGCATTGTTGACAGTATACGATCGCCATCCATTCGTACCACATGACCAAACCACCTCAGGCGACCAATCTTAATTTCCAACAGTAAGAACGCTTCTTTTACGGCACCCATACTTCTACCCACTACGTCAATGTCATCCGCATAGCCAAGTAATTGAACAGATGACGTAAAAATAGTGCTGCTGGTGTTAATGGTCGTCCTCCTACACATTTTTCCAATATAACATTGAAAAACAATGTAGCCAAAGGATCCCCTTGCCGTACCCCGTCAATGGTTTCAAATGCATCCGATTTGATCCCCTTTATTTGTACCTGAGATGTAACTTGCGTCAGTGTTAGTTTTGACATGGCTATCAATTTTTGTGGGAATCCAAATTCCTCCATGGTGCGCCAGAATTTTTCCCTAATAATACTGTCGTATGCGGCCTTAAAATCAACAAATAGGTGGTGTGTTACTACGTTGAACTCCCTACACTTTTCCATTATCTGTCGTATGACGAACAGTTGATCAGTTGTTGAGCGATCATTACGGAATCCACATTGGTAATCACCAATGACTTCCTCCGCATATGGTAAAAGGCGCTTATGCAACACATAAGCGAGTACCTGAACAAAGCTCTTACGAGATAATGAATCAATAATTACGAGATAATGAATCAGAATCAATGTTAGGTCCCCTACAGCTCCTTACATTCAGTATGTCGGACGCATGACTACTGTCAATGAGTACGTGGTCTATTTGGTTTGTTGTTTTTTGGTTTGAACCATTATTTACACCAATTTGGTGAATAAAATCTTAGTCGATGCAACGTTAGATGCCAACGTTGTGTTAACCAACGTAATATTACCTTAGTTTTTTGCACCTAATCTTTCGTCGGTTTTTAACACTTTATCTGACGTTCATATATTTATACCACATATAACGTTTGAAAAGGTGCACATAAAAAACTAAGAAAAATCTTATACAAAATGTTAATATATTGTAGTACAATTATAATCCTATTATACACTAATTACTAAACTTGAGATTTATTCTGAATGTTATATATCGGATCAGATTATTATCCTTGTTTGATTCTTATGAAAATATGTTAATACGCACTTACCTGTTTTTTTTTAATTTGGAAATTTGCATATATATATATTTGAATCGAAAGAGGCTTGTTCCGTCATCCTGATTGCCGAATCCCTTGCATAGCCGTTACTTTGCATGGATGTCATAGAAAAATTCGATTTGATTTCGTATATATAAAGAATCCATTAAATACTGCGTTTATAATACCAAATGGGCAGTATGAGTTTCTGAAAAGTCCGTTCCTTTTATGTAACCCCCCATTCGTGTTCCAACGATATTTTAATACCATAATTAACAAGCTGATAAGGAATGGCGTCTTATTATTGTATATGGATGATATTATTGTTCCATCGAGTGATGAGATAGAAAATCTTAAAAGAAGTGTTTGCAACAGCAGAGGGTAATGGATTAATAATTAATTTTAAGAAATGTAAATTTATACATCGATCCATTGATTTTCTTGGACATATAATCGAACGGTACCGTTAAGATATCAAAAGAAAAGACAGAAGCAAAACGATAGATTAAACGATTTCCAGTTACAAAAAACGTTAAAGAGGTTCAATGTTTTATGGGATTGGGTGGATTTGTTAGAAATTTTATTGTAAACTTTTCGATTCAGGCAAGGCCATTAACTGAATTGTTAAAAAAAATGTGGCGTTTAATTTTGTATAATTCAAATGGAAGCTTTTAATAATTTAAAAGAACAATTATGTAATGATCCAGTTCTTCAATTTTACAATCCACATTATGAAACCGAGTTGCATACGAATGCAAGTATGCAGGGTTTTAGAGATTGTTTATTGCAGAGGCAACCGGAAGATCAGGAGATGCCTCCGATATATTATAGAAGTTACAAAACCACGGAAACAGAGGGAAAATATTGCAGTTATAAATTGGAGGTGCTGGCAATAATAAAATGCTTACAGAAGCTACGAACCTATTCATTGGGAATTGCATTTGATATTTACACTGATTGTAAGGCGTTCCAGCAGACGATGAGTAAAAAAATATGTGTACAAAAGTTGTCAGGTGGGCTCTTATATTAGAGGAATATATCTACAAAATATTTCATTGATCTGGGTTCCTCTTGCTATTCCTATGGTTGTATGCACTAGTTGAATTTTTTGTTCATTACAATACTTAACAAATAAATTTGCAGTAAAACAACCGGCCCTATCGCTACTGAGTCCTCTTGGATTCCCAAAAACGTTTTGCTGTAATTCTAACCTGTAATAAACAACCTGTTTATTGAAACTTAGATATTTAGGCAACGAATCCCCCATTTACGATAAAGCCTATATCTGACCTCGTATCCTCGACAAAATACAATAAACTACGCCCTGCTTCTTGGTATGCCCCGTTTGCAATATTTGTCGATCTTGCATTTAACATTGAACCGATATGTTTTGATAGCCTTTTCCCGGATCACTTCGTGCCACTGCTGACTTACACCCTTCCAATTGAGGCAACCTTTGTTTTACATAGCTGGACCGATCCTGACAATTCGCATCCCAGTCAAATGTCATACGTATTCCCCTTTAATACAGAAGCCAATTTCAAATTTCAAGTCTTTTCACTTTGTTTTAGTACATATAACGACTTGCTCAATTTGATCAACCTTCATGTGCCATCGTCCAGGCTGTTGTATATACATTTCCTCATCCAACTCACCTTGCAATAATTGTATATCTTACTAGAGGTGCGAATGTTTCGACATAATCTATGCCGTATACCTGCGAACATATATATATAGTTATATACCTTCGACCTGAAACATAAATAATGTAAAAATATAAAATGTTTTCATTATATATATATATGTATATGTATACAAGTATAATATACGTACAATATTCTTTAAAATCATATACAATATAAACAGCTTATCGTGTGCATATATTATATTTTATTAAAGTAAACATATTATATGTAAATTTTTGAAGTTGTTATTTATCAAAAAAAATTATATTCTTCTGCTGAAAAGATAATGATATTTCTAAAACAGAAAAAATCAATGCTTTTGTTAAAATTTTTAACAATAAGAAACACACAGAAGTGAGACACCGTGAAACATTTCGTAGTATTTTATAACATATATTTCTTCTTATTTATTCGCTAGAACTAAATTTATTTCAATATTCCATCACATATACTTATTTTTACAATTCCTACAATATATAAGAAAAAACTTATATGTACTATTTTTTTTCATATATATATTATTAAATACTACATACTCGTTAAATGTCTTTCTTTAATAATTTACATTACAATATAGTTCTTGATGTAAAGTATATAAAAATAATATATGTACAGAAAAACCACCTAATTGGACACCTCTGTAATCGGACTAATTCCAAAAACGGACACACAATTCAATTGACAACACAATTCAAAACAATTCACAATTCAAAAAACAAAAACGGAAAGAAAAAGGTTCGTCATAAATATTTGTATAAATTTACCTTTGTAATCGGACCACCTGAAAATTGGGTCAATGGACCTGTTTATACCCATATTTATGGATCTTCTCACATTTGAATTGAACCAAATTTGTATTGTTGTTGTTGTTGATGCGCCAGAGAACATATTTGTTTTGTACATAATTTAATAATTTGCTTTTTTTTTGAAAAAATATGGATTATATTGCTAAAGAATACACAAATATTTTTTGTAATTTCGCAATTTTATTTATTTATTTATTTATTTGTTTAATTCAGCAACATTAAATACTAATGTATAAATATTAACAAACATATAGCAAAAAAAATAATATAAATTTTTTAAATTAATTAAATTTAAACATCGTCAAAAAAGATATAATCTGTTACATTAATTAGCTAACAAATGTAATATAAATAAATAAATATCAACATCAAAATAAAGCCCTTGCGCATAATAAATCCCAATAATCTATTGGCACGATTTGTAATATAATCATAATGGAATTTAAAATTTAATCTTTGATCCAGATAAATACCCAGATCCATCGTTGAATCCAAAATTTTTATATGCACATCATTGAACTTATAAGGAAAGCTATGAATTACTTGTTTATGAGAAAAATTCATAACTTTGCACTTGTCAATATTTAAAAGCAATTTATTATTGCCACACCAGTCATAAAATAAATTTAAGTCCTGTTGCAATAAAAATCCATCATTTGAGTCCTTTATGGACCTGAAAATCTTAACATCATCAGCATATATCCTACATTCGGTGTGTTTAAGTATTGATGGAAGCTCATTAATATATAGTATAAATAACATAGGAACCAAATTGCTACCCTGAGGTATCCCAGATGATACGACAAAACTTTCAGAAACGTGATTGCCAATTTTAACAACGCTTGTTCTTCCGGCTAAGTACGACTTAATCCATTTGACGAAGCCATGATTGAAATCCATTTTTAATAATTTAGAACACGAGATAGGATGCGATAACCTGTCAAATGCCTTGCTAAAGTCCGTAAATATGCAATCAATTTGTCCCCGGCTTTTAAAATTTTCAAAAAAAAAAGGTGACGAATTCTAATAAGTTTTGTCGTAGATCTACCAGTCACGAAGCCATGTTGTTCTGGACAGATAATTGACTTAATATTAAAAGCAATAGATTTAGAAATAATATATTCAAAAAGCTTAGGGATACAAGAAAGTTTTGCAATCAGTCTATAATTGGTAACCACATCCCCACCGCCAGATTTATAAACCGGCACAATAAAAGAAGATTTCCTAATATTCGGAAAGCAACCATCCAATAACGATTTATTAAAAATATGAGCCACCATAAGCCATCTCCATAAGGACTCCGAACACCTTTTTAATACAAATGAAGGAATACAATCTGGACCACTATTAATGCCATCCACAAGCCCCATTATTGCCATTTGAACTTCATCCGCCGTAACTGACAAATTAATGTTACCCAAATAATCAAAATCCCGAATTACATGTGCATTAAAATTATTAACATTATGAACATCACCATATGAATTTGTAAATGATTCCCCAAAATAAGTGGCGAACATGTTACACATAGACTCCGGTCCAACACTATATTCAGAATTTAACTTAACGCGATTCGGAATAACGTTGTTACTTCTTTTCATATTTATAAACCCCCAAAAATCTTTAGGTTTAGCAGTTAGATTTTTTCTAACCTTCAATAAATATGACGAATACGAGTGAACGTAATGAGTGTCATATTGCGAACATAGTTTATTATATATTAATAAATCATGTTGACAATTAGATCTACAGTACCGTTTAAAAGCACGATATCTACAATTACGTAAGTATTTTAATTCCTTATCATACCAAGGATGGTATAACGATTTTTGTCGGGATTACCTGTATATGTAAATATGAATGTTTGTATGGTAATGAGAATGTGCATATTGGTGTTATGTGATAATATTATTGTGCTTTATGTGTTATATAAATAGATATATATATATATATATATATGTGTTTATTCATTATTTATTAGTTTTGATTGTTATTGTTAATAAATTATATGGAGAGTATGTTAATTAATTGTGAGTTAAGGGTATTGTTTGAATTTTAAATATGTTTCTAGAATGCATATATATGTTTCTAGAATTAAGTGAAACATGGATAAATAGAGTATACGAATGGAAAAAGCTTTAAGTTTGATTAAGTAAGCCGACCAAGAGGGTCATAAAACATTAATAGTGTGAATTTCAATTGTAAAATAGGTGATAGTAAAAAGTTAAGTTAGAATAAATTTGTAAAATTAGCTTAAGTAATTATGTATCTATATATATTAATTTATCAGAGTTTATATAAAAAGTGTTATATATATATATATGGTATATAAAAAAAAAAAGAAAATAATAAATAAATTATGATATATATATATATATATAAAAAAAAAAAGAAAACCTATATGTGTTGTGATTTTTTTTTTAGTTATAAGTTTTAATAAGTGTAGTTAATCTCTGCTATTATATAGATTAGAGCCAACTCATAGGTGATGATAGAGGGATTAGTTACAATGGTTGTCGACATTTAAAAATTCAGGTTTAAACGGTACAAGATTGTAAAAAAGAAAAGCAGCATCATTAGTATTTAAAGATGATAAAGATGTCCAGTCAATCATGCTTAACGATGTATTAAGGCCACTGTAGTTTGCCGATTTGAAATCAAATACATATATGCGACCCGCATCAATTTCAATTGGTCTACTATAATTAATGTTTACAATCAGTGTGGGATGATGAGAATCCTCACGAACAATAAAATCACATGAACGCTCCACACAACAATCAAGGGTATATGAAACAAAAACCAAATCCAGCAATCTATTATTATGATTAAATACCAAATTAGATTGGTATAAACCTAATGAATACATTTCATCAAGCAGCAAACACTCATAATCAGTTGTGACATTGACAGGAATTATACCATCATCTTCATCTGATGTCATTTATGTGTGGAAGATTAAAATCACCCAAATCATCATTTTCGTTAAAATATTCATTAGAGAGAATATTGATGCATTTAATATATTCCTAATATATATTTAATATATTCCTAATATATTCCATTTAATATATTTAATAACCAGCATTAGGTGAAATGTAAACACAAAACACAAAAACATTTTTACCACATAATTGCAAACATATGCAAACGTATTCCAAAATCGTTGAAAACAAAATACGATAACATGAAAATTTAGAATTGATCGCCACCAAAACACCACCACCCAGTCTCAAGCAATCAGTATTATGGTATCTATCTTGTCTTAAAACAATATACTTTGATTCAAACAATTCTGAATCAGAAATAGAATCACACAGCCAAGTTTCAGTCAGAGCATAAATATCAATTTCATGTGTAGATGAATGTATATATAATTCATTTGTTTTTGATCTTAAGCCCCTGACATTTTGATATAGACATTTTACATAATTTATTGATGGTATCCCATGCGACCTGTCAATTTTCGGCGAAAATTCGATCGTCGGTTCATAAATTCATGAACGATTATATTGTCAATTCTCCATATTTCCGGATCCAAAAACAAACAAACGCCAGGTGGTCCAATTATGAGGTTTATCTGTATAATGTAAATAAATGAAATGCAATAAATACAGAAAACTGTTTCTTTAATATACATATATGAAATGAAATGTTTCAGATATGTAGGAGAGTGTTCAAAAAAGTTATACCACGTTGACTCGATTATGTTATGATCAATCGAAATTCTATAATCTTTTTTTTATTTAGGTCTCTAATTCCTTTCGATATTTATGATATATAGGTATATTTTTTTAGTAACGTTGGAATTGATCGTCTATACATTGTACGAATTTATGTATGTTTCTTTGAATTTGACCTTTAATGTAATAACCGAATAATGTAATAAATGTAAGCAACACCCTACCAATAGACAAAATGAAAAACGAAAATATAAGTGAAAAACTAAAAA
>OY284470.1:34655384-35022384 GCA_958336335.1 Dilophus febrilis
TGCAGTTAAATGCGTGAACCACAAATCCAAGGCATGGCTCTGTGAAGTTGTTGGGAAGATGAACCTCTTGGGGGGAAAAATGGTGTTACGGATCCCAGGGCAACCGGGGAGCAGTGAGACCATTTTTGCCAGACTCCGACGTCAGAATGCCTGCGTGAGTGACACTTCTAAATGGAGGGTCGCTTACTCGGGCAGGTATGACGACGGAAAGAAAGGTGGTGTCATCCTGACCGTTTGGTGTCCGAGGGTGGAGGCGGAGGCAATACAGAACGCAGGGAGGTTGCTCAACTGCGGACTGGATTTTGCCTATGCCAAAATCACGGACGGCAAACCTAAGGGCAGCACTTCGGTACGGGGAAACTGTGGATGATGGAACAGCTATGGCTGGGACATCAGAAGCAGGGAGGCGGGAGGTGGGCCCATACCGAAAAATAAAAATATGCCAATTGAACCTCCACCACAGCAAGGCGGCATCAGCAATGATGTCTAGGTGTATGGTGGAGGAGGGGTTGGATATAACAATGATCCAGGAGCCCTGGGTTTTCAGGGGGAAAATAAGGGGTCTACCTGGAAGCATTGGTACACTGTACTGCAATGGTGCAGGAAAAAGCAGGTCGTGCATTATGGTAAAGCATGGAATTGCAGCAGTAATGCTGCCTCATCTATGTACGCCGGACCTCGTGGTGGTGCGTGTGGGTGTGGGGGCGGGCGCGTTTGTGATCGCCTCTGCATACATGCCGTACGACTCTCTTGAGCCACCTCCCGGAAGGGCAGTGGAGGAACTTGTAGGGTACTGCGGGGTAAATAACGTGGGCCTGATAATAGGATGTGACGCCAACGCACACAATGTGGTGTGGGGGAGCACAGATGACAATCGCAGAGGAGAGCAGTTGCTCGAATTTGTGATTGGAAACAACCTTGGCATAATGAATCGGGGTACAGAGCCTACTTTCGTAGTGAGTGGCAGAAAGGAGGTCCTGGACATAACGCTTTGTAATGCCATGATGTTGGGAAGACAATCGAAATGGAGGGTGATGGATCGGGCGACCATGTCTGATCACAGAGCTATCTATTTCGAATTGGACTATGGCCTGAGGCAAGGGGTGCCAACAAGGACCACCAGAAACCCTAGAGACACCGATGTGTTGGTTTACCAGCGGGTGTTAAAGGGGGATCTGGGGGGACTGGGGCGCTCGGGGCCGAAAACGGCAAGGAGTGTTGAATCGCGGCTAACTGTCATACAGCGGGCTGTGAAAAAGGCATTCCACAGTGCATGTCCTCTCACTCTGGTTGAAGAAAGGGACCCAACACCTTGGTGGAATGGGAAACTGGAAAAGCTAAAGGGAGAGGTCAGAAAAACCTTTAATCGGGCTATGAGGTGTGGGACGGAGCAGTCATGGCAAGATTACAGGGAAAAGAAACGAGACATGAAAAAAGCTCTGCGTAGTCAGAAAAGGCAATCGTGGAGGGATTTCTGCTCGGAAATGGGGAGCATCTCTGAGGTCAGTAGGCTGCAGAAGATGGTCACCAAGGACTCGGTCTCTAGAGTTGAACTGATCCGCAATGGGTCGGGTAAAATGTCGGAGACAATAGAGGAAAGCAGCAGGACCCTAATGGAGATACACTTTCCGGGAAGCCAGGCGTCGAATCAACCGTGGCCGGTTGAAAGGAGGAGGGCCACGAGAAGGAGGAGACGTGCGGCTGAAGGGATTGTGACATTGGAGGGAGTAGAACGTTCCATTGGGAGGTTCGAGCCCTTCAAATCTCCGGGGCCTGATGGAATATTTCCCGCCCTGCTACAATGGGGTAAAGAGGTCTTAGTTCCGAGACTCAGGGAAATATATGTCACCTGTCTCGCGATGGGGTATATTCCGGTAACTTGGCGGGAAACCAAGGTGGTATTTTTGCCCAAGCCTGGAAGGGGGGACTACACTGAGGCGAAGTCTTTCAGACCGATCAGTTTGTCATCCTTCCTATTGAAAGCAATGGAGAGGGTGATAGCGGATCATCTGGAAAGAACGACGTTGAGGATGTATCCCCTACATAGTAACCAGCATGCATATCAGACTGGGAAGTCAACCGAGACAGCACTACATCAGTTGGTGCGAGTCGCGGAACACGAGCTGAACACTGGAGGAATAGCACTGACTGTATTCATGGATATAGAAGGTGCATTTGACAGGGTTCAGTTCGGAAAACTGAGAACTGCTCTGAAAGGGCGGAGGGTCAGTCGGGTCGTCAGGGACTGGGTTGACAATCTGCTTGAAAAAAGGGCAATAAATATAAACTTAGGGGAAGGGTAAACAGGGGATGCCCACAGGGTGGGGTATTGTCTCCGCTACTGTGGAATCTCACTGTCGACTCATTGCTTCAAAGACTGGAGGAAATAAATGTATACACAGTAGGGTATGCAGACGACTTAGCGATAATGGTACGGGGGAAGTTCATGAATACCATCCGGGATGTCATGGAAGAAGCTCTTCGGGTGACCGAGGGATGGTGTAAGGAACACGACCTCTCCATAAACGCAAGTAAGACAGACTTAATTGTTTTCTCAAGGAAAACAAAGGGCCTGGAAATAGAACCTCTGAGACTCTTTGGGTCGGAACTCAAACTGGCCACCAGTGTCAAGTATCTGGGTGTACATCTGGATAGGAGACTAACCTGGGGGTATCATGTGAGGGAGAAGATACAGAGGGCTAAGAGGGCACTACATCAGTGTAGACGGGTATGTGGACGATGGTGGGGAATCTCGCCAAAATCGATGTACTGGATATACACAATGATGGTGAGGCCGATAGTGACATACGCCTCAATTGTATGGTGGAACAAAACCACCCAAAGTACAGTGAGATGTCAACTAGATCGACTTCAAAGACTAGCATGTGTTGGTATTACGGGGGCTTTTCGCACCACGCCGACCATGGCTATGGAAACATTGCTGGGAATGCTGCCTCTGGATCTATTTATAGTAAAGACGGCGGTAAGCACGGCAATAAGAATGGTGCAGAACAAAACGTGGCATCAGGAAGGCACCATCCACGGGCATATGAGGGTCCTGGGCCTTATTAAGGGGGTCAGGGAACTTGCTATGCCAATGGATGGGATTAGGAGGACGGTGGTACAGGAAATGCATCACAGAACCCTCCTTGAGGACGGATCACTCCCTGAAGTGGGGTCGGAAACGATAACAGTCTTCACGGATGGATCTAAGAGACATGGCAGTTACGGGGCTGGGTATCACTCAGTGGAACTTGGCTTGGACTGCCAGATAAACATGGGGAACTATTCCTCAGTATACCAGGCCGAGCTGATGGGCCTAATTCATGCACTGGACTATATTCAATGTAGTAGGGTTGGCGGGAAAGAAATCTTTTTTGCCACCGACTGCAGGGAGGTGGTCAATTGTATGAAGGGTGGCACATTTGACTCGGCCCTGGAGCTAGAGTGTGCTCACAGGCTCAACGGGTGTTCGGCTCATAATAGGGTCACACTTGTCTGGGTTAGAGGGCACAGTGATATCGACGGGAACGAAAGGGCGGCTACTCTTGCAAAGGAGGGGACGTCTAAAAAATTCGTTGGACCGGAACCGTATACCGCAATCAGCAGGGATACGGTGAGGCATACTGTCGAGAAATGGATTACCTCCAAACATCAGGAAAGATGGAAGGAGGTAAGAGGACTCAGACAATCTAAGCTGACGCTGGGATTGAAAGTAGGACACACCAACCGAGAGGTACTGAGCATGACGCGAGGGGCTCTTAGGAAGTTGGTGGCACTCATATCTGGACATGGAGGATTCAGACATCATCTTGTAAGGATGGGAATTCTTACTGATGATGAGTGTAGACTCTGTTTGGAGGATGAGGAAACGGCTGAGCACCTTGTGTGTAAATGTCCGGCTTTGGAGAGCATAAGGAGAAAGGTAACTGGACGGTCATTCTTCCCCGAGAGTGAACTTGGACGGATGCCTTTCAGAGAGATGCTTGAAATAACGAGGGACACCATATTCGAGGAGCAATCGGGGAAACCCGAGTGGCAAACTGGATAGGAGTCAATCGGAGGTACGAAAAGGGGCCCAAGTGGCCTGGTTCGAATATACCGAAGCCGAAGGAGGGGGTTTTAGTCAGTAGGAATCTGACACGCACCTTTTGGTGTGTCTATGCAAGATTTCCCCCTCCTTCGTTAAAAAAAAAAAAAAAAAAAAAAAAAAAAATACAATTAAGTTTTCTCTGAAACTAGTCGGTAGAGTTGGCTAAAATTATCAATATTAGTTTTATTTTATGTAACGCTGGTTAATTTGGTCCGTTCTTATCACTTTTCTAAAATAATAGCAACTTTAAATCGTGAAACGTGAAACAACCATGTTTGCATTTTCTTATATTCGTTCTAGCATACAATTAAGTTTTCTCTGAAACTAGTCGGTAGAGTTGACTAAAATTATCAATATTAGTTTTATGTTATGTAACGCTGGTTAATTTGGTCCGTTCTTATCACTTTTCTAAAATAATAGCAACTTTAAATCGTGAAACGTGAAACAACATTGTTTGCATTTTCTTATATTCGTTCTAGCTTACAATTAAGTTTTCTCTGAAACTAGTCGGTAGAGTTGGCTAAAATTATCAATATTAGTTTTATGTTATGTAACGCTGGTTAATTTGGTCCGTTCTTATCACTTTTCTAAAATAATAGCAACTTTAAATCGTGAAACGTGAAACAACAATGTTTGCATTTTCTTATATTCGTTCTAGCATACAATTAAGTTTTCTCTGAAACTAGTCGGTAGAGTTGGCTAAAATTATAAATATTAGTTTTATTTTATGTAACGCTGGTTAATTTGGTCCGTTCTTATCACTTTTCTAAAATAATAGCAACTTTAAATCGTGAAACGTGAAACAACAATGTTTGCATTTTCTTATATTCGTTCTAGCATACAATTAAGTTTTCTCTGAAACTAGTCGGTAGAGTTGGCTAAAATTATCAATATTAGTTTTATGTCATGTAACGCAGGTTAATTTGGTCCGTTCTTATCACTTTTCTAAAATAATAGCAACTTTAAATCGTGAAACGTGAAACAACAATGTTTGCATTTTCTTATATTCGTTCTAGCATACAATTAAGTTTTCTCTGAAACTAGTCGGTAGAGTTGCTTAAAATTATCAATATTAGTTTTATTTTATGTAAAGCTGGTTAATTTGGTCCGTTCTTATCACTTTTCTAAAACAATAGCAACTTTAAATCGTGAAACGTGAAACAACAATGTTTGCATTTTCTTATATTAGTTCTAGCATACAATTAAGTTTTCTCTGAAACTAGTCGGTAGAGTTGGCTAAAATTATCAATATTAGTTTTATTTTATGTAACGCTGGTTAATTTGGTCCGTTCTTATCACTTTTCTAAAATAATAGCAACTTTAAATCGTGAAACGTGAAACAACCATGTTTGCATTTTCTTATATTAGTTCTAGCATACAATTAAGTTTTCTCTGAAACTAGCCGGCAGAGTTGACTAAAATTATCAATATTAGTTTTATGTTATGTAACTCTGGTTAATTTGGTCCGTTCTTATCACTTTTCTAAAATAATAGCAACTTTAAATCGTGAAACGTGAAACAACAATGTTTGCATTTTCTTATATTCGTTCTAGCTTACAATTAAGTTTTCTCTGAAACTAGTCGGTAGAGTTGGCTAAAATTATCAATATTAGTTTTATGTTATGTAACGCTGGTTAATTTGGTCCGTTCTTATCACTTTTCTAAAATAATAGCAACTTTAAATCGTGAAACGTGAAACAACAATGTTTGCATTTTCTTATATTCGTTCTAGCATACAATTAAGTTTTCTCTGAAACTCGTCGGTACAGTTGGCTAAAATTATCAATATTAGTTTTATGTTATGTAACGCTGGTTAATTTGGTCCGTTCTTATCACTTTTCTAAAATAATAGCAACTTTAAATCGTGAAACGTGAAACAACAATATTTGCATTTTCTTATATTAGTTCTAGCATACAATTAAGTTTTCTCTGAAACTAGTCGGTAGAGTTGGCTAAAATTATCAATATTAGTTTTATTTTATGTAACGCTGGTTAATTTGGTCCGTTCTTATCACTTTTCTAAAATAATAGCAACTTTAAATCGTGAAACGTGAAACAACCATGTTTGCATTTTCTTATATTAGTTCTAGCATACAATTAAGTTTTCTCTGAAACTAGTCGGTAGAGTTGACTAAAATTATCAATATTAGTTTTATGTTATGTAACTCTGGTTAATTTGGTCCGTTCTTATCACTTTTCTAAAATAATAGCAACTTTAAATCGTGAAACGTGAAACAACAATGTTTGCATTTTCTTATATTAGTTCTAGCATACAATTAAGTTTTCTCTGAAACTAGTTGGTAGAGTTGGCTAAAATTATCAATATTAGTTTTATTTTATGTAACGCTGGTTAATTTGGTCCGTTCTTATCACTTTTCTAAAATAATAGCAACTTTAAATCGTGAAACGTGAAACAACAATGTTTGCATTTTCTTATATTCGTTCTAGCATACAATTAAGTTTTCTCTGAAACTAGTCGGTAGAGTTGCCTAAAATTATCAATATTAGTTTTATGTTATGTAACGCTGGTTAATTTGGTCCGTTCTTATCACTTTTCTAAAATAATAGCAACTTTAAATCGTGAAACGTGAAACAACAATGTTTGCATTTTCTTATATTAGTTCTAGCATACAATTAAGTTTTCTCTGAAACTAGTCGGTAGAGTTGGCTAAAATTATCAATATTAGTTTTATTTTATGTAACGCTGGTTTATTTGGTCCGTTTTTACCACTTTTCTAAAATAATAGCAACTTTAAATCGTGAAACGTGAAACAACAATGTTTGCATTTTCTTATATTCGTTCTAGCATACAATTAAGTTTTCTCTGAAACTAGTCGGTAGAGTTGGCTAAAATTATCAATATTAGTTTTATGTTATGTAACGCTGGTTAATTTGGTCCGTTCTTATCACTTTTCTAAAATAATAGCAACTTTAAATCGTGAAACGTGAAACAACAATGTTTGCATTTTCTTATATTAGTTCTAGCATACAATTAAGTTTTCTCTGAAACTAGTCGGTAGAGTTGGCTAAAATTATCAATATTAGTTTTATGTTATGTAACGCTGGTTAATTTGGTCCGTTCTTATCACTTTTCTAAAATAATAGCAACTTTAAATCGTGAAACGTGAAACAACAATGTTTGCATTTTCTTATATTCGTTCTAGCATACAATTAAGTTTTCTCTGAAACTAGTCGGTAGAGTTGGCTAAAATTATCAATATTAGTTTTATTTTATGTAACGCTGGTTAATTTGGTCCGTTCTTATCACTTTTCTAAAATAATAGCAACTTTAAATCGTGAAACGTGAAACAACCATGTTTGCATTTTCTTATATTCGTTCTAGCATACAATTAAGTTTTCTCTGAAACTAGTCGGTAGAGTTGACTAAAATTATCAATATTAGTTTTATGTTATGTAACGCTGGTTAATTTGGTCCGTTCTTATCACTTTTCTAAAATAATAGCAACTTTAAATCGTGAAACGTGAAACAACATTGTTTGCATTTTCTTATATTCGTTCTAGCTTACAATTAAGTTTTCTCTGAAACTAGTCGGTAGAGTTGGCTAAAATTATCAATATTAGTTTTATGTTATGTAACGCTGGTTAATTTGGTCCGTTCTTATCACTTTTCTAAAATAATAGCAACTTTAAATCGTGAAACGTGAAACAACAATGTTTGCATTTTCTTATATTCGTTCTAGCATACAATTAAGTTTTCTCTGAAACTAGTCGGTAGAGTTGGCTAAAATTATAAATATTAGTTTTATTTTATGTAACGCTGGTTAATTTGGTCCGTTCTTATCACTTTTCTAAAATAATAGCAACTTTAAATCGTGAAACGTGAAACAACAATGTTTGCATTTTCTTATATTCGTTCTAGCATACAATTAAGTTTTCTCTGAAACTAGTCGGTAGAGTTGGCTAAAATTATCAATATTAGTTTTATGTCATGTAACGCTGGTTAATTTGGTCCGTTCTTATCACTTTTCTAAAATAATAGCAACTTTAAATCGTGAAACGTGAAACAACAATGTTTGCATTTTCTTATATTCGTTCTAGCATACAATTAAGTTTTCTCTGAAACTAGTCGGTAGAGTTGCCTAAAATTATCAATATTAGTTTTATTTTATGTAAAGCTGGTTAATTTGGTCCGTTCTTATCACTTTTCTAAAATAATAGCAACTTTAAATCGTGAAACGTGAAACAACAATGTTTGCATTTTCTTATATTAGTTCTAGCATACAATTAAGTTTTCTCTGAAACTAGTCGGTAGAGTTGGCTAAAATTATCAATATTAGTTTTATTTTATGTAACGCTGGTTAATTTGGTCCGTTCTTATCACTTTTCTAAAATAATAGCAACTTTAAATCGTGAAACGTGAAACAACAATGTTTGCATTTTCTTATATTCGTTCTAGCTTACAATTAAGTTTTCTCTGAAACTAGTCGGTAGAGTTGGCTAAAATTATCAATATTAGTTTTATGTTATGTAACGCTGGTTAATTTGGTCCGTTCTTATCACTTTTCTAAAATAATAGCAACTTTAAATCGTGAAACGTGAAACAACAATGTTTGCATTTTCTTATATTCGTTCTAGCATACAATTAAGTTTTCTCTGAAACTCGTCGGTACAGTTGGCTAAAATTATGAATATTAGTTTTATGTTATGTAACGCTGGTTAATTTGGTCCGTTCTTATCACTTTTCTAAAATAATAGCAACTTTAAATCGTGAAACGTGAAACAACAATATTTGCATTTTCTTATATTAGTTCTAGCATACAATTAAGTTTTCTCTGAAACTAGTCGGTAGAGTTGGCTAAAATTATCAATATTAGTTTTATTTTATGTAACGCTGGTTAATTTGGTCCGTTCTTATCACTTTTCTAAAATAATAGCAACTTTAAATCGTGAAACGTGAAACAATCATGTTTGCATTTTCTTATATTAGTTCTAGCATACAATTAAGTTTTCTCTGAAACTAGTCGGTAGAGTTGACTAAAATTATCAATATTAGTTTTATGTTATGTAACTCTGGTTAATTTGGTCCGTTTTTATCACTTTTCTAAAATAATAGCAACTTTAAATCGTGAAACGTGAAACAACAATGTTTGCATTTTCTTATATTAGTTCTAGCATACAATTAAGTTTTCTCTGAAACTAGTCGGTAGAGTTGGCTAAAATTATCAATATTAGTTTTATTTTATGTAACGCTGGTTAATTTGGTCCGTTCTTATCACTTTTCTAAAATAATAGCAACTTTAAATCGTGAAACGTGAAACAACAATGTTTGCATTTTCTTATATTCGTTCTAGCATACAATTAAGTTTTCTCTGAAACTAGTCGGTAGAGTTGGCTAAAATTATCAATATTAGTTTTATGTTATGTAACGCTGGTTAATTTGGTCCGTTCTTATCACTTTTCTAAAATAATAGCAACTTTAAATCGTGAAACGTGAAACAACCATGTTTGCATTTTCTTATATTAGTTCTAGCATACAATTAAGTTTTCTCTGAAACTAGTCGGTAGAGTTGACTAAAATTATCAATATTAGTTTTATGTTATGTAACTCTGGTTAATTTGGTCCGTTCTTATCACTTTTCTAAAATAATAGCAACTTTAAATCGTGAAACGTGAAACAACAATGTTTGCATTTTCTTATATTAGTTCTAGCATACAATTAAGTTTTCTCTGAAACTAGTCGGTAGAGTTGGCTAAAATTATCAATATTAGTTTTATTTTATGTAACGCTGGTTAATTTGGTCCGTTCTTATCACTTTTCTAAAATAATAGCAACTTTAAATCGTGAAACGTGAAACAACAATGTTTGCATTTTCTTATATTCGTTCTAGCATACAATTAAGTTTTCTCTGAAACTAGTCGGTAGAGTTGGCTAAAATTATCAATATTAGTTTTATGTTATGTAACGCTGGTTAATTTGGTCCGTTCTTATCACTTTTCTAAAATAATAACAACTTTAAATCGTGAAACGTGAAACAACAATGTTTGCATTTTCTTATATTCGTTCTAGCTTACAATTAAGTTTTCTCTGAAACTAGTCGGTAGAGTTGGCTAAAATTATCAATATTAGTTTTATTTTATGTAACGCTGGTTAATTTGGTCCGTTCTTATCACTTTTCTAAAATAATAGCAACTTTAAATCGTGAAACGTGAAACAACAATGTTTGCATTTTCTTATATTAGTTCTAGCATACAATTAAGTTTTCTCTGAAACTAGTCGGTAGAGTTGGCTAAAATTATCAATATTAGTTTTATGTTATGTAACGCTGGTTAATTTGGTCCGTTTTTATCACTTTTCTAAAATAATAGCAACTTTAAATCGTGAAACGTGAAACAACAATGTTTGCATTTTCTTATATTCGTTCTAGCATACAATTAAGTTTTCTCTGAAACTAGTCGGTAGAGTTGGCTAAAATTATCAATATTAGTTTTATGTTATGTAACGCTGGTTAATTTGGTCCGTTCTTATCACTTTTCTAAAATAATAGCAACTTTAAATCGTGAAACGTGAAACAACAATGTTTGCATTTTCTTATATTAGTTCTAGCATACAATTAAGTTTTCTCTGAAACTAGTCGGTAGAGTTGGCTAAAATTATCAATATTAGTTTTATGTTATGTAACGCTGGTTAATTTGGTCCGTTCTTATCACTTTTCTAAAATAATAGCAACTTTAAATCGTGAAACGTGAAACAACAATGTTTGCATTTTCTTATATTCGTTCTAGCATACAATTAAGTTTTCTCTGAAACTAGTCGGTAGAGTTGGCTAAAATTATCAATATTAGTTTTATTTTATGTAACGCTGGTTAATTTGGTCCGTTCTTATCACTTTTCTAAAATAATAGCAACTTTAAATCGTGAAACGTGAAACAACAATGTTTGCATTTTCTTATATTCGTTCTAGCATGCAATTAAGTTTTCTCTGAAACTAGTCGGTAGAGTTGGCTAAAATTATCAATATTAGTTTTATTTTATGTAACGCTGGTTAATTTGGTCCGTTCTTATCACTTTTCTAAAATAATAGCAACTTTAAATCGTGAAATGTGAAACAACAATGTTTGCATTTTCTTATATTCGTTCTAGCATACAATTAAGTTTTCTCTGAAACTAGTCGGTAGAGTTGGCTAAAATTATCAATATTAGTTTTATTTTATGTAACGCTGGTTAATTTGGTCCGTTCTTATCACTTTTCTAAAATAATAGCAACTTTAAATCGTGAAACGTGAAACAACAATGTTTGCATTTTCTTATATTAGTTCTAGCATACAATTAAGTTTTCTCTGAAACTAGTCGGTAGAGTTGGCTAAAATTATCAATATTAGTTTTATGTTATGTAACGCTGGTTAATTTGGTCCGTTTTTATCACTTTTCTAAAATAATAGCAACTTTAAATCGTGAAACGTGAAACAACAATGTTTGCATTTTCTTATATTCGTTCTAGCATACAATTAAGTTTTCTCTGAAACTAGTCGGTAGAGTTGGCTAAAATTATCAATATTAGTTTTATTTTATGTAAAGCTGGTTAATTTGGTCCGTTCTTATCACTTTTCTAAAATAATAGCAACTTTAAATCGTGAAACGTGAAACAACAATGTTTGCATTTTCTTATATTCGTTCTAGCATACAATTAAGTTTTCTCTGAAACTAGTCGGTAGAGTTGCCTAAAATTATCAATATTAGTTTTATGTTATGTAACGCTGGTTAATTTGGTCGGTTCTTATCACTTTTCTAAAATAATAGCAACTTTAAATCGTGAAACGTGAAACAACAATGTTTGCATTTTCTTATATTAGTTCTAGCATACAATTAAGTTTTCTCTGAAACTAGTCGGTAGAGTTGGCTAAAATTATCAATATTAGTTTTATGTTATGTAACGCTGGTTAATTTGGTCCGTTTTTATCACTTTTCTAAAATAATAGCAACTTTAAATCGTGAAACGTGAAACAACAATGTTTGCATTTTCTTATATTCGTTCAAGCATACAATTATGTTTTCTCTGAAACTAGTCGGTAGAGTTGGCTAAAATTATCAATATTAGTTTTATGTTATGTAACGCTGGTTAATTTGGTCCGTTCTTATCACTTTTCTAAAATAATAGCAACTTTAAATCGTGAAACGTGAAACAACAATGTTTGCATTTTCTTATATTAGTTCTAGCATACAATTAAGTTTTCTCTGAAACTAGTCGATAGATTTGGCTAAAATTATCAATATTAGTTTTATGTTATGTAACGCTGGTTAATTTGGTCCGTTCTTATCACTTTTCTAAAATAATAGCAACTTTAAATCGTGAAACGTGAAACAACAATGTTTGCATTTTCTTATATTAGTTCTAGCATACAATTAAGTTTTCTCTGAAACTAGTCGGTAGAGTTGGCTAAAATTATCAATATTAGTTTTATTTTATGTAAAGCTGGTTAATTTGGTCCGTTCTTATCACTTTTCTAAAATAATAGCAACTTTAAATCGTGAAACGTGAAACAACAATGTTTGCATTTTCTTATATTCGTTCTAGCATACAATTAAGTTTTCTCTGAAACTAGTCGGTAGAGTTGGCTAAAATTATCAATATTAGTTTTATGTTATGTAACGCTGGTTAATTTGGTCCGTTCTTATCACTTTTCTAAAATAATAGCAACTTTAAATCGTGAAACGTGAAACAACAATGTTTGCATTTTCTTATATTAGTTCTAGCATACAATTAAGTTTTCTCTGAAACTAGTCGGTAGAGTTGGCTAAAATTATCAATATTAGTTTTATGTTATGTAACGCTGGTTTATTTGGTCCGTTTTTACCACTTTTCTAAAATAATAGCAACTTTAAATCGTGAAACGTGAAACAACAATGTTTGCATTTTCTTATATTCGTTCTAGCATACAATTAAGTTTTCTCTGAAACTAGTCGGTAGAGTTGGCTAAAATTATCAATATTAGTTTTATGTTATGTAACGCTGGTTAATTTGGTCCGTTCTTATCACTTTTCTAAAATAATAGCAACTTTAAATCGTGAAACGTGAAACAACAATGTTTGCATTTTCTTATATTAGTTCTAGCATACAATTAAGTTTTCTCTGAAACTAGTCGGTAGAGTTGGCTAAAATTATCAATATTAGTTTTATGTTATGTAACGCTGGTTAATTTGGTCCGTTCTTATCACTTTTCTAAAATAATAGCAACTTTAAATCGTGAAACGTTAAACAACAATGTTTGCATTTTCTTATATTCGTTCTAGCATACAATTAAGTTTTCTCTGAAACTAGTCGGTAGAGTTGGCTAAAATTATCAATATTAGTTTTATTTTATGTAACGCTGGTTAATTTGGTCCGTTCTTATCACTTTTCTAAAATAATAGCAACTTTAAATCGTGAAACGTGAAACAACCATGTTTGCATTTTCTTATATTCGTTCTAGCATACAATTAAGTTTTCTCTGAAACTAGTCGGTAGAGTTGGCTAAAATTATCAATATTAGTTTTATGTTATGTAACGCTGGTTAATTTGGTCCGTTCTTATCACTTTTCTAAAATAATAGCAACTTTAAATCGTGAAACAACATTGTTTGCATTTTCTTATATTCGTTCTAGCTTACAATTAAGTTTTCTCTGAAACTAGTCGGTAGAGTTGGCTAAAATTATCAATATTAGTTTTATGTTATGTAACGCTGGTTAATTTGGTCCGTTCTTATCACTTTTCTAAAATAATAGCAACTTTAAATCGTGAAACGTGAAACAACAATGTTTGCATTTTCTTATATTCGTTCTAGCATACAATTAAGTTTTCTCTGAAACTAGTCGGTAGAGTTGGCTAAAATTATAAATATTAGTTTTATTTTATGTAACGCTGGTTAATTTGGTCCGTTCTTATCACTTTTCTAAAATAATAGCAACTTTAAATCGTGAAACGTGAAACAACAATGTTTGCATTTTCTTATATTCGTTCTAGCATACAATTAAGTTTTCTCTGAAACTAGTCGGTAGAGTTGGCTAAAATTATCAATATTAGTTTTATGTTATGTAACGCTGGTTAATTTGGTCCGTTCTTATCACTTTTCTAAAATAATAGCAACTTTAAATCGTGAAACGTGAAACAACAATGTTTGCATTTTCTTATATTCGTTCTAGCATACAATTAAGTTTTCTCTGAAACTAGTCGGTAGAGTTGGCTAAAATTATCAATATTAGTTTTATTTTATGTAAAGCTGGTTAATTTGGTCCGTTCTTATCACTTTTCTAAAATAATAGCAACTTTAAATCGTGAAACGTGAAACAACAATGTTTGCATTTTCTTATATTAGTTCTAGCATACAATTAAGTTTTCTCTGAAACTAGTCGGTAGAGTTGGCTAAAATTATCAATATTAGTTTTATTTTATGTAACGCTGGTTAATTTGGTCCGTTCTTATCACTTTTCTAAAATAATAGCAACTTTAAATCGTGAAAAGTGAAACAACCATGTTTGCATTTTCTTATATTAGTTCTAGCATACAATTAAGTTTTCTCTGAAACTAGTCGGTAGAGTTGACTAAAATTATCAATATTAGTTTTATGTTATGTAACTCTGGTTAATTTGGTCCGTTCTTATCACTTTTCTAAAATAATAGCAACTTTAAATCGTGAAACGTGAAACAACAATGTTTGCATTTTCTTATATTCGTTCTAGCTTACAATTAAGTTTTCTCTGAAACTAGTCGGTAGAGTTGGCTAAAATTATCAATATTAGTTTTATGTTATGTAACGCTGGTTAATTTGGTCCGTTCTTATCACTTTTCTAAAATAATAGCAACTTTAAATCGTGAAACGTGAAACAACAATGTTTGCATTTTCTTATATTCGTTCTAGCATACAATTAAGTTTTCTCTGAAACTCGTCGGTACAGTTGGCTAAAATTATCAATATTAGTTTTATGTTATGTAACGCTGGTTAATTTGGTCCGTTCTTATCACTTTTCTAAAATAATAGCAACTTTAAATCGTGAAACGTGAAACAACAATATTTGCATTTTCTTATATTAGTTCTAGCATACAATTAAGTTTTCTCTGAAACTAGTCGGTAGAGTTGACTAAAATTATCAATATTAGTTTTATGTTATGTAACTCTGGTTAATTTGGTCCGTTCTTATCACTTTTCTAAAATAATAGCAACTTTAAATCGTGAAACGTGAAACAACAATGTTTGCATTTTCTTATATTAGTTCTAGCATACAATTAAGTTTTCTCTGAAACTAGTCGGTAGAGTTGGCTAAAATTATCAATATTAGTTTTATTTTATGTAACGCTGGTTAATTTGGTCCGTTCTTATCACTTTTCTAAAATAATAGCAACTTTAAATCGTGAAACGTGAAACAACAATGTTTGCATTTTCTTATATTCGTTCTAGCATACAATTAAGTTTTCTCTGAAACTAGTCGGTAGAGTTGGCTAAAATTATCAATATTAGTTTTATGTTATGTAACGCTGGTTAATTTGGTCCGTTCTTATCACTTTTCTAAAATAATAACAACTTTAAATCGTGAAACGTGAAACAACAATGTTTGCATTTTCTTATATTCGTTCTAGCTTACAATTAAGTTTTCTCTGAAACTAGTCGGTAGAGTTGGCTAAAATTATCAATATTAGTTTTATGTTATGTAACGCTGGTTAATTTGGTCCGTTCTTATCACTTTTCTAAAATAATAGCAACTTTAAATCGTGAAACGTGAAACAACAATGTTTGCATTTTCTTATATTCGTTCTAGCATACAATTAAGTTTTCTCTGAAACTAGTCGGTAGAGTTGCCTAAAATTATCAATATTAGTTTTATTTTATGTAAAGCTGGTTAATTTGGTCCGTTCTTATCACTTTTCTAAAATAATAGCAACTTTAAATCGTGAAACGTGAAACAACAATGTTTGCATTTTCTTATATTAGTTCTAGCATACAATTAAGTTTTCTCTGAAACTAGTCGGTAGAGTTGGCTAAAATTATCAATATTAGTTTTATGTTATGTAACGCTGGTTAATTTGGTCCGTTTTTATCACTTTTCTAAAATAATAGCAACTTTAAATCGTGAAACGTGAAACAACAATGTTTGCATTTTCTTATATTCGTTCTAGCATACAATTAAGTTTTCTCTGAAACTAGTCGGTAGAGTTGGCTAAAATTATCAATATTAGTTTTATGTTATGTAACGCTGGTTAATTTGGTCCGTTCTTATCACTTTTCTAAAATGATAGCAACTTTAAATCGTGAAACGTGAAACAACAATGTTTGCATTTTCTTATATTAGTTCTAGCATACAATTAAGTTTTCTCTGAAACTAGTCGGTAGAGTTGGCTAAAATTATCAATATTAGTTTTATGTTATGTAACGCTGGTTAATTTGGTCCGTTCTTATCACTTTTCTAAAATAATAGCAACTTTAAATCGTGAAACGTGAAACAACAATGTTTGCATTTTCTTATATTAGTTCTAGCATACAATTAAGTTTTCTCTGAAACTAGTCGGTAGAGTTGGCTAAAATTATCAATATTAGTTTTATTTTATGTAAAGCTGGTTAATTTGGTCCGTTCTTATCACTTTTCTAAAATAATAGCAACTTTAAATCGTGAAACGTGAAACAACAATGTTTGCATTTTCTTATATTCGTTCTAGCATACAATTAAGTTTTCTCTGAAACTAGTCGGTAGAGTTGCCTAAAATTATCAATATTAGTTTTATGTTATGTAACGCTGGTTAATTTGGTCCGTTCTTATCACTTTTCTAAAATAATAGCAACTTTAAATCGTGAAACGTGAAACAACAATGTTTGCATTTTCTTATATTAGTTCTAGCATACAATTAAGTTTTCTCTGAAACTAGTCGGTAGAGTTGGCTAAAATTATCAATATTAGATTTATGTTTTGTAACGCTGGTTAATTTGGTCCGTTTTTATCACTTTTCTAAAATAATAGCAACTTTAAATCGTGAAACGTGAAACAACAATGTTTGCATTTTCTTATATTCGTTCTAGCATACAATTAAGTTTTCTCTGAAACTAGTCGGTAGAGTTGCCTAAAATTATCAATATTAGTTTTATGTTATGTAACGCTGGTTAATTTGGTCCGTTCTTATCACTTTTCTAAAATAATAGCAACTTTAAATCGTGAAACGTGAAACAACAATGTTTGCATTTTCTTATATTAGTTCTAGCATACAATTAAGTTTTCTCTGAAACTAGTCGGTAGAGTTGGCTAAAATTATCAATATTAGTTTTATGTTATGTAACGCTGGTTAATTTGGTCCGTTCTTATCACTTTTCTAAAATAATAGCAACTTTAAATCGTGAAACGTGAAACAACAATGTTTGCATTTTCTTATATTAGTTCTAGCATACAATTAAGTTTTCTCTGAAACTAGTCGGTAGAGTTGGCTAAAATTATCAATATTAGTTTTATTTTATGTAAAGCTGGTTAATTTGGTCCGTTCTTATCACTTTTCTAAAATAATAGCAACTTTAAATCGTGAAACGTGAAACAACAATGTTTGCATTTTCTTATATTCGTTCTAGCATACAATTAAGTTTTCTCTGAAACTAGTCGGTAGAGTTGCCTAAAATTATCAATATTAGTTTTATGTTATGTAACGCTGGTTAATTTGGTCCGTTCTTATCACTTTTCTAAAATAATAGCAACTTTAAATCGTGAAACGTGAAACAACAATGTTTGCATTTTCTTATATTCGTTCTAGCATACAATTAAGTTTTCTCTGAAACTAGTCGGTAGAGTTGCCTAAAATTATCAATATTAGTTTTATGTTATGTAACGCTGGTTAATTTGGTCCGTTCTTATCACTTTTCTAAAATAATAGCAACTTTAAATCGTGAAACGTGAAACAACAATGTTTGCATTTTCTTATATTAGTTCTAGCATACAATTAAGTTTTCTCTGAAACTAGTCGGTAGAGTTGGCTAAAATTATCAATATTAGATTTATGTTTTGTAACGCTGGTTAATTTGGTCCGTTTTTATCACTTTTCTAAAATAATAGCAACTTTAAATCGTGAAACGTGAAACAACAATGTTTGCATTTTCTTATATTCGTTCTAGCATACAATTAAGTTTTCTCTGAAACTAGTCGGTAGAGTTGCCTAAAATTATCAATATTAGTTTTATGTTATGTAACGCTGGTTAATTTGGTCCGTTCTTATCACTTTTCTAAAATAATAGCAACTTTAAATCGTGAAACGTGAAACAACAATGTTTGCATTTTCTTATATTAGTTCTAGCATACAATTAAGTTTTCTCTGAAACTAGTCGGTAGAGTTGGCTAAAATTATCAATATTAGTTTTATGTTATGTAACGCTGGTTAATTTGGTCCGTTCTTATCACTTTTCTAAAATAATAGCAACTTTAAATCGTGAAACGTGAAACAACAATGTTTGCATTTTCTTATATTAGTTCTAGCATACAATTAAGTTTTCTCTGAAACTAGTCGGTAGAGTTGGCTAAAATTATCAATATTAGTTTTATTTTATGTAAAGCTGGTTAATTTGGTCCGTTCTTATCACTTTTCTAAAATAATAGCAACTTTAAATCGTGAAACGTGAAACAACAATGTTTGCATTTTCTTATATTCGTTCTAGCATACAATTAAGTTTTCTCTGAAACTAGTCGGTAGAGTTGCCTAAAATTATCAATATTAGTTTTATGTTATGTAACGCTGGTTAATTTGGTCCGTTCTTATCACTTTTCTAAAATAATAGCAACTTTAAATCGTGAAACGTGAAACAACAATGTTTGCATTTTCTTATATTAGTTCTAGCATACAATTAAGTTTTCTCTGAAACTAGTCGGTAGAGTTGGCTAAAATTATCAATATTAGTTTTATGTTATGTAACGCTGGTTAATTTGGTCCGTTTTTACCACTTTTCTAAAATAATAGCAACTTTAAATCGTGAAACGTGAAACAACAATGTTTGCATTTTCTTATATTCGTTCAAGCATACAATTAAGTTTTCTCTGAAACTAGTCGGTAGAGTTGGCTAAAATTATCAATATTAGTTTTATGTTATGTAACGCTGGTTAATTTGGTCCGTTCTTATCACTTTTCTAAAATAATAGCAACTTTAAATCGTGAAACGTGAAACAACAATGTTTGCATTTTCTTATATTAGTTCTAGCATACAATTAAGTTTTCTCTGAAACTAGTCGGTAGAGTTGGCTAAAATTATCAATATTAGTTTTATGTTATGTAACGCTGGTTAATTTGGTCCGTTCTTATCACTTTTCTAAAATAATAGCAACTTTAAATCGTGAAACGTTAAACAACAATGTTTGCATTTTCTTATATTCGTTCTAGCATACAATTAAGTTTTCTCTGAAACTAGTCGGTAGAGTTGGCTAAAATTATCAATATTACTTTTATTTTATGTAACGCTGGTTAATTTGGTCCGTTCTTATCACTTTTCTAAAATAATAGCAACTTTAAATCGTGAAACGTGAAACAACCATGTTTGCATTTTCTTATATTCGTTCTAGCATACAATTAAGTTTTCTCTGAAACTAGTCTGTAGAGTTGGCTAAAATTATCAATATTAGTTTTATGTTATGTAACGCTGGTTAATTTGGTCCGTTCTTATCACTTTTCTAAAATAATAGCAACTTTAAATCGTGAAACGTGAAACAACATTGTTTGCATTTTCTTATATTCGTTCTAGCATACAATTAAGTTTTCTCTGAAACTAGTCGGTAGAGTTGGCTAAAATTATCAATATTAGTTTTATTTTATGTAACGCTGGTTAATTTGGTCCGTTCTTATCACTTTTCTAAAATAATAGCAACTTTAAATCGTGAAATGTGAAACAACAATGTTTGCATTTTCTTATATTCGTTCTAGCATACAATTAAGTTTTCTCTGAAACTAGTCGGTAGAGTTGGCTAAAATTATCAATATTAGTTTTATTTTATGTAACGCTGGTTAATTTGGTCCGTTCTTATCACTTTTCTAAAATAATAGCAACTTTAAATCGTGAAACGTGAAACAACAATGTTTGCATTTTCTTATATTAGTTCTAGCATACAATTAAGTTTTCTCTGAAACTAGTCGGTAGAGTTGGCTAAAATTATCAATATTAGTTTTATGTTATGTAACGCTGGTTAATTTGGTCCGTTTTTACCACTTTTCTAAAATAATAGCAACTTTAAATCGTGAAACGTGAAACAACAATGTTTGCATTTTCTTATATTCGTTCTAGCATACAATTAAGTTTTCTCTGAAACTAGTCGGTAGAGTTGCCTAAAATTATCAATATTAGTTTTATGTTATGTAACGCTGGTTAATTTGGTCCGTTCTTATCACTTTTCTAAAATAATAGCAACTTTAAATCGTGAAACGTGAAACAACAATGTTTGCATTTTCTTATATTCGTTCTAGCATACAATTAAGTTTTCTCTGAAACTAGTCGGTAGAGTTGGCTAAAATTATCAATATTAGTTTTATTTTATGTAACGCTGTTTAATTTGGTCCGTTCTTATCACTTTTCTAAAATAATAGCAACTTTAAATCGTGAAATGTGAAACAACAATGTTTGCATTTTCTTATATTCGTTCTAGCATACAATTAAGTTTTCTCTGAAACTAGTCGGTAGAGTTGGCTAAAATTATCAATATTAGTTTTATTTTATGTAACGCTGGTTAATTTGGTCCGTTCTTATCACTTTTCTAAAATAATAGCAACTTTAAATCGTGAAACGTGAAACAACAATGTTTGCATTTTCTTATATTAGTTCTAGCATACAATTAAGTTTTCTCTGAAACTAGTCGGTAGAGTTGGCTAAAATTATCAATATTAGTTTTATGTTTTGTAACGCTGGTTAATGTGGTCGCTGGTTAATGTGGTCCGTTTTTATCACTTTTCTAAAATAATAGCAACTTTAAATCGTGAAACGTGAAACAACAATGTTTGCATTTTCTTATATTCGTTCTAGCATACAATTAAGTTTTCTCTGAAACTAGTCGGTAGAGTTGGCTAAAATTATCAATATTAGTTTTATTTTATGTAACGCTGGTTAATTTGGTCCGTTCTTATCACTTTTCTAAAATAATAGCAACTTTAAATCGTGAAATGTGAAACAACAATGTTTGCATTTTCTTATATTCGTTCTAGCATACAATTAAGTTTTCTCTGAAACTAGTCGGTAGAGTTGGCTAAAATTATCAATATTAGTTTTATTTTATGTAACGCTGGTTAATTTGGTCCGTTCTTATCACTTTTCTAAAATAATAGCAACTTTAAATCGTGAAACGTGAAACAACAATGTTTGCATTTTCTTATATTAGTTCTAGCATACAATTAAGTTTTCTCTGAAACTAGTCGGTAGAGTTGGCTAAAATTATCAATATTAGTTTTATTTTATGTAAAGCTGGTTAATTTGGTTCGTTCTTATCACTTTTCTAAAATAATAGCAACTTTAAATCGTGAAACGTGAAACAACAATGTTTGCATTTTCTTATATTCGTTCTAGCATACAATTAAGTTTTCTCTGAAACTAGTCGGTAGAGTTGCCTAAAATTATCAATATTAGTTTTATGTTATGTAACGCTGGTTATTTTGGTCCGTTCTTATCACTTTTCTAAAATAATAGCAACTTTAAATCGTGAAACGTGAAACAACAATGTTTGCATTTTCTTATATTAGTTCTAGCATACAATTAAGTTTTCTCTGAAACTAGTCGGTAGAGTTGGCTAAAATTATCAATATTAGTTTTATGTTATGTAACGCTGGTTAATTTGGTCCGTTTTTATCACTTTTCTAAAATAATAGCAACTTTAAATCGTGAAACGTGAAACAACAATGTTTGCATTTTCTTATATTCGTTCTAGCATACAATTATGTTTTCTCTGAAACTAGTCGGTAGAGTTGGCTAAAATTATCAATATTAGTTTTATGTTATGTAACGCTGGTTAATTTGGTCCGTTCTTATCACTTTTCTAAAATAATAGCAACTTTAAATCGTGAAACGTGAAACAACAATGTTTGCATTTTCTTATATTAGTTCTAGCATACAATTAAGTTTTCTCTGAAACTAGTCGGTAGAGTTGGCTAAAATTATCAATATTAGTTTTATTTTATGTAAAGCTGGTTAATTTGGTCCGTTCTTATCACTTTTCTAAAATAATAGCAACTTTAAATCGTGAAACGTGAAACAACAATGTTTGCATTTTCTTATATTCGTTCTAGCATACAATTAAGTTTTCTCTGAAACTAGTCGGTAGAGTTGCCTAAAATTATCAATATTAGTTTTATGTTATGTAACGCTGGTTAATTTGGTCCGTTCTTATCACTTTTCTAAAATAATAGCAACTTTAAATCGTGAAACGTGAAACAACAATGTTTGCATTTTCTTATATTAGTTCTAGCATACAATTAAGTTTTCTCTGAAACTAGTCGGTAGAGTTGGCTAAAATTATCAATATTAGTTTTATGTTATGTAACGCTGGTTTATTTGGTCCGTTTTTACCACTTTTCTAAAATAATAGCAACTTTAAATCGTGAAACGTGAAACAACAATGTTTGCATTTTCTTATATTCGTTCTAGCATACAATTAAGTTTTCTCTGAAACTAGTCGGTAGAGTTGGCTAAAATTATCAATATTAGTTTTATGTTATGTAACGCTGGTTAATTTGGTCCGTTCTTATCACTTTTCTAAAATAATAGCAACTTTAAATCGTGAAACGTGAAACAACAATGTTTGCATTTTCTTATATTAGTTCTAGCATACAATTAAGTTTTCTCTGAAACTAGTCGGTAGAGTTGGCTAAAATTATCAATATTAGTTTTATGTTATGTAACGCTGGTTAATTTGGTCCGTTCTTATCACTTTTCTAAAATAATAGCAACTTTAAATCGTGAAACGTTAAACAACAATGTTTGCATTTTCTTATATTCGTTCTAGCATACAATTAAGTTTTCTCTGAAACTAGTCGGTAGAGTTGGCTAAAATTATCAATATTAGTTTTATTTTATGTAACGCTGGTTAATTTGGTCCGTTCTTATCACTTTTCTAAAATAATAGCAACTTTAAATCGTGAAACGTGAAACAACCATGTTTGCATTTTCTTATATTCGTTCTAGCATACAATTAAGTTTTCTCTGAAACTAGTCGGTAGAGTTGGCTAAAATTATCAATATTAGTTTTATGTTATGTAACGCTGGTTAATTTGGTCCGTTCTTATCACTTTTCTAAAATAATAGCAACTTTAAATCGTGAAACGTGAAACAACATTGTTTGCATTTTCTTATATTCGTTCTAGCTTACAATTAAGTTTTCTCTGAAACTAGTCGGTAGAGTTGGCTAAAATTATCAATATTAGTTTTATGTTATGTAACGCTGGTTAATTTGGTCCGTTCTTATCACTTTTCTAAAATAATAGCAACTTTAAATCGTGAAACGTGAAACAACAATGTTTGCATTTTCTTATATTCGTTCTAGCATACAATTAAGTTTTCTCTGAAACTAGTCGGTAGAGTTGGCTAAAATTATAAATA
The DNA here is from genome assembly GCA_958336335.1 of Dilophus febrilis. NCBI lineage: Eukaryota > Metazoa > Arthropoda > Insecta > Diptera > Bibionidae > Dilophus > Dilophus febrilis. The sequence continues at coordinate 34,678,996 of OY284470.1, forward strand.
TTAGTTTTATTTTATGTAACGCTGGTTAATTTGGTCCGTTCTTATCACTTTTCTAAAATAATAGCAACTTTAAATCGTGAAACGTGAAACAACAATGTTTGCATTTTCTTATATTCGTTTTCAATTAAGTTTTCTCTGAAACTAGTCGGTAGAGTTGGCTAAAATTATCAATATTAGTTTTATGTTATGTAACGCTGGTTAATTTGGTCCGTTCTTATCACTTTTCTAAAATAATAGCAACTTTAAATCGTGAAACGTGAAACAACAATGTTTGCATTTTCTTATATTAGTTCTAGCATACAATTAAGTTTTCTCTGAAACTAGTCGGTAGAGTTGACTAAAATTATCAATATTAGTTTTATGTTATGTAACTCTGGTTAATTTGGTCCGTTCTTATCACTTTTCTAAAATAATAGCAACTTTAAATCGTGAAACGTGAAACAACAATGTTTGCATTTTCTTATATTCGTTCTAGCTTACAATTAAGTTTTCTCTGAAACTAGTCGGTAGAGTTGGCTAAAATTATCAATATTAGTTTTATGTTATGTAACGCTGGTTAATTTGGTCCGTTCTTATCACTTTTCTAAAATAATAGCAACTTTAAATCGTGAAACGTGAAACAACAATGTTTGCATTTTCTTATATTCGTTCTAGCATACAATTAAGTTTTCTCTGAAACTCGTCGGTACAGTTGGCTAAAATTATCAATATTAGTTTTATGTTATGTAACGCTGGTTAATTTGGTCCGTTCTTATCACTTTTCTAAAATAATAGCAACTTTAAATCGTGAAACGTGAAACAACAATATTTGCATTTTCTTATATTAGTTCTAGCATACAATTAAGTTTTCTCTGAAACTAGTCGGTAGAGTTGGCTAAAATTATCAATATTAGTTTTATTTTATGTAACGCTGGTTAATTTGGTCCGTTCTTATCACTTTTCTAAAATAATAGCAACTTTAAATCGTGAAACGTGAAACAACCATGTTTGCATTTTCTTATATTAGTCCTAGCATACAATTAAGTTTTCTCTGAAACTAGTCGGTAGAGTTGACTAAAATTATCAATATTAGTTTTATGTTATGTAACTCTGGTTAATTTGGTCCGTTCTTATCACTTTTCTAAAATAATAGCAACTTTAAATCGTGAAACGTGAAACAACAATGTTTGCATTTTCTTATATTAGTTCTAGCATACAATTAAGTTTTCTCTGAAACTAGTCGGTAGAGTTGGCTAAAATTATCAATATTAGTTTTATTTTATGTAACGCTGGTTAATTTGGTCCGTTCTTATCACTTTTCTAAAATAATAGCAACTTTAAATCGTGAAACGTGAAACAACAATGTTTGCATTTTCTTATATTCGTTCTAGCATACAATTAAGTTTTCTCTGAAACTAGTCGGTAGAGTTGGCTAAAATTATCAATATTAGTTTTATGTTATGTAACGCTGATTAATTTGGTCCGTTCTTATCACTTTTCTAAAATAATAACAACTTTAAATCGTGAAACGTGAAACAACAATGTTTGCATTTTCTTATATTCGTTCTAGCTTACAATTAAGTTTTCTCTGAAACTAGTCGGTAGAGTTGGCTAAAATTATCAATATTAGTTTTATGTTATGTAACGCTGGTTAATTTGGTCCGTTCTTATCACTTTTCTAAAATAATAGCAACTTTAAATCGTGAAACGTGAAACAACAATGTTTGCATTTTCTTATATTCGTTCTAGCATACAATTAAGTTTTCTCTGAAACTAGTCGGTAGAGTTGCCTAAAATTATCAATATTAGTTTTATTTTATGTAAAGCTGGTTAATTTGGTCCGTTCTTATCACTTTTCTAAAATAATAGCAACTTTAAATCGTGAAACGTGAAACAACAATGTTTGCATTTTCTTATATTAGTTCTAGCATACAATTAAGTTTTCTCTGAAACTAGTCGGTAGAGTTGGCTAAAATTATCAATATTAGTTTTATTTTATGTAACGCTGGTTAATTTGGTCCGTTTTTATCACTTTTCTAAAATAATAGCAACTTTAAATCGTGAAACGTGAAACAACAATGTTTGCATTTTCTTATATTAGTTCTAGCATACAATTAAGTTTTCTCTGAAACTAGTCGGTAGAGTTGGCTAAAATTATCAATATTAGTTTTATGTTATGTAACGCTGGTTAATTTGGTCCGTTCTTATCACTTTTCTAAAATAATAGCAACTTTAAATCGTGAAACGTGAAACAACAATGTTTGCATTTTCTTATATTAGTTCTAGCATACAATTAAGTTTTCTCTGAAACTAGTCGGTAGAGTTGGCTAAAATAATCAATATTAGTTTTATGTTATGTAACGCTGGTTAATTTGGTCCGTTCTTATCACTTTTCTAAAATAATAGCAACTTTAAATCGTGAAACGTGAAACAACAATGTTTGCATTTTCTTATATTCGTTCTAGCATACAATTAAGTTTTCTCTGAAACTAGTCGGTAGAGTTGGCTAAAATTATCAATATTAGTTTTATGTTATGTAACGCTGGTTAATTTGGTCCGTTCTTATCACTTTTCTAAAATGATAGCAACTTTAAATCGTGAAACGTGAAACAACAATGTTTGCATTTTCTTATATTAGTTCTAGCATACAATTAAGTTTTCTCTGAAACTAGTCGGTAGAGTTGGCTAAAATTATCAATATTAGTTTTATGTTATGTAACGCTGGTTAATTTGGTCCGTTCTTATCACTTTTCTAAAATAATAGCAACTTTAAATCGTGAAACGTGAAACAACAATGTTTGCATTTTCTTATATTCGTTCTAGCATACAATTAAGTTTTCTCTGAAACTAGTCGGTAGAGTTGGCTAAAATTATCAATATTAGTTTTATTTTATGTAACGCTGGTTAATTTGGTCCGTTCTTATCACTTTTCTAAAATAATAGCAACTTTAAATCGTGAAACGTGAAACAACAATGTTTGCATTTTCTTATATTCGTTCTAGCATACAATTAAGTTTTCTCTGAAACTAGTCGGTAGAGTTGGCTAAAATTATCAATATTAGTTTTATGTTATGTAACGCTGGTTAATTTGGTCCGTTTTTATCACTTTTCTAAAATAATAGCAACTTTAAATCGTGAAACGTGAAACAACAATGTTTGCATTTTCTTATATTCGTTCTAGCATACAATTAAGTTTTCTCTGAAACTAGTCGGTAGAGTTGGCTAAAATTATCAATATTAGTTTTATTTTATGTAACGCTGGTTAATTTGGTCCGTTTTTATCACTTTTCTAAAATAATAGCAACTTTAAATCGTGAAACGTGAAACAACAATGTTTGCATTTTCTTATATTCGTTCTAGCATACAATTAAGTTTTCTCTGAAACTAGTCGGTAGAGTTGGCTAAAATTATCAATATTAGTTTTATGTTATGTAACGCTGGTTAATTTGGTCCGTTCTTATCACTTTTCTAAAATAATAGCAACTTTAAATCGTGAAATGTGAAACAACAATGTTTGCATTTTCTTATATTCGTTCTAGCATACAATTAAGTTTTCTCTGAAACTAGTCGGTAGAGTTGGCTAAAATTATCAATATTAGTTTTATTTTATGTAACGCTGGTTAATTTGGTCCGTTCTTATAACTTTTCTAAAATAATAGCAACTTTAAATCGTGAAACGTGAAACAACAATGTTTGCATTTTCTTATATTAGTTCTAGCATACAATTAAGTTTTCTCTGAAACTAGTCGGTAGAGTTGGCTAAAATTATCAATATTAGTTTTATTTTATGTAAAGCTGGTTAATTTGGTCCGTTCTTATCACTTTTCTAAAATAATAGCAACTTTAAATCGTGAAACGTGAAACAACAATGTTTGCATTTTCTTATATTCGTTCTAGCATACAATTAAGTTTTCTCTGAAACTAGTCGGTAGAGTTGCCTAAAATTATCAATATTAGTTTTATGTTATGTAACGCTGGTTAATTTGGTCCGTTCTTATCACTTTTCTAAAATAATAGCAACTTTAAATCGTGAAACGTGAAACAACAATGTTTGCATTTTCTTATATTAGTTCTAGCATACAATTAAGTTTTCTCTGAAACTAGTCGGTAGAGTTGGCTAAAATTATCAATATTAGTTTTATGTTATGTAACGCTGGTTAATTTGGTCCGTTTTTATCACTTTTCTAAAATAATAGCAACTTTAAATCGTGAAACGTGAAACAACAATGTTTGCATTTTCTTATATTCGTTCTAGCATACAATTATGTTTTCTCTGAAACTAGTCGGTAGAGTTGGCTAAAATTATCAATATTAGTTTTATGTTATGTAACGCTGGTTAATTTGGTCCGTTCTTATCACTTTTCTAAAATAATAGCAACTTTAAATCGTGAAACGTGAAACAACAATGTTTGCATTTTCTTATATTAGTTCTAGCATACAATTAAGTTTTCTCTGAAACTAGTCGATAGATTTGGCTAAAATTATCAATATTAGTTTTATGTTATGTAACGCTGGTTAATTTGGTCCGTTCTTATCACTTTTCTAAAATAATAGCAACTTTAAATCGTGAAATGTGAAACAACAATGTTTGCATTTTCTTATATTCGTTCTAGCATACAATTAAGTTTTCTCTGAAACTAGTCGGTAGAGTTGGCTAAAATTATCAATATTAGTTTTATTTTATGTAAAGCTGGTTAATTTGGTCCGTTCTTATCACTTTTCTAAAATAATAGCAACTTTAAATCGTGAAACGTGAAACAACAATGTTTGCATTTTCTTATATTCGTTCTAGCATACAATTAAGTTTTCTCTGAAACTAGTCGGTAGAGTTGCCTAAAATTATCAATATTAGTTTTATGTTATGTAACGCTGGTTAATTTGGTCCGTTCTTATCACTTTTCTAAAATAATAGCAACTTTAAATCGTGAAACGTGAAACAACAATGTTTGCATTTTCTTATATTAGTTCTAGCATACAATTAAGTTTTCTCTGAAACTAGTCGGTAGAGTTGGCTAAAATTATCAATATTAGTTTTATGTTATGTAACGCTGGTTAATTTGGTCCGTTTTTACCACTTTTCTAAAATAATAGCAACTTTAAATCGTGAAACGTGAAACAACAATGTTTGCATTTTCTTATATTCGTTCTAGCATACAATTAAGTTTTCTCTGAAACTAGTCGGTAGAGTTGGCTAAAATTATCAATATTAGTTTTATGTTATGTAACGCTGGTTAATTTGGTCCGTTCTTATCACTTTTCTAAAATAATAGCAACTTTAAATCGTGAAACGTGAAACAACAATGTTTGCATTTTCTTATATTAGTTCTAGCATACAATTAAGTTTTCTCTGAAACTAGTCGGTAGAGTTGGCTAAAATTATCAATATTAGTTTTATGTTATGTAACGCTGGTTAATTTGGTCCGTTCTTATCACTTTTCTAAAATAATAGCAACTTTAAATCGTGAAACGTTAAACAACAATGTTTGCATTTTCTTATATTAGTTCTAGCATACAATTAAGTTTTCTCTGAAACTAGTCGGTAGAGTTGGCTAAAATTATCAATATTAGTTTTATGTTATGTAAAGCTGGTTAATTTGGTCCGTTCTTATCACTTTTCTAAAATAATAGCAACTTTAAATCGTGAAACGTGAAACAACAATGTTTGCATTTTCTTATATTCGTTCTAGCATACAATTAAGTTTTCTCTGAAACTAGTCGGTAGAGTTGGCTAAAATTATCAATATTAGTTTTATGTTATGTAACGCTGGTTAATTTGGTCCGTTCTTATCACTTTTCTAAAATAATAGCAACTTTAAATCGTGAAACGTGAAACAACAATGTTTGCATTTTCTTATATTAGTTCTAGCATACAATTAAGTTTTCTCTGAAACTAGTCGGTAGAGTTGGCTAAAATTATCAATATTAGTTTTATGTTATGTAACGCTGGTTTATTTGGTCCGTTTTTACCACTTTTCTAAAATAATAGCAACTTTAAATCGTGAAACGTGAAACAACAATGTTTGCATTTTCTTATATTCGTTCTAGCATACAATTAAGTTTTCTCTGAAACTAGTCGGTAGAGTTGGCTAAAATTATCAATATTAGTTTTATGTTATGTAACGCTGGTTAATTTGGTCCGTTCTTATCACTTTTCTAAAATAATAGCAACTTTAAATCGTGAAACGTGAAACAACAATGTTTGCATTTTCTTATATTAGTTCTAGCATACAATTAAGTTTTCTCTGAAACTAGTCGGTAGAGTTGGCTAAAATTATCAATATTAGTTTTATGTTATGTAACGCTGGTTTATTTGGTCCGTTCTTATCACTTTTCTAAAATAATAGCAACTTTAAATCGTGAAACGTGAAACAACAATGTTTGCATTTTCTTATATTCGTTCTAGCATACAATTAAGTTTTCTCTGAAACTAGTCGGTAGAGTTGGCTAAAATTATCAATATTAGTTTTATGTTATGTAACGCTGGTTAATTTGGTCCGTTCTTATCACTTTTCTAAAATAATAGCAACTTTAAATCGTGAAACGTGAAACAACAATGTTTGCATTTTCTTATATTAGTTCTAGCATACAATTAAGTTTTCTCTGAAACTAGTCGGTAGAGTTGGCTAAAATTATCAATATTAGTTTTATGTTATGTAACGCTGGTTAATTTGGTCCGTTCTTATCACTTTTCTAAAATAATAGCAACTTTAAATCGTGAAACGTTAAACAACAATGTTTGCATTTTCTTATATTCGTTCTAGCATACAATTAAGTTTTCTCTGAAACTAGTCGGTAGAGTTGGCTAAAATTATCAATATTAGTTTTATTTTATGTAACGCTGGTTAATTTGGTCCGTTCTTATCACTTTTCTAAAATAATAGCAACTTTAAATCGTGAAACGTGAAACAACCATGTTTGCATTTTCTTATATTCGTTCTAGCATACAATTAAGTTTTCTCTGAAACTAGTCGGTAGAGTTGGCTAAAATTATCAATATTAGTTTTATGTTATGTAACGCTGGTTAATTTGGTCCGTTCTTATCACTTTTCTAAAATAATAGCAACTTTAAATCGTGAAACGTGAAACAACATTGTTTGCATTTTCTTATATTCGTTCTAGCATACAATTAAGTTTTCTCTGAAACTAGTCGGTAGAGTTGGCTAAAATTATAAATATTAGTTTTATTTTATGTAACGCTGGTTAATTTGGTCCGTTCTTATCACTTTTCTAAAATAATAGCAACTTTAAATCGTGAAACGTGAAACAACAATGTTTGCATTTTCTTATATTCGTTCTAGCATACAATTAAGTTTTCTCTGAAACTAGTCGGTAGAGTTGGCTAAAATTATCAATATTAGTTTTATGTTATGTAACGCTGGTTAATTTGGTCCGTTCTTATCACTTTTCTAAAATAATAGCAACTTTAAATCGTGAAACGTGAAACAACAATGTTTGCATTTTCTTATATTCGTTCTAGCATACAATTAAGTTTTCTCTGAAACTAGTCGGTAGAGTTGCCTAAAATTATCAATATTAGTTTTATTTTATGTAAAGCTGGTTAATTTGGTCCGTTCTTATCACTTTTCTAAAATAATAGCAACTTTAAATCGTGAAACGTGAAACAACAATGTTTGCATTTTCTTATATTAGTTCTAGCATACAATTAAGTTTTCTCTGAAACTAGTCGGTAGAGTTGGCTAAAATTATCAATATTAGTTTTATTTTATGTAACGCTGGTTAATTTGGTCCGTTCTTATCACTTTTCTAAAATAATAGCAACTTTAAATCGTGAAACGTGAAACAACCATGTTTGCATTTTCTTATATTAGTTCTAGCATACAATTAAGTTTTCTCTGAAACTAGTCGGTAGAGTTGACTAAAATTATCAATATTATTTTTATGTTATGTAACGCTGGTTAATTTGGTCCGTTCTTATCACTTTTCTAAAATAATAGCAACTTTAAATCGTGAAACGTGAAACAACAATGTTTGCATTTTCTTATATTAGTTCTAGCATACAATTAAGTTTTCTCTGAAACTAGCCGGTAGAGTTGGCTAAAATTATCAATATTAGTTTTATGTTATGTAACGCTGGTTAATTTGGTCCGTTCTTATCACTTTTCTAAAATAATAGCAACTTTAAATGGTGAAACGTGAAACAACAATGTTTGCATTTTCTTATATTCGTTCTAGCATACAATTAAGTCTTCTCTGAAACTATTCGGTAGAGTTGGCTAAAATTATCAATATTAGTTTTATGTTATGTAACGCTGGTTAATTTGGTCCGTTTTTATCACTTTTCTAAAATAATAGCAACTTTAAATCGTGAATCGTGAAACAACCATGATTGCATTTTCTTATATTTGTTCTAGCATACAATTAAGTTTTCTCTGAAACTAGTCGGTAGAGTTGGCTAAAATTATCAATATTAGTTTTATGTTATGTAACGCTGGTTAATTTGGTCCGTTCTTATCACTTTTCTAAAATAATAGCAACTTTAAATCGTGAAACGTGAAACAACAATGTTTGCATTTTCTTATATTCGTTCTAGCATACAATTAAGTTTTCTCTGAAACTAGTCGGTAGAGTTGGCTAAAATTATCAATATTAGTTTTATTTTATGTAACGCTGGTTAATTTGGTCCGTTCTTATCACTTTTCTAAAATAATAGCAACTTTAAATCGTGAAACGTGAAACAACAATGTTTGCATTTTCTTATAAGTTCTAGCATACAATTAAGTTTTCTCTGAATCTAGTCGGTAGAGTTGGCTAAAATTATCAATATTAGTTTTATGTTATGTAACGCTGGTTAATTTGATCCGTTTTTATCACTTTTCTAAAATAATAGCAACTTTAAATCGTGAAACGTGAAACAACAATGTTTGCATTTTCTTATATTCGTTCTAGCATACAATTAAGTTTTCTCTGAAACTAGTCGGTAGAGTTGGCTAAAATTATCAATATTAGTTTTATTTTATGTAACGCTGGTTAATTTGGTCCGTTCTTATCACTTTTCTAAAATAATAGCAACTTTAAATCGTGAAACGTGAAACAACAATGTTTGCATTTTCTTATATTCGTTCTAGCATACAATTAAGTTTTCTCTGAAACTAGTCGGTAGAGTTGCCTAAAATTATCAATATTATTTTTATGTTATGTAACGCTGGTTAATTTGGTCCGTTCTTATCACTTTTCTAAAATAATAGCAACTTTAAATCGTGAAACGTGAAACAACAATGTTTGCATTTTCTTATATTAGTTCTAGCATACAATTAAGTTTTCTCTGAAACTAGCCGGTAGAGTTGGCTAAAATTATCAATATTAGTTTTATGTTATGTAACGCTGGTTAATTTGGTCCGTTCTTATCACTTTTCTAAAATAATAGCAACTTTAAATGGTGAAACGTGAAACAACAATGTTTGCATTTTCTTATATTCGTTCTAGCATACAATTAAGTCTTCTCTGAAACTAGTCGGTAGAGTTGGCTAAAATTATCAATATTAGCTTTATGTTATGTAACGCTGGTTAATTTGGTCCGTTTTTATCACTTTTCTAAAATAATAGCAACTTTAAATCGTGAAACGTGAAACAACAATGTTTGCATTTTCTTATATTCGTTCTAGCATACAATTAAGTTTTCTCTGAAACTAGTCGGTAGAGTTGGCTAAAATTATCAATATTAGTTTTATGTTATGTAACGCTGGTTAATTTGGTCCGTTCTTATCACTTTTCTAAAATAATAGCAACTTTAAATCGTGAAACGTGAAACAACAATGTTTGCATTTTCTGATATTCGTTCTAGCATACAATTAAGTTTTCTCTGAAACTAGTCGGTAGAGTTGGCTAAAATTATCAATATTAGTTTTATGTTATGTAACGCTGGTTTATTTGGTCCGTTTTTACCACTTATCTAAAATAATAGCAACTTTAAATCGTGAAACGTGAAACAACAATGTTTGCATTTTCTTATATTCGTTCTAGCATACAATTAAGTTTTCTCTGAAACTAGTCGGTAGAGTTGGCTAAAATTATCAATATTAGTTTTATGTTATGTAACGCTGGTTAATTTGGTCCGTTCTTATCACTTTTCTAAAATAATAGCAACTTTAAATCGTGAAACGTGAAACAACAATGTTTGCATTTTCTTATATTCGTTCTAGCATACAATTAAGTTTTCTCTGAAACTAGTCGGTAGAGTTGGCTAAAATTATCAATATTAGTTTTATTTTATGTAACGCTGGTTAATTTGGTCCGTTTTTATCACTTTTCTAAAATAATAGCAACTTTAAATCGTGAAACGTGAAACAACAATGTTTGCATTTTCTTATATTCGTTCTAGCATACAATTAAGTTTTCTCTGAAACTAGTCGGTAGAGTTGGCTAAAATTATCAATATTAGTTTTATGTTATGTAACGCTGGTTAATTTGGTCCGTTCTTATCACTTTTCTAAAATAATAGCAACTTTAAATCGTGAAACGTGAAACAACAATGTTTGCATTTTCTTATATTCGTTCTAGCATACAATTAAGTTTTCTCTGAAACTAGTCGGTAGAGTTGGCTAAAATTATCAATATTAGTTTTATTTTATGTAACGCTGGTTAATTTGGTCCGTTTTTATCACTTTTCTAAAATAATAGCAACTTTAAATCGTGAAACGTGAAACAACAATGTTTGCATTTTCTTATATTAGTTCTAGCATACAATTAAGTTTTCTCTGAAACTAGTCGGTAGAGTTGGCTAAAATTATCAATATTAGTTTTATTTTATGTAACGCTGGTTAATTTGGTCCGTTCTTATCACTTTTCTAAAATAATAGCAACTTTAAATCGTGAAACGTGAAACAACAATGTTTGCATTTTCTTATCTTCGTTGTAGCATACAATTAAGTTTTCTCTGAAACTAGTCGGTAGAGTTGCCTAAAATTATCAATATTAGTTTTATGTTATGTAACGCTGGTTAATTTGGTCCGTTCTTATCACTTTTCTAAAATAATAGCAACTTTAAATCGTGAAACGTGAAACAACAATGTTTGCATTTTCTTATATTAGTTCTAGCATACAATTAAGTTTTCTCTGAAACTAGTCGGTAGAGTTGGCTAAAATTATCAATATTAGTTTTATGTTATGTAACGCTGGTTAATTTGGTCCGTTCTTATCACTTTTCTAAAATAATAGCAACTTTAAATCGTGAAACGTTAAACAACAATGTTTGCATTTTCTTATATTCGTTCTAGCATACAATTAAGTTTTCTCTGAAACTAGTCGGTAGAGTTGGCTAAAATTATCAATATTAGTTTTATTTTATGTAACGCTGGTTAATTTGGTCCGTTCTTATCACTTTTCTAAAATAATAGCAACTTTAAATCGTGAAACGTGAAACAACCATGTTTGCATTTTCTTATATTCGTTCTAGCATACAATTAAGTTTTCTCTGAAACTAGTCGGTAGAGTTGGCTAAAATTATCAATATTAGTTTTATGTTATGTAACGCTGGTTAATTTGGTCCGTTCTTATCACTTTTCTAAAATAATAGCAACTTTAAATCGTGAAACGTGAAACAACATTGTTTGCATTTTCTTATATTCGTTCTAGCTTACAATTAAGTTTTCTCTGAAACTAGTCGGTAGAGTTGGCTAAAATTATCAATATTAGTTTTCTGTTATGTAACTCTGGTTAATTTGGTCCGTTCTTATCACTTTTCTAAAATAATAGCAACTTTAAATCGTGAAACGTGAAACAACAATGTTTGCATTTTCTTATATTAGTTCTAGCATACAATTAAGTTTTCTCTGAAACTAGTCGGTAGAGTTGGCTAAAATTATCAATATTAGTTTTATGTTATGTAAAGCTGGTTAATTTGGTCCGTTCTTATCACTTTTCTAAAATAATAGCAACTTTAAATCGTGAAACGTGAAACAACAATGTTTGCATTTTCTTATATTCGTTCTAGCATACAATTAAGTTTTCTCTGAAACTAGTCGGTAGAGTTGCCTAAAATTATCAATATTAGTTTTATGTTATGTAACGCTGGTTAATTTGGTCCGTTCTTATCACTTTTCTAAAATAATAGCAACTTTAAATCGTGAAACGTGAAACAACAATGTTTGCATTTTCTTATATTAGTTCTAGCATACAATTAAGTTTTCTCTGAAACTAGTCGGTAGAGTTGGCTAAAATTATCAATATTAGTTTTATGTTATGTAACGCTGGTTTATTTGGTCCGTTTTTACCACTTTTCTAAAATAATAGCAACTTTAAATCGTGAAACGTGAAACAACAATGTTTGCATTTTCTTATATTCGTTCTAGCATACAATTAAGTTTTCTCTGAAACTAGTCGGTAGAGTTGGCTAAAATTATCAATATTAGTTTTATGTTATGTAACGCTGGTTAATTTGGTCCGTTCTTATCACTTTTCTAAAATAATAGCAACTTTAAATCGTGAAACGTGAAACAACAATGTTTGCATTTTCTTATATTAGTTCTAGCATACAATTAAGTTTTCTCTGAAACTAGTCGGCAGAGTTCGCTAAAATTATCAATATTAGTTTTATGTTATGTAACGCTGGTTTATTTGGTCCGTTCTTATCACTTTTCTAAAATAATAGCAACTTTAAATCGTGAAACGTGAAACAACAATGTTTGCATTTTCTTATATTCGTTCTAGCATACAATTAAGTTTTCTCTGAAACTAGTCGGTAGAGTTGGCTAAAATTATCAATATTAGTTTTATTTTATGTAACGCTGATTAATTTGGATTGTTCTTATCACTTTTCTTAAATAATAGAAACTTTAAATCATGAAACGTGAAACAACCATGTTTGCATTTTCTTATACTGCCTCAAGTACACCATTAAGTTTTCTCTGAAAGTAGTCGGTAGAGTTGGCTAAAATTATCAATATTAGTTTTATTTTATGTAACGCTGGTTAATTTGGTCCGTGCTTATCACTTTTCTAAAATAATAGAAACTATAAATCGTGAAACGTGAAACATCCATGTTTGCATTTTTTTATATTAATTCTAGCATACAATTAAGTTTTCTTTGAAACTAGTCGGTTGAGTTGGCTAAAATTATCAATATTAGTTTTATTTTATGTAAAGCTGGTTAATTTGGGTTGTTCTTATCACTTTTCTAAAATAATAGAAACTTCAAATCGTTAAACGTGAATCAACCATGTTTGCGTTTTCTTATATTGGCTCTAGCATACCAATAAGGATTTCTCAGAAACTAGTCGGTATATTGGCTAAAATTATCAATATTAACTCTATTTTATGTAGAACGGATTAATTTAGGCCGTTTTTATCACTTTTCTTAAATAATAGCAACTTTAAATCGTTAAACTTGAAACAACCATGTTTGCGTTTTCTTATACTGGCGATAGCATCCATTAAGTGTTCTCTGAAACTAGTAGGTAGAGTTGGCTAAAATTATCAATGTTAACTTTATTTTATGTAACGCTGGTTAATTTGGGCCGTTATGACAACCTTTCTAAAATAATAGCCACTTTAAATCATGAAACGCGAAACAACCATATTTGCGTTTTCTTATACTGCCTCTAGCATACCATTATGGTTTTCTCTGAAACTGTTCGTTAGAATTGGCTAAAATTATCAATATTATGTTTATTTTATGTAACGCTGGTTAATTTGGGCCGTTTTTATCAACTTTCTAAAATAACAGCCACTTTAAATCGTTAAACGTGAAGCAATAATGTTTGCGATATCTTATACTGTCTCTAGCATACCAATAAGGTTTTCTCTGAAACTAGTCGGTAGAGTTGGCTAAAATTATTAATATTAGTTTTATTTTATGTAACGCTGGTTAATTTGGTCCGTTTTTATCACTTTTCTAAAATAATAGCAACTTTAAATCGAGAAACGTTAAACAACAATGTTTGCATTTTCTTATATTAGTTCTGGCATACAATTAAGTTTTCTCTGACACTAGTGGTCAAGTTGGATAAAATTATCAATATTAGTTTTATTTTATGTAACGCTGGTTAATTTGGTCCGTTCTTATCCCTTTCTAAAATAATAGCAACTTTAAATCGTGAAACGTGAAACAACAATGTTTGCATTTTCTTATATTAGTTCCAGCATAACATTAAGTTTTCTCTGAAACTCATCGGTCAAGTTGGCTATAATTATCAATTTTAGTTTTATTTTATGTAACGCTGGTTAATTTGGTCCGTTCTTATCACTTTTCTAAAATAATACCAACTTTAAATCGTGAAACGTGAAACAACAATGTTTGCATTTTCTTATATTAGTTCTAGCATATAATTAAGTTTTCTCTGAAACTAGTCGGTAGAGTTGGCTAAAATTATTATTATTAGTTTTATTTTATGTAACGCTGGTTAATTTGGTCCGTTCTTATCACTTTTCTAAAATAATAGAAACTTTAAATCGTGAAACGTGAAACAACCATGTTTGCATTTTCTTACATTAGTTCTATCATACAATTAAGTTTTTTCTGAAACTAGTCGGTAGAGTTGGCTAAAATTATTAATATTAGTTTTATTTTATGTAACGCTGGTTAATTTGGTCCGTTCTTATCACTTTTCTAAAATAATAGCAACTTTAAATCGTGAAACGTGAAACAACAATGTTTGCATTTTCTTATATTAGTTCTAGCATACCATTAAGTTTTCTCTGAAACTAGTCGGTAGAGTTGGCTAAAATTATCAATATTAGTTTTATTTTATGTAACGCTGGTTAATTTGGTCTGTTCATATCACTATTCTAAAATAATAGCAACTTTAAATCGTGAAACGTGAAACAACAATGTTTGCATTTTCTTATATTAGTTCTAGCATACCAATAAGTTTTCTCTGAAACTAGTCTGTCAAGTTGGCTAAAATTATCAATATTAGTTTTATTTTATGTAACGCTGGTTAATTTGGTCCGTTCTTATCCCTTTCTAAAATAATAGCAACTTTAAATCGTTAAACGTGAAACAACAATGTTTGCATTTTCTTATATTAGTTCCAGCATACAATTAAGTTTTCTCTGAAACTCGTCGGTCAAGTTGGCTAAAATTATCAATATTAGTTTTATTTTATGTAACGCTGGTTAATTTGGTCCGTTCTTATCACTTTTCTACAATAATACCAACTTTAAATCGTGAAACGTGAAACAACCATGTTTGCATTTTCTTATATTAGTTCTAGCATACAATTAAGTTTTCTCTGAAACTAGTGGTAGAGTTGGCTAAAATTATTAATATTAGTTTTATTTTATGTAACGCTGGTTTATTTGGTCCGTTCTTATCACTTTTCTAAAATAATAGCAACTTTAAATCGTGAAACGTGAAACAACAATGTTTGCATTTTCTTATATTAGTTCTGGCATACCATTAAGTTTTCTCTGAAACTAGTCGGTCAAGTTGGCTAAAATTATTAATATTAGTTTTATTTTATGTAACGCTGTTTAATTTGGTCCGCTCTTATAACTTTTCTAAAATAATGGCAACTTTAAATCGTGAAACAACAATGTTTGCATTTTCTTATTTTAATTCTAGCATACAATTAAGTTTTCTCTGAAACTAGTCGGTAGAGTTGGCTAAAATTATCAATATTAGTTTTATTTTATGTAACGCTGGTTAATTTGGATTGTTCTTATCACTTTTCTTAAATAATAGAAACTTTAAATCATGAAACGTGAAACAACCATGTTTGCATTTTCTTATACTGCCTCAAGTACACCATTAAGTTTTCTCTGAAAGTAGTCGGTAGAGTTGGCTAAAATTATCAATATTACTTTTATTTTATGTAACGCAGGTTAATTTGGTCCGTTCTTATCACTTTTCTAAAATAATATCAACTTCAAATCGTGAAACGTGAAACAACAATGTTTGCATTTTCTTATATTTGTTCTAGCATACAATTAAGATTTCTCTGAAAGTAGTCGGTAGAGTTGGCTAAAATTATTAATATTAGTTTTATTTTATGTAACGCTGGTTAATTTGGTCTGTTCATATCACTTTTCTAAAATAATAGCAACTTTTAGTCGTGAAACATAAAACAACAATGTTTGCATTTTCTTATACTGCCACAAGCATACCAGTAAGTTTTCTCTGAAACTAGTCGGTAGAGTTGGCTAAAATTATGAATATTAGTTTTATGTTATGTAACGCTGATTAATTTGGTCCGTTCTTATCACTTTTCTAAAATAATAGGAACTTTAAATCGTGAAACGTGAAACAACAATGTTTGCATTTTCTTATATTAGTTCTAGCATACAATTAAGTTTTCTCTGAAACTAGTCGGTAGAGTTGGCTAAAATTATTAATATTAGTTTTATTTTATGTAACTCTGGTTAATTTGGTCCGTTCTTATCACTTTTCTAAAATAATAGAAACTTTAAATCATGAAACGTGAAACAACCATGTTTGCATTTTCTTATATTAATTCTACCATACAATTAAATTTTCTCTGAAACTAGTCGGTAGAGTTGGCTAAAACTATCAATATTAGTTTTATCTTATGTAAAGCTGGTTAATTTGGTTTGTTCTTATCACTTTTCTAAAATAATAGCAACTTTAAATCGTGAAACGTGAAACAACAATGTTTGCATTTTCTTATATTAGTTCTAGCATACAATTAAGTTTTCTCTGAAACTAGTGGTAGAGTTGGCTAAAATTATTAATATTAGTTATATTTTATGTAACGCTGGTTAATTTGGTCTGTTCATATCACTTTTCTAAAATAATAGGAACTTCAAATCGTGAAAGATAAAACAACAATGTTTGCATTTTCTTATACTGCCTCAAGCATACAATTAAGTTTTCTCTGACACTAGTCGGTAGAGTTGGCTAAAATTATCAATATTAGTTTTATTTTATGTAACGCTGGTTAATTTGCTCTGTTCATATTACTTTTCTAAAATAATAGCAACTTCAAATCGTGAAACATAAAACAACAATGTTTGCATTTTCTTATACTGCCACAAGCATACCAGTAAGTTTTCTCTGAAACTAGTCGGTAGAGTTGGCAAAAATTATCAATATTAGTTTTATTTTATGTAAAGCTGGTTAATTTGGGTTGTTCTTATCACTTTTCTAAAATAATAGCAACTTTAAATCGTGAAACGTGAAACAACAATGTTTGCATTTTCTTATATTAGTTCTAGCATACAATTAAGTTTTCTCTGAAACTAGTGGTAGAGTTGGCTAAAATTATTAATATTAGTTATATTTTATGTAACGCTGGTTAATTTGGTCTGTTCATATCACTTTTCTAAAATAATAGGAACTTCAAATCGTGAAAGATAAAACAACAATGTTTGCATTTTCTTATACTGCCTCAAGCATACAATTAAGTTTTCTCTGACACTAGTCGGTAGAGTTGGCTAAAATTATCAATATTAGTTTTATTTTATGTAACGCTGGTTAATTTGCTCTGTTCTTTTCACTTTTCTAAAATAATAGAAACTTTAAATCGTGAAACGTGAAACAACCATGTTTGCATTTTCTTATAATAGTTCTAGCATACAATTGAGTTTTCTCTGAAACTAGTCGGTAGAGTTGGCTAAAATTATCAATATTAGTTTTATGTTATGTAACGCTGGTTAATTTGGTCCGTTCTTATCACTTTTCTAAAATAATAGCAACTTTAAATCGTGAAACGTGAAACAACAATGTTTGCATTTTCTTATATTAGTTCTAGCATACAATTAAGTTTTCTCTGAAACTAGTCGGTAGAGTTGGCTAAAATTATTAATATTAGTTTTATTTTATGTAACTCTGGTTAATTTGGTCCGTTCTTATCACTTTTCTAAAATAATAGAAACTTTAAATCATGAAACGTGAAACAACCATGTTTGCATTTTCTTATATTAATTCTTCCATACAATTAAATTTTCTCTGAAACTAGTCGGTAGAGTTGGCTAAAATCATCAATATTAGTTTTATCTTATGTAAAGCTGGTTAATTTGGTTTGTTCTTATCACATTTCTAAAATAATAGCAACTTTAAGTTGTGAAACGTGAAACAACAATGTTTTCATTTTCTTATATTAGTTTTCGCATACAATTAAGTGTTCTCTGAAACTAGTGGTCAATTTGGCTAAAATTATCAATATTAGTTCTATTTTATGTATCGCTGGTTAATTTGGATTGTTCTTATCACTTTTCTTAAATAATAGAAACTTTAAATCGTGAAACGTGAAACAACCATGTTTGCATTTCCTTATATTAGTTCTAGCATACAATTAAGTTTTCTCTGAAACTAGTCGGTAGAGTTGGCTAAAATGATCAATATTAGCTTTATTTTATGTAACGCCGGTTAATTTGGCTTGTTCTAATCACTTTTCTAAAATAATATAAACTTTAAATCGTGAAACGTGAAACAACCATGTTTGCATTTTCTTACATTAGTTCTATCATACAATTAAGTTTTTTCTGAAACTAGTCGGTAGAGTTGGCTAAAATTATTAATATTAGTTTTATGTTATGTAACGCTGGTTAATTTGGTCCGTTCTTATCACTTTTCTAAAATAATAGCAACTTTAAATCGTGAAACGTGAAACAACAATGTTTGCATTTTCTTATATTAGTTCTAGCATACAATTAAGTTTTCTCTGAAACTAGTCGGTAGAGTTGGCTAAAATTATTAATATTAGTTTTATTTTATGTAACTCTGGTTAATTTGGTCCGTTCTTATCACTTTTCTAAAATAATAGAAACTTTAAATCGTGAAACGTGAAACAACAATGTTTTCATTTTCTTATATTAATTCTACCATACAATTAAATTTTCTCTGAAACTAGTCGGTAGAGTTGGCTAAAATCATCAATATTAGTTTTATCTTATGTAAAGCTGGTTAATTTGGTTTGTTCTTATCACTTTTCTAAAATAATAGCAACTTTAAGTCGTGAAACGTGAAACAACAATGTTTTCATTTTCTTATATTAGTTTTCGCATACAATTAAGTGTTCTCTGAAACTAGTGGTCAATTTGGCTAAAATTATCAATATTAGTTCTATTTTATGTATCGCTGGTTAATTTGGATTGTTCTTATCACTTTTCTTAAATAATAGCAACTTTAAATCGTGAAACGTGAAACAACAATGTTTGCATTTTCTTATATTAGTTCTAGCATACAATTAAGTTTTCTCTGAAACTAGTGGTCAATTTGGCTAAAATTATCAATATTAGTTCTATTTTATGTATCGCTGGTTAATTTGGATTGTTCTTATCACTTTTCTTAAATAATAGAAACTTTAAATCGTGAAACGTTAAGCAACCATGTTTGCATTTCCTTATATTAGTTCTAGCATACAATTAAGTTTTCTCTGAAACTAGTGGGTAGAGTTGGCTAAAATTATCAATATTAGCTTTATTTTATGTAACGCCGGTTAATTTGGCTAGTTCTAATCACTTTTCTAAAATAATAGCAACTTTAAATCGTGAAACATAAAACAACAATGTTTGCATTTTCTTATACTGCCTCAAGCATACCATTAAATTTTCACTAAAACTTGTTGGTAGCGTTGGTTAAAATTATCAATATTAGTTTTATTTTATGTAACGCTGGTTAATTTTGGTCGTTCTTATCAATTTTCTTAAATAATAGAAACTTTAAATCGTGAAAAGTGAAACAACCATGTTTGCATTTTCTTATAATAGTTCTAGCATACAATTGAGTTTTCTCTGAAACTAGTCGGTAGAGTTGGCTAAAATTATCAATATTAGTTTTATGTTTTGTAACGCTGAATAAATTGCTCCGTTCATTTCACTTTTCTAAAATAATAGAAACTTTAAATCGTGAAACGTGAAACAACAATGTTTGCATTTTCTTATATTAGTTCTAGCATACAATTAAGTTTTCTCTGAAACTAGTCGGTAGAGTTGGTTAAAATTATCAATATTAGTTTTATTTTATGTAACGCTGGTTAATTTTGGTCGTTCTTATGACTTTTCTTAAATAATAGAAACTTTAAATCGTGAAAAGTGAAACAACCAGGTTTGCATTTTCTTATAATAGTTCTAGCATACAATTAAGTTTTCTCTGAAACTAGTCGGTAGATTTGGCTAAAATTATCAATATTAGTTTTATGTTATGTAACGCTGGTTAATTTGGTCTGTTCTTTTCACTTTTCTAAAATAATAGAAACTTTAAATCGTGAAACGTAAAACAACCATGTTTGCATTTTCTTATAATAGTTCTAGCATACAATTGAGTTTTCTCTGAAACTAGTCGGTAGAGTTGGCTAAAATTATCAATATTAGTTTTATGTTATGTAACGCTGGTTAATTTGGTCTGTTCTTTTCACTTTTCTAAAATAATAGAAACTTTAAATCGTGAAACGTGAAACAACCATGTTTGCATTTTCTTACATTAGTTCTATCATACAATTAAGTTTTTTTTGAAACTAGTCGGTAGAGTTGGCTAAAATTATTAATATTAGTTTTATTTTATGTATCGCTGGTTAATTTGGTCCGTTCTTATCACTTTTCTAAAATAATAGCAACTTTAAATCGTGAAACGTGAAACAACAATGTTTGCATTTTCTTATATTAGTTCTAGCATACAATTAAGTTTTCTCTGAAACTAGTCGGTAGAGTTGGCTAAAATTATTAATATTAGTTTTATTTTATGTAACGCTGGTTAATTTGGTCCGTTCTTATCACTTTTCTAAAATAATAGCAACTTTAAATCGTGAAACAACCATGTTTGCATTTTCTTATATTAGTTCTAGCATACCATTAAGTTTTCTCTGAAACTAGTCGGTCAAGTTGGCTAAAATTATCAATATTAGTTTTATTTTATGTAACGCTGGTTAATTTGGTCTGTTCATATCACTATTCTAAAATCATAGCAACTTTAAATCGTGAAACGTGAAACAACAATGTTTGCATTTTCTTATATTAGTTCTAGCATACCAATAAGTTTTCTCTGAAACTAGTCTGTCAAGTTGGCTAAAATTATCAATATTAGTTTTATTTTATGTAACGCTGGTTAATTTGGTCCGTTCTTATCCCTTTCTAAAATAATAGCAACTTTAAATCGTGAAACGTGAAACAACAATGTTTGCATTTTCTTATATTAGTTCCAGCATACAATTAAGTTTTCTCTGAAACTCGTCGGTTGAGTTGGCTAAAATTATCAATATTAGTTTTATTTTATGTAAAGCTGGTTAATTTGGGTTGTTCTTATCACTTTTCTAAAATAATAGAAACTTCAAATCGTTAAACGTGAATCAACCATGTTTGCGTTTTCTTATATTGGCTCTAGCATACCAATAAGGATTTCTCAGAAACTAGTCGGTATATTGGCTAAAATTATCAATATTAACTCTATTTTATGTAGAACGGATTAATTTAGGCCGTTTTTATCACCTTTCTAAAATAACAGCCACTTTAAATCGTTAAACGTGAAGCAATAATGTTTGCGATATCTTACACTGTCTCTAGCATACCAATAAGTTTTCTCTGAAACTAGTCGGTATAGTTGGCTAAAATTATTAATATTAGTTTTATTTTATGTAACGCTGGTTAATTTGGTCCGTTTTTATCACTTTTCTAAAATAATAGCAACTTTAAATCGAGAAACGTTAAACAACAATGTTTGCATTTTCTTATATTAGTTCTGGCATACAATTAAGTTTTCTCTGACACTAGT
Organism: Dilophus febrilis; assembly: GCA_958336335.1. Taxonomy (NCBI): domain Eukaryota; kingdom Metazoa; phylum Arthropoda; class Insecta; order Diptera; family Bibionidae; genus Dilophus; species Dilophus febrilis. The sequence goes on from OY284470.1 coordinate 34,700,597, forward strand.
GGTCAAGTTGGCTAAAATTATCAATATTAGTTTTATTTTATGTAACGCTGGTTAATTTGGTCCGTTCTTATCCCTTTCTAAAATAATAGCAACTTTAAATAGTGAAACGTGAAACAACAATGTTTGCATTTTCTTATATTAGTTCCAGCATACCATTAAGTTTTCTCTGAAACTCGTCGGTCAAGTTGGCTATAATTATCAATTTTAGTTTTATTTTATGTAACGCTGGTTAATTTGGTCCGTTCTTATCACTTTTCTAAAATAATACCAACTTTAAATCGTGAAACGTGAAACAACAATGTTTGCATTTTCTTATATTAGTTCTAGCATATAATTAAGTTTTCTCTGAAACTAGTCGGTAGAGTTGGCTAAAATTATTAATATTAGTTTTATTTTATGTAACGCTGGTTAATTTGGTCCGTTCTTATCACTTTTCTAAAATAATAGAAACTTTAAATCGTGAAACGTTAAACAACAATGTTTGCATTTTCTTATATTAGTTCTAGCATACAATTCAGTTTTCTCTGAAAGTAGTCGGTAGAGTTGGCTAAAATTATTAATATTAGTTTTATTTTATGTAACGCTGTTTAATTTGGTCCGCTCTTATCACTTTTCTAAAATAATGGCAACTTTAAATCGTGAAACGTGAAACAAAAATGTTTGCATTTTCTTATATTAATTCTACCAAACAATTCAATTTTCTCTGAAACTAGTCGGTAGAGTTGGCTAAAATTATCAATATTAGTTTTATTTTATGTAAAGCTGGTTAATTTGGGTTGTTCTTATCACTTTTCTTAAATAATAGAAACTTTAAATCGTGAAAAGTGAAACAACAATGTTTGCATTTTCTTATAATAGTTCTAGCATACAATTAAGTTTTCTCTGAAACTAATCGGTAGAGTTGGCTAAAATTATCAATATTAGTTTTATGTGATGTAACGCTGGTTAATTTGGTCCGTTCTTATCACTTTTCTAAAATAATATCAACTTTAAATAGTGAAACGTGAAACAACAATGTTTGCATTTTCTTATATTAGTTCTAGCATACAATTAAGTTTTCTCTGAAACTAGACGGTAGAGTTGGCTAAAATTATCAATATTAGTTATATTTTATGTAACGCTGGTTAATTTGGTCTATTCATATCACTTTTCTAAAATAATAGAAACTTTAAATCGTGAAACGTGAAACAACAATGTTTGCATTTTCTTATATTAATTCTACCATACAATTCAATTTTCTCTGAAACTAGTCGGTAGAGTTGACTAAAATTATCAATATTAGTTTTATTTTATGTAAAGCTGGTTAATTTGGTTTGTTCTTATCACTTTTCTTAAATAATAGAAACTTTAAATCGTGAAAAGTGAAACAACAATGTTTGCATTTTCTTATAATAGTTCTAGCATACAATTAAGTTTTCTCTGAAACTAGTCGGTAGAGTTGAGTAAAATTATCAATATTAGTTTTATGTGATGTATCGCTGGTTAATTTGGGTTGTTCTTATCACTTTTCTTAAATAATAGAAACTTTAAATCGTGAAAAGTGAAACAACCATGTTTGCATTTTCTTATAATAGTTCTAGCATACAATTAAGTTTTCTCTGAAACTAGTCGGTAGAGTTGGCTAAAATTATCAATATTAGTTATATTTTATGTAACGCTGGTTAATTTGGTCTGTTCATATCACTTTTCTAAAATAATAGAAACTTTAAATCGTGAAACGTGAAACAACCATGTTTGCATTTTCTTACATTAGTTCTATCATACAATTAAGTTTTTTCTGAAACTAGTCGGTAGAGTTGGCTAAAATTATTAATATTAGTTTTATTTTATGTATCGCTGGTTAATTTGGTCCGTTCTTATCACTTTTCTAAAATAATAGCAACTTTAAATCGTGAAACGTGAAACAACAATGTTTGCATTTTCTTATATTAGTTCTAGCATACAATTAAGTTTTGTCTGAAACTAGTGGTAGAGTTGGCTAAAATTATTAATATTAGTTTTATTTTATGTAACGGTGGTTATTTTGGTCCGTTCTTATCACTTTTCTAAAATAATAGCAACTTTAAATCGTGAAACAACCATGTTTGCATTTTCTTATATTAGTTCTAGCATACCATTAAGTTTTCTCTGAAACTAGTCGGTCAAGTTGGCTAAAATTATCAATATTAGTTTTATTTTATGTAACGCTGGTTAATTTGGTCCGTCCTTATCACTTTTCTAAAATAATAGCAACTTTAAATCGTGAAACGTGAAACAACAATGTTTGCATTTTCTTATATTAGTTCTAGCATACCAATAAGTTTTCTCTGAAACTAGTCTGTCAAGTTGGCTAAAATTATCAATATTAGTTATATTTTATGTAACGCTGGTTAATTTGGTCCGTTCTTATCCCTTTCTAAAATAATAGCAACTTTAAATCGTGAAACGTGAAACAACAATGTTTGCATTTTCTTATATTCGTTCCAGCATACAATTAAGTTTTCTCTGAAACTCGTCGGTCAAGTTGGCTAAAATTATCAATATTAGTTTTATTTTATGTAACGCTGGTTAATTTGGTCCGTTCTTATCACTTTTCTAAAATAATACCAACTTTAAATCGTGAAACGTGAAAAAACAATGTTTGCATTTTCTTATATTAGTTCTAGCATACAATTAAGTTTTCTCTGAAACTAGTGGTAGAGTTGGCTAAAATTATTAATATTAGTTTTATTTTATGTAACGCTGGTTTATTTGGTCCGTTCTTATCACTTTTCTAAAATAATAGCAACTTTAAATCGTGAAACAACAATGTTTGCATTTTCTTATATTAATTCTAGCATACAATCAAATTTTCTCTGAAACTAGTCGGTAGAGTTGGCTAAAATTATCAATATTAGTTTTATTTTTTGTAAAGCTGGTTACTTTGGGTTGTTCTTATCACTTTTCTTAAATAATAGAAACTTTAAATGGTGAAAAGCGAAACAACCATGTTTGCATTTTCTTATAATAGTTCTAGCATACAATTAAGTTTTCTCTGAAACTAGTCGGTAGAGTTGGCTAAAATTATCAATATTAGTTTCATTTTATGTAACGCTGGTTAATTTCGATTGTTCTTATCACTTTTCTTAAATAATAGAAACTTTAAATCATGAAACGTGAAACAACCATGTTTGCATTTTCTTATACTGCCTCAAGTACAGCATTAAGTTTTCTCTGAAAGTAGCCGGTAGAGTTGTCTAAAATTATCAATATTAGTTTTATTTTATGTAACGCTGGTTAATTTGGTCCGTTCTTATCCCTTTCTAAAATAATAGCAACTTTAAATCGTGAAACGTGAAACAACAATGTTTGCATTTTCTTATATTAGTTCCAGCATACCATTAAGTTTTCTCTGAAACTCGTCGGTCAAGTTGGCTAAAATTATCAATATTAGTTTTATTTTATGTAACGCTGGTTAATTTGGTCCGTGCTTATCACTTTTCTAAAATAATAGAAACTTTAAATCGTGAAACGTGAAACATCCATGTTTGCATTTTTTTATATTAATTCTAGCATACAATTAAGTTTTCTTTGAAAGTAGTCGGTTGAGTTGGCTAAAATTATCAATATTAGTTTTATTTTATGTAAAGCTGGTTAATTTGGGTTGTTCTTATCACTTTTCTAAATCAATAGAAGCTTCAAATCGTTAAACGTGAATCAACCATGTTTGCGTTTTCTTATATTGGCTCTAGCATACCAATAAGGATTTCTCAGAAACTAGTCGGTATATTGGCTAAAATTATCAATATTAACTCTATTTTATGTAGAACGGATTAATTTAGGCCGTTTTTATCACTTTTCTTAAATAATAGCAACTTTAAATCGTTAAACTTGAAACAACAATGTTTGCGTTTTCTTATACTGGCGATAGCATCCATTAAGTTTTCTCTGAAACTAGTAGGTAGAGTTGGCTAAAATTATCAATGTTAACTTTATTTTATGTAACGCTGGTTAATTTGGGCCGTTCTGACAACCTTTCTAAAATAATAGCCACTTTAAATCATGAAACGCGAAACAACCATATTTGCGTTTTCTTATACTGCCTCTAGCATACCATTATGGTTTTCTCTGAAACTGTTCGTTAGAATTGGCTAAAATTATCAATATTATGTTTATTTTATGTAACGCTGGTTAATTTGGGCCGTTTTTATCACCTTTCTAAAATAACAGCCACTTTAAATCGTTAAATGTGAAGCAATAATGTTTGCATTTTCTTATACTGTCTCTAGCATACCAATAAGGTTTTCTCTGAAACTAGTCGGTATAGTTGGCTAAAATTATTAATATTAGTTTTATTTTATGTAACGCTGGTTAATTTGGTCCGTTCTTATCACTTTTCTAAAATAATAGCAACTTTAAATCGAGAAACGTTAAACAACAATGTTTGCATTTTCTTATATTAGTTCCAGCATACCATTAAGTTTTCTCTGAAACTCGTCGGTCAAGTTGGCTATAATTATCAATTTTAGTTTTATTTTATGTAACGCTGGTTAATTTGGTCCGTTCTTATCACTTTTCTAAAATAATACCAACTTTAAATCGTGAAACGTGAAACAACAATGTTTGCATTTTCTTATATTAGTTCTAGCATATAATTAAGTTTTCTCTGAAACTAGTCGGTAGAGTTGGCTAAAATTATTAATATTAGTTTTATTTTATGTAAAGCTGGTTAATTTGGTCCGTTCTTATCACTTTTCTAAAATAATAGAAACTTTAAATCGTGAAACGTTAAACAACAATGTTTGCATTTTCTTATATTAGTTCTAGCATACAATTCAGTTTTCTCTGAAAGTAGTCGGTAGAGTTGGCTAAAATTATTAATATTAGTTTTATTTTATGTAACGCTGTTTAATTTGGTCCGCTCTTATCACTTATCTAAAATAATGGCAACTTTAAATCGTGAAACGTGAAACAAAAATGTTTGCATTTTCTTATATTAATTCTACCATACAATTCAATTTTCTCTGAAACTAGTCGGTAGAGTTGGCTAAAATTATCAATATTAGTTTTATTTTATGTAAAGCTGGTTAATTTGGGTTGTTCTTATCACTTTTCTTAAATAATAGAAACTTTAAATCGTGAAAAGTGAAACAACAATGTTTGCATTTTCTTATAATAGTTCTAGCATACAATTAAGTTTTCTCTGAAACTAGTCGGTAGAGTTGGCTAAAATTATCAATATTGGTTTTATGTGATGTAACGCTGGTTAATTTGGTCCGTTCTTATCACTTTTCTAAAATAATAGCAACTTTAAATAGTGAAACGTGAAACAACAATGTTTGCATTTTCTTATATTAGTTCTAGCATACAATTAAGTTTTCTCTGAAACTAGTCGGTAGAGTTGGCTAAAAATATCAATATTAGTTATATTTTATGTAACGCTGGTTAATTTGGTCTGTTCATATCACTTTTCTAAAATAATAGGAACTTCAAATCGTGAAAGATAAAACAACAATGTTTGCATTTTCTTATACTGCCACAAGCATACCAGTAAGTTTTCTCTGAAACTAGTCGGTAGAGTTGGCTAAAATTATGAATATTAGTTTTATGTTATGTAACGCTGATTAATTTGGTCCGTTCTTATCACTTTTCTAAAATAATAGCAACTTTAAATCGTGAAACGTGAAACAACAATGTTTGCATTTTCTTATATTAGTTCTAGCATACAATTAAGTTTTCTCTGAAACTAGTCGGTAGAGTTGGCTAAAATTATTAATATTAGTTTTATTTTATGTAACTCTGGTTAATTTGGTCCGTTCTTATCACTTTTCTAAAATAATAGAAACTTTAAATCATGAAACGTGAAACAACCATGTTTGCATTTTCTTATATTAATTCTACCATACAATTAAATTTTCTCTGAAACTAGTCGGTAGAGTTGGCTAAAACTATCAATATTAGTTTTATCTTATGTAAAGCTGGTTAATTTGGTTTGTTCTTATCACTTTTCTAAAATAATAGCAACTTTAAATCGTGAAACGTGAAACAACAATGTTTGCATTTTCTTATATTAGTTCTAGCATACAATTAAGTTTTCTCTGAAACTAGTGGTAGAGTTGGCTAAAATTATTAATATTAGTTATATTTTATGTAACGCTGGTTAATTTGGTCTGTTCATATCACTTTTCTAAAATAATAGGAACTTCAAATCGTGAAAGATAAAACAACAATGTTTGCATTTTCTTATACTGCCTCAAGCATACAATTAAGTTTTCTCTGACACTAGTCGGTAGAGTTGGCTAAAATTATCAATATTAGTTATATTTTATGTAACGCTGGTTAATTTGGTCTGTTCATATCACTTTTCTAAAATAATAGGAACTTCAAATCGTGAAAGATAAAACAACAATGTTTGCATTTTCTTATACTGCCTCAAGCATACCATTAAATTTTCACTGAAACTAGTTGGTAGCGTTGGTTAAAATTATCAATATTAGTTTTATTTTATGTAACGCTGGTTAATTTTGGTCGTTCTTATCACTTTTCTTAAATAATAGAAACTTTAAATCGTGAAAAGTGAAACAACAATGTTTGCATTTTCTTATAATAGTTCTAGCATACAATTGAGTTTTCTCTGAAACTAGTCGGTAGAGTTGGCTAAAATTATCAATATTAGTTTTATGTTATGTAACGCTGGTTAATTTGGTCTGTTCTTTTCACTTTTCTAAAATAATAGAAACTTTAAATCGTGAAACGTGAAACAACCATGTTTGCATTTTCTTATAATAGTTCTAGCATACAATTGAGTTTTCTCTGAAACTAGTCGGTAGAGTTGGCTAAAATTATCAATATTAGTTTTATGTTATGTAACGCTGGTTAATTTGGTCTGTTCTTTTCACTTTTCTAAAATAATAGAAACTTTAAATCGTGAAACGTGAAACAACCATGTTTGCATTTTCTTATAATAGTTCTAGCATACAATTAAGTTTTCTCTGAAACTAGTCGGTAGAGTTGGCTAAAATTATCAATATTAGTTTTATGTTATGTAACGCTGGTTAATTTGGTCCGTTCTTATCACTTTTCTAAAATAATAGCAACTTTAAATCGTGAAACGTGAAACAACAATGTTTGCATTTTCTTATATTAGTTCTAGCATACAATTAAGTTTTCTCTGAAACTAGTCGGTAGAGTTGGCTAAAATTATTAATATTAGTTTTATTTTATGTAACTCTGGTTAATTTGGTCCGTTCTTATCACTTTTCTAAAATAATAGAAACTTTAAATCATGAAACGTGAAACAACCATGTTTGCATTTTCTTATATTAATTCTACCATACAATTAAATTTTCTCTGAAACTAGTCGGTAGAGTTGGCTAAAATGATCAATATTAGTTTTATTTTATGTAACGCCGGTTAATTTGGCTTGTTCTAATCACTTTTCTAAAATAATATAAACTTTAAATCGTGAAACGTGAAACAACCATGTTTGCATTTTCTTACATTAGTTCTATCATACAATTAAGTTTTTTCTGAAACTAGTCGGTAGAGTTGGCTAAAATTATTAATATTAGTTTTATGTTATGTAACGCTGGTTAATTTGGTCCGTTCTTATCACTTTTCTAAAATAATAGCAACTTTAAATCGTGAAACGTGAAACAACAATGTTTGCATTTTCTTATATTAGTTCTAGCTTACAATTAAGTTTTCTCTGAAACTAGTCGGTAGAGTTGGCTAAAATTATTAATATTAGTTTTATTTTATGTAACTCTGGTTAATTTGGTCCGTTCTTATCACTTTTCTAAAATAATAGAAACTTTAAATCATGAAACGTGAAACAACCATGTTTGCATTTTCTTATATTAATTCTACCATACAATTAAATTTTCTCTGAAACTAGTCGGTAGAGTTGGCTAAAATTATCAATATTAGTTTTATGTTATGTAACGCTGGTTAATTTGGTCTGTTCTTTTCACTTTTCTAAAATAATAGAAACTTTAAATCGTGAAACGTGAAACAACCATGTTTGCATTTTCTTATAATAGTTCTAGCATACAATTGAGTTTTCTCTGAAACTAGTCGGTAGAGTTGGCTAAAATTATCAATATTAGTTTTATGTTATGTAACGCTGGTTAATTTGGTCTGTTCTTTTCACTTTTCTAAAATAATAGAAACTTTAAATCGTGAAACGTGAAACAACCATGTTTGCATTTTCTTATAATAGTTCTAGCATACAATTGAGTTTTCTCTGAAACTAGTCGGTAGAGTTGGCTAAAATTATCAATATTAGTTTTATGTTATGTAACGCTGGTTAATTTGGTCTGTTCTTTTCACTTTTCTAAAATAATAGAAACTTTAAATCGTGAAACGTGAAACAACCATGTTTGCATTTTCTTATAATAGTTCTAGCATACAATTGAGTTTTCTCTGAAACTAGTCGGTAGAGTTGGCTAAAATTATCAATATTAGTTCTATTTTATGTATCGCTGGTTAATTTGGATTGTTCTTATCACTTTTCTTAAATAATAGAAACTTTAAATCGTGAAACGTGAAACAACCATGTTTGCATTTCCTTATATTAGTTCTAGCATACAATTAAGTTTTCTCTGAAACTAGTGGGTAGAGTTGGCTAAAATGATCAATATTAGTTTTATTTTATGTAACGCCGGTTAATTTGGCTTGTTCTAATCACTTTTCTAAAATAATATAAACTTTAAATCGTGAAACGTGAAACAACCATGTTTGCATTTTCTTACATTAGTTCTATCATACAATTAAGTTTTTTCTGAAACTAGTCGGTAGAGTTGGCTAAAATTATTAATATTAGTTTTATGTTATGTAACGCTGGTTAATTTGGTCCGTTCTTATCACTTTTCTAAAATAATAGCAACTTTAAATCGTGAAACGTGAAACAACAATGTTTGCATTTTCTTATATTAGTTCTAGCTTACAATTAAGTTTTCTCTGAAACTAGTCGGTAGAGTTGGCTAAAATTATTAATATTAGTTTTATTTTATGTAACTCTGGTTAATTTGGTCCGTTCTTATCACTTTTGTAAAATAATAGAAACTTTAAATCATGAAACGTGAAACAACAATGTTTGCATTTTCTTATATTAATTCTACCATACAATTAAATTTTCTCTGAAACTAGTCGGTAGAGTTGGCTAAAATCATCAATATTAGTTTTATGTTATGTAAAGCTGGTTAATTTGGTTTGTTCTTATCACTTTTCTAAAATAATAGCAACTTTAAGTCGTGAAACGTGAAACAACAATGTTTTCATTTTCTTATATTAGTTTTCGCATACAATTAAGTGTTCTCTGAAACTAGTGGTCAATTTGGCTAAAATTATCAATATTAGTTCTATTTTATGTATCGCTGGTTAATTTGGATTGTTCTTATCACTTTTCTTAAATAATAGCCACTTTAAATCGTGAAACGTGAAACAACAATGTTTGCATTTTCTTATATTAGTTCTAGCATACAATTAAGTTTTCTCTGAAACTAGTGGGTAGAGTTGGCTAAAATTATCAATATTAGCTTTATTTTATGTAACGCCGGTTAATTTGGCTAGTTCTAATCACTTTTCTAAAATAATAGCAACTTTAAATCGTGAAACATAAAACAACAATGTTTGCATTTTCTTATACTGCCTCAAGCATACCATTAAATTTTCACTAAAACTAGTTGGTAGCGTTGGTTAAAATTATCAATATTAGTTTTATTTTATGTAACGCTGGTTAATTTTGGTCGTTCTTATCAATTTTCTTAAATAATAGAAACTTTAAATCGTGAAAAGTGAAACAACCATGTTTGCATTTTCTTATAATAGTTCTAGCATACAATTGAGTTTTCTCTGAAACTAGTCGGTAGAGTTGGCTAAAATTATCAATATTAGTTTTATGTTTTGTAACGCTGAATAAATTGCTCCGTTCATTTCACTTTTCTAAAATAATAGAAACTTTAAATCGTGAAACGTGAAACAACAATGTTTGCATTTTCTTATATTAGTTCTAGCATACAATTAAGTTTTCTCTGAAACTAGTCGGTAGAGTTGGCTAAAATTATCAATATTAGTTTTATTTTATGTAACGCTGGTTAATTTGGTCTGTTCATATCTCTTTTCTAAAATAATACCAACTTCAAATCGTGAAACATAAAACAACAATGTTTTCATTTTCTTATACTGCCTCAAGCATACCATTAAATTTTCACTGAAACTAGTTGGTAGCGTTGGTTAAAATTATCAATATTAGTTTTATTTTATGTAACGCTGGTTAATTTTGGTCGTTCTTATGACTTTTCTTAAATAATAGAAACTTTAAATCGTGAAAAGTGAAACAACCAGGTTTGCATTTTCTTATAATAGTTCTAGCATACAATTAAGTTTTCTCTGAAACTAGTCGGTAGATTTGGCTAAAATTATCAATATTAGTTTTATGTTATGTAACGCTGGTTAATTTGGTCTGTTCTTTTCACTTTTCTAAAATAATAGAAACTTTAAATCGTGAAACGTAAAACAACCATGTTTGCATTTTCTTATAATAGTTCTAGCATACAATTGAGTTTTCTCTGAAACTAGTCGGTAGAGTTGGCTAAAATTATCAATATTAGTTTTATGTTATGTAACGCTGGTTAATTTGGTCTGTTCTTTTCACTTTTCTAAAATAATAGAAACTTTAAATCGTGAAACGTGAAACAACCATGTTTGCATTTTCTTACATTAGTTCTATCATACAATTAAGTTTTTTTTGAAACTAGTCGGTAGAGTTGGCTAAAATTATTAATATTAGTTTTATTTTATGTATCGCTGGTTAATTTGGTCCGTTCTTATCACTTTTCTAAAATAATAGCAACTTTAAATCGTGAAACGTGAAACAACAATGTTTGCATTTTCTTATATTAGTTCTAGCATACAATTAAGTTTTCTCTGAAACTAGTCGGTAGAGTTGGCTAAAATTATTAATATTAGTTTTATTTTATGTAACGCTGGTTAATTTGGTCCGTTCTTATCACTTTTCTAAAATAATAGCAACTTTAAATCGTGAAACAACCATGTTTGCATTTTCTTATATTAGTTCTAGCATACCATTAAGTTTTCTCTGAAACTAGTCGGTCAAGTTGGCTAAAATTATCAATATTAGTTTTATTTTATGTAACGCTGGTTAATTTGGTCTGTTCATATCACTATTCTAAAATCATAGCAACTTTAAATCGTGAAACGTGCAACAACAATGTTTGCATTTTCTTATATTAGTTCTAGCATACCAATAAGTTTTCTCTGAAACTAGTCTGTCAAGTTGGCTAAAATTATCAATATTAACTCTATTTTATGTAGAACGGATTAATTTAGGCCGTTTTTATCACTTTTCTTAAATAATAGCAACTTTAAATCGTTAAACTTGAAACAACCATGTTTGCGTTTTCTTATACTGGCGATAGCATCCATTAAGTTTTCTCTGAAACTAGTAGGTAGAGTTGGCTAAAATTATCAATGTTAACTTTATTTTATGTAACGCTGGTTAATTTGGGCCGTTCTGACAACCTTTCTAAAATAATAGCCACTTTAAATCATGAAACGCGAAACAACCATATTTGCGTTTTCTTATACTGCCTCTAGCATACCATTATGGTTTTCTCTGAAACTGTTCGTTAGAATTGGCTAAAATTATCAATATTATGTTTATTTTATGTAACGCTGGTTAATTTGGGCCGTTTTTATCACCTTTCTAAAATAACAGCCACTTTAAATCGTTAAATGTGAAGCAATAATGTTTGCATTTTCTTATACTGTCTCTAGCATACCAATAAGGTTTTCTCTGAAACTAGTCGGTATAGTTGGCTAAAATTATTAATATTAGTTTTATTTTATGTAACGCTGGTTAATTTGGTCCGTTCTTATCACTTTTCTAAAATAATAGCAACTTTAAATCGAGAATCGTTAAACAACAATGTTTGCATTTTCTTATATTAGTTCCAGCATACCATTAAGTTTTCTCTGAAACTCGTCGGTCAAGTTGGCTATAATTATCAATTTTAGTTTTATTTTATGTAACGCTGGTTAATTTGGTCCGTTCTTATCACTTTTCTAAAATAATACCAACTTTAAATCGTGAAACGTGAAACAACAATGTTTGCATTTTCTTATATTAGTTCTAGCATATAATTAAGTTTTCTCTGAAACTAGTCGGTAGAGTTGGCTAAAATTATTAATATTAGTTTTATTTTATGTAAAGCTGGTTAATTTGGTCCGTTCTTATCACTTTTCTAAAATAATAGAAACTTTAAATCGTGAAACGTTAAACAACAATGTTTGCATTTTCTTATATTAGTTCTAGCATACAATTCAGTTTTCTCTGAAAGTAGTCGGTAGAGTTGGCTAAAATTATTAATATTAGTTTTATTTTATGTAACGCTGTTTAATTTGGTCCGCTCTTATCACTTATCTAAAATAATGGCAACTTTAAATCGTGAAACGTGAAACAAAAATGTTTGCATTTTCTTATATTAATTCTACCATACAATTCAATTTTCTCTGAAACTAGTCGGTAGAGTTGGCTAAAATTATCAATATTAGTTTTATTTTATGTAAAGCTGGTTAATTTGGGTTGTTCTTATCACTTTTCTTAAATAATAGAAACTTTAAATCGTGAAAAGTGAAACAACAATGTTTGCATTTTCTTATAATAGTTCTAGCATACAATTAAGTTTTCTCTGAAACTAGTCGGTAGAGTTGGCTAAAATTATCAATATTGGTTTTATGTGATGTAACGCTGGTTAATTTGGTCCGTTCTTATCACTTTTCTAAAATAATAGCAACTTTAAATAGTGAAACGTGAAACAACAATGTTTGCATTTTCTTATATTAGTTCTAGCATACAATTTAGTTTTCTCTGAAACTAGTCGGTAGAGTTGGCTAAAAATATCAATATTAGTTATATTTTATGTAACGCTGGTTAATTTGGTCTGTTCATATCACTTTTCTAAAATAATAGGAACTTCAAATCGTGAAAGATAAAACAACAATGTTTGCATTTTCTTATACTGCCACAAGCATACCAGTAAGTTTTCTCTGAAACTAGTCGGTAGAGTTGGCTAAAATTATGAATATTAGTTTTATGTTATGTAACGCTGATTAATTTGGTCCGTTCTTATCACTTTTCTAAAATAATAGCAACTTTAAATCGTGAAACGTGAAACAACAATGTTTGCATTTTCTTATATTAGTTCTAGCATACAATTAAGTTTTCTCTGAAACTAGTCGGTAGAGTTGGCTAAAATTATTAATATTAGTTTTATTTTATGTAACTCTGGTTAATTTGGTCCGTTCTTATCACTTTTCTAAAATAATAGAAACTTTAAATCATGAAACGTGAAACAACCATGTTTGCATTTTCTTATATTAATTGTACCATACAATTAAATTTTCTCTGAAACTAGTCGGTAGAGTTGGCTAAAACTATCAATATTAGTTTTATCTTATGTAAAGCTGGTTAATTTGGTTTGTTCTTATCACTTTTCTAAAATAATAGCAACTTTAAATCGTGAAACGTGAAACAACAATGTTTGCATTTTCTTATATTAGTTCTAGCATACAATTAAGTTTTCTCTGAAACTAGTGGTAGAGTTGGCTAAAATTATTAATATTAGTTATATTTTATGTAACGCTGGTTAATTTGGTCTGTTCATATCACTTTTCTAAAATAATAGGAACTTCAAATCGTGAAAGATAAAACAACAATGTTTGCATTTTCTTATACTGCCTCAAGCATACAATTAAGTTTTCTCTGACACTAGTCGGTAGAGTTGGCTAAAATTATCAATATTAGTTTTATTTTATGTAACGCTGGTTAATTTGCTCTGTTCATATTACTTTTCTAAAATAATAGCAACTTCAAATCGTGAAACATAAAACAACAATGTTTGCATTTTCTTATACTGCCACAAGCATACCAGTAAGTTTTCTCTGAAACTAGTCGGTAGAGTTGGCAAAAATTATCAATATTAGTTTTATTTTATGTAAAGCTGGTTAATTTGGGTTGTTCTTATCACTTTTCTTAAATAATAGAAACTTTAAATCGTGAAAAGTGAAACAACCATGTTTGCATTTTCTTATAATAGTTCTAGCATACAATTAAGTTTTCTCTGAAACTAGTCGGTAGAGTTGGCTAAAATTATCAATATTAGTTATATTTTATGTAACGCTGGTTAATTTGGTCTGTTCATATCACTTTTCTAAAATAATAGGAACTTCAAATCGTGAAAGATAAAACAACAATGTTTGCATTTTCTTATACTGCCTCAAGCATACCATTAAATTTTCACTGAAACTAGTTGGTAGCGTTGGTTAAAATTATCAATATTAGTTTTATTTTATGTAACGCTGGTTAATTTTGGTCGTTCTTATCACTTTTCTTAAATAATAGAAACTTTAAATCGTGAAAAGTGAAACAACAATGTTTGCATTTTCTTATAATAGTTCTAGCATACAATTGAGTTTTCTCTGAAACTAGTCGGTAGAGTTGGCTAAAATTATCAATATTAGTTTTATGTTATGTAACGCTGGTTAATTTGGTCTGTTCTTTTCACTTTTCTAAAATAATAGAAACTTTAAATCGTGAAACGTGAAACAACCATGTTTGCATTTTCTTATAATAGTTCTAGCATACAATTGAGTTTTCTCTGAAACTAGTCGGTAGAGTTGGCTAAACTTATCAATATTAGTTTTATGTTATGTAACGCTGGTTAATTTGGTCTGTTCTTTTCACTTTTCTAAAATAATAGAAACTTTAAATCGTGAAACGTGAAACAACCATGTTTGCATTTTCTTATAATAGTTCTAGCATACAATTGAGTTTTCTCTGAAACTAGTCGGTAGAGTTGGCTAAAATTATCAATATTAGTTTTATGTTATGTAACGCTGGTTAATTTGGTCCGTTCTTATCACTTTTCTAAAATAATAGCAACTTTAAATCGTGAAACGTGAAACAACAATGTTTGCATTTTCTTATATTAGTTCTAGCATACAATTAAGTTTTCTCTGAAACTAGTCGGTAGAGTTGGCTAAAATTATTAATATTAGTTTTATTTTATGTAACTCTGGTTAATTTGGTCCGTTCTTATCACTTTTCTAAAATAATAGAAACTTTAAATCATGAAACGTGAAACAACCATGTTTGCATTTTCTTATATTAATTCTACCATACAATTAAATTTTCTCTGAAACTAGTCGGTAGAGTTGGCTAAAATCATCAATATTAGTTTTATCTTATGTAAAGCTGGTTAATTTGGTTTGTTCTTATCACTTTTCTAAAATAATAGCAACTTTAAGTCGTGAAACGTGAAACAACAATGTTTTCATTTTCTTATATTAGTTTTCGCATACAATTAAGTGTTCTCTGAAACTAGTGGTCAATTTGGCTAAAATTATCAATATTAGTTCTATTTTATGTATCGCTGGTTAATTTGGATTGTTCTTATCACTTTTCTTAAATAATAGAAACTTTAAATCGTGAAACGTGAAACAACCATGTTTGCATTTCCTTATATTAGTTCTAGCATACAATTAAGTTTTCTCTGAAACTAGTGGGTAGAGTTGGCTAAAATGATCAATATTAGCTTTATTTTATGTAACGCCGGTTAATTTGGCTTGTTCTAATCACTTTTCTAAAATAATATAAACTTTAAATCGTGAAACGTGAAACAACCATGTTTGCATTTTCTTACATTAGTTCTATCATACAATTAAGTTTTTTCTGAAACTAGTCGGTAGAGTTGGCTAAAATTATTAATATTAGTTTTATGTTATGTAACGCTGGTTAATTTGGTCCGTTCTTATCACTTTTCTAAAATAATAGCAACTTTAAATCGTGAAACGTGAAACAACAATGTTTGCATTTTCTTATATTAGTTCTAGCATACAATTAAGTTTTCTCTGAAACTAGTCGGTAGAGTTGGCTAAAATTATTAATATTAGTTTTATTTTATGTAACTCTGGTTAATTTGGTCCGTTCTTATCACTTTTCTAAAATAATAGAAACTTTAAATCATGAAACGTGAAACAACCATGTTTGCATTTTCTTATATTAATTCTACCATACAATTAAATTTTCTCTGAAACTAGTCGGTAGAGTTGGCTAAAATCATCAATATTAGTTTTATCTTATGTAAAGCTGGTTAATTTGGTTTGTTCTTATCACTTTTCTAAAATAATAGCAACTTTAAGTCGTGAAACGTGAAACAACAATGTTTTCATTTTCTTATATTAGTTTTCGCATACAATTAAGTGTTCTCTGAAACTAGTGGTCAATTTGGCTAAAATTATCAATATTAGTTCTATTTTATGTATCGCTGGTTAATTTGGATTGTTCTTATCACTTTTCTTAAATAATAGCAACTTTAAATCGTGAAACGTGAAACAACAATGTTTGCATTTTCTTATATTAGTTCTAGCATACAATTAAGTTTTCTCTGAAACTAGTGGTCAATTTGGCTAAAATTATCAATATTAGTTCTATTTTATGTATCGCTGGTTAATTTGGATTGTTCTTATCACTTTTCTTAAATAATAGAAACTTTAAATCGTGAAACGTTAAGCAACCATGTTTGCATTTCCTTATATTAGTTCTAGCATACAATTAAGTTTTCTCTGAAACTAGTGGGTAGAGTTGGCTAAAATTATCAATATTAGCTTTATTTTATGTAACGCCGGTTAATTTGGCTAGTTCTAATCACTTTTCTAAAATAATAGCAACTTTAAATCGTGAAACATAAAACAACAATGTTTGCATTTTCTTATACTGCCTCAAGCATACCATTAAATTTTCACTAAAACTAGTTGGTAGCGTTGGTTAAAATTATCAATATTAGTTTTATTTTATGTAACGCTGGTTAATTTTGGTCGTTCTTATCAATTTTCTTAAATAATAGAAACTTTAAATCGTGAAAAGTGAAACAACCATGTTTGCATTTTCTTATAATAGTTCTAGCATACAATTGAGTTTTCTCTGAAACTAGTCGGTAGAGTTGGCTAAAATTATCAATATTAGTTTTATGTTTTGTAACGCTGAATAAATTGCTCCGTTCATTTCACTTTTCTAAAATAATAGAAACTTTAAATCGTGAAACGTGAAACAACAATGTTTGCATTTTCTTATATTAGTTCTAGCATACAATTAAGTTTTCTCTGAAACTAGTCGGTAGAGTTGGCTAAAATTATCAATATTAGTTTTATTTTATGTAACGCTGGTTAATTTGGTCTGTTCATATCTCTTTTCTAAAATAATACCAACTTCAAATCGTGAAACATAAAACAACAATGTTTGCATTTTCTTATACTGCCTCAAGCATACCATTAAATTTTCACTGAAACTAGTTGGTAGCGTTGGTTAAAATTATCAATATTAGTTTTATTTTATGTAACGCTGGTTAATTTTGGTCGTTCTTATGACTTTTCTTAAATAATAGAAACTTTAAATCGTGAAAAGTGAAACAACCAGGTTTGCATTTTCTTATAATAGTTCTAGCATACAATTAAGTTTTCTCTGAAACTAGTCGGTAGATTTGGCTAAAATTATCAATATTAGTTTTATGTTATGTAACGCTGGTTAATTTGGTCTGTTCTTTTCAC
Organism: Dilophus febrilis; assembly: GCA_958336335.1. Taxonomy (NCBI): domain Eukaryota; kingdom Metazoa; phylum Arthropoda; class Insecta; order Diptera; family Bibionidae; genus Dilophus; species Dilophus febrilis. The sequence continues at coordinate 34,718,183 of OY284470.1, forward strand.
TTTTCTAAAATAATAGAAACTTTAAATCGTGAAACGTAAAACAACCATGTTTGCATTTTCTTATAATAGTTCTAGCATACAATTGAGTTTTCTCTGAAACTAGTCGGTAGAGTTGGCTAAAATTATCAATATTAGTTTTATGTTATGTAACGCTGGTTAATTTGGTCTGTTCTTTTCACTTTTCTAAAATAATAGAAACTTTAAATCGTGAAACGTGAAACAACCATGTTTGCATTTTCTTACATTAGTTCTATCATACAATTAAGTTTTTTTTGAAACTAGTCGGTAGAGTTGGCTAAAATTATTAATATTAGTTTTATTTTATGTATCGCTGGTTAATTTGGTCCGTTCTTATCACTTTTCTAAAATAATAGCAACTTTAAAACGTGAAACGTGAAACAACAATGTTTGCATTTTCTTATATTAGTTCTAGCATACAATTAAGTTTTCTCTGAAACTAGTCGGTAGAGTTGGCTAAAATTATTAATATTAGTTTTATTTTATGTAACGCTGGTTAATTTGGTCCGTTCTTATCACTTTTCTAAAATAATAGCAACTTTAAATCGTGAAACAACCATGTTTGCATTTTCTTATATTAGTTCTAGCATACCATTAAGTTTTCTCTGAAACTAGTCGGTCAAGTTGGCTAAAATTATCAATATTAGTTTTATTTTATGTAACGCTGGTTAATTTGGTCTGTTCATATCACTATTCTAAAATCATAGCAACTTTAAATCGTGAAACGTGAAACAACAATGTTTGCATTTTCTTATATTAGTTCTAGCATACCAATAAGTTTTCTCTGAAACTAGTCTGTCAAGTTGGCTAAAATTATCAATATTAGTTTTATTTTATGTAACGCTGGTTAATTTGGTCCGTTCTTATCCCTTTCTAAAATAATAGCAACTTTAAATCGTGAAACGTGAAACAACAATGTTTGCATTTTCTTATATTAGTTCCAGCATACAATTAAGTTTTCTCTGAAACTCGTCGGTTGAGTTGGCTAAAATTATCAATATTAGTTTTATTTTATGTAAAGCTGGTTAATTTGGGTTGTTCTTATCACTTTTCTAAAATAATAGAAACTTCAAATCGTTAAACGTGAATCAACCATGTTTGCGTTTTCTTATATTGGCTCTAGCATACCAATAAGGATTTCTCAGAAACTAGTCGGTATATTGGCTAAAATTATCAATATTAACTCTATTTTATGTAGAACGGATTAATTTAGGCCGTTTTTATCACTTTTCTTAAATAATAGCAACTTTAAATCGTTAAACTTGAAACAACCATGTTTGCGTTTTCTTATACTGGCGATAGCATCCATTAAGTGTTCTCTGAAACTAGTAGGTAGAGTTGGCTAAAATTATCAATGTTAACTTTATTTTATGTAACGCTGGTTAATTTGGGCCGTTCTGACAACCTTTCTAAAATAATAGCCACTTTAAATCATGAAACGCGAAACAACCATATTTGCGTTTTCTTATACTGCCTCTAGCATACAATTAAGTTTTCTCTGAAACTGTTCGTTAGAATTGGCTAAAATTATCAATATTATGTTTATTTTATGTAACGCTGGTTAATTTGGGCCGTTTTTATCACCTTTCTAAAATAACAGCCACTTTAAATCGTTAAACGTGAAGCAATAATGTTTGCGATATCTTACACTGTCTCTAGCATACCAATAAGTTTTCTCTGAAACTAGTCGGTATAGTTGGCTAAAATTATTAATATTAGTTTTATTTTATGTAACGCTGGTTAATTTGGTCCGTTTTTATCACTTTTCTAAAATAATAGCAACTTTAAATCGAGAAACGTTAAACAACAATGTTTGCATTTTCTTATATTAGTTCTGGCATACAATTAAGTTTTCTCTGACACTAGTGGTCAAGTTGGATAAAATTATCAATATTAGTTTTATTTTATGTAACGCTGGTTAATTTGGTCCGTTCTTATCCCTTTCTAAAATAATAGCAACTTTAAATAGTGAAACGTGAAACAACAATGTTTGCATTTTCTTATATTAGTTCCAGCATACCATTAAGTTTTCTCTGAAACTCGTCGGTCAAGTTGGCTATAATTATCAATTTTAGTTTTATTTTATGTAACGCTGGTTAATTTGGTCCGTTCTTATCACTTTTCTAAAATAATACCAACTTTAAATCGTGAAACGTGAAACAACAATGTTTGCATTTTCTTATATTAGTTCTAGCATATAATTAAGTTTTCTCTGAAACTAGTCGGTAGAGTTGGCTAAAATTATTAATATTAGTTTTATTTTATGTAACGCTGGTTAATTTGGTCCGTTCTTATCACTTTTCTAAAATAATAGAAACTTTAAATCGTGAAACGTTAAACAACAATGTTTGCATTTTCTTATATTAGTTCCAGCATACAATTAAGTTTTCTCTGAAACTAGTCGGTAGAGTTGGCTAAAATTATCAATATTAGTTATATTTTATGTAACGCTGGTTAATTTGGTCTGTTCATATCACTTTTCTAAAATAATAGGAACTTCAAATCGTGAAACGTTAAACAACAATGTTTGCATTTTCTTATATTAGTTTTCGCATACAATTAAGTGTTCTCTGAAACTAGTGGTCAATTTGGCTAAAATTATCAATATTAGTTCTATTTTATGTATCGCTGGTTAATTTGGATTGTTCTTATCACTTTTCTTAAATAATAGAAACTTTAAATCGTGAAACGTGAAACAACCATGTTTGCATTTCCTTATATTAGTTCTAGCATACAATTAAGTTTTCTCTGAAACTAGTGGGTAGAGTTGGCTAAAATGATCAATATTAGCTTTATTTTATGTAACGCCGGTTAATTTGGCTTGTTCTAATCACTTTTCTAAAATAATATAAACTTTAAATCGTGAAACGTGAAACAACCATGTTTGCATTTTCTTACATTAGTTCTATCATACAATTAAGTTTTTTCTGAAACTAGTCGGTAGAGTTGGCTAAAATTATTAATATTAGTTTTATGTTATGTAACGCTGGTTAATTTGGTCCGTTCTTATCACTTTTCTAAAATAATAGCAACTTTAAATCGTGAAACGTGAAACAACAATGTTTGCATTTTCTTATATTAGTTCTAGCATACAATTAAGTTTTCTCTGAAACTAGTCGGTAGAGTTGGCTAAAATTATTAATATTAGTTTTATTTTATGTAAAGCTGGTTAATTTGGTCCGTTCTTATCACTTTTCTTAAATAATAGCAACTTTAAATCGTTAAACTTGAAACAACCATGTTTGCGTTTTCTTATACTGGCGATAGCATCCATTAAGTTTTCTCTGAAACTAGTAGGTAGAGTTGGCTAAAATTATCAATGTTAACTTTATTTTATGTAACGCTGGTTAATTTGGGCCGTTCTGACAACCTTTCTAAAATAATAGCCACTTTAAATCATGAAACGTGAAACAACCATGTTTGCATTTTCTTATATTAATTCTACCATACAATTAAATTTTCTCTGAAACTAGTCGGTAGAGTTGGCTAAAATCATCAATATTAGTTTTATCTTATGTAAAGCTGATTAATTTGGTTTGTTCTTATCACTTTTCTAAAATAATAGCAACTTTAAGTCGTGAAACGTGAAACAACAATGTTTTCATTTTCTTATATTAGTTTTCGCATACAATTAAGTGTTCTCTGAAACTAGTGGTCAATTTGGCTAAAATTATCAATATTAGTTCTATTTTATGTATCGCTGGTTAATTTGGATTGTTCTTATCACTTTTCTTAAATAATAGCAACTTTAAATCGTGAAACGTGAAACAACAATGTTTGCATTTTCTTATATTAGTTCTAGCATACAATTAAGTTTTCTCTGAAACTAGTGGTCAATTTGGCTAAAATTATCAATATTAGTTCTATTTTATGTATCGCTGGTTAATTTGGATTGTTCTTATCACTTTTCTTAAATAATAGAAACTTTAAATCGTGAAACGTTAAGCAACCATGTTTGCATTTCCTTATATTAGTTCTAGCATACAATTAAGTTTTCTCTGAAACTAGTGGGTAGAGTTGGCTAAAATTATCAATATTAGCTTTATTTTATGTAACGCCGGTTAATTTGGCTAGTTCTAATCACTTTTCTAAAATAATAGCAACTTTAAATCGTGAAACATAAAACAACAATGTTTGCATTTTCTTATACTGCCTCAAGCATACCATTAAATTTTCACTAAAACTAGTTGGTAGCGTTGGTTAAAATTATCAATATTAGTTTTATTTTATGTAACGCTGGTTAATTTTGGTCGTTCTTATCAATTTTCTTAAATAATAGAAACTTTAAATCGTGAAAAGTGAAACAACCATGTTTGCATTTTCTTATAATAGTTCTAGCATACAATTGAGTTTTCTCTGAAACTAGTCGGTAGAGTTGGCTAAAATTATCAATATTAGTTTTATGTTTTGTAACGCTGAATAAATTGCTCCGTTCATTTCACTTTTCTAAAATAATAGAAACTTTAAATCGTGAAACGTGAAACAACAATGTTTGCATTTTCTTATATTAGTTCTAGCATACAATTAAGTTTTCTCTGAAACTAGTCGGTAGAGTTGGCTAAAATTATCAATATTAGTTTTATTTTATGTAACGCTGGTTAATTTGGTCTGTTCATATCTCTTTTCTAAAATAATACCAACTTCAAATCGTGAAACATAAAACAACAATGTTTGCATTTTCTTATACTGCCTCAAGCATACCATTAAATTTTCACTGAAACTAGTTGGTAGCGTTGGTTAAAATTATCAATATTAGTTTTATTTTATGTAACGCTGGTTAATTTTGGTCGTTCTTATGACTTTTCTTAAATAATAGAAACTTTAAATCGTGAAAAGTGAAACAACCAGGTTTGCATTTTCTTATAATAGTTCTAGCATACAATTAAGTTTTCTCTGAAACTAGTCGGTAGATTTGGCTAAAATTATCAATATTAGTTTTATGTTATGTAACGCTGGTTAATTTGGTCTGTTCTTTTCACTTTTCTAAAATAATAGAAACTTTAAATCGTGAAACGTAAAACAACCATGTTTGCATTTTCTTATAATAGTTCTAGCATACAATTGAGTTTTCTCTGAAACTAGTCGGTAGAGTTGGCTAAAATTATCAATATTAGTTTTATGTTATGTAACGCTGGTTAATTTGGTCTGTTCTTTTCACTTTTCTAAAATAATAGAAACTTTAAATCGTGAAACGTGAAACAACCATGTTTGCATTTTCTTACATTAGTTCTATCATACAATTAAGTTTTTTTTGAAACTAGTCGGTAGAGTTGGCTAAAATTATTAATATTAGTTTTATTTTATGTATCGCTGGTTAATTTGGTCCGTTCTTATCACTTTTCTAAAATAATAGCAACTTTAAATCGTGAAACGTGAAACAACAATGTTTGCATTTTCTTATATTAGTTCTAGCATACAATTAAGTTTTCTCTGAAACTAGTCGGTAGAGTTGGCTAAAATTATTAATATTAGTTTTATTTTATGTAACGCTGGTTAATTTGGTCCGTTCTTATCACTTTTCTAAAATAATAGCAACTTTAAATCGTGAAACAACCATGTTTGCATTTTCTTATATTAGTTCTAGCATACCACTAAGTTTTCTCTGAAACTAGTCGGTCAAGTTGGCTAAAATTATCAATATTAGTTTTATTTTATGTAACGCTGGTTAATTTGGTCTGTTCATATCACTATTCTAAAATCATAGCAACTTTAAATCGTGAAACGTGAAACAACAATGTTTGCATTTTCTTATATTAGTTCTAGCATACCAATAAGTTTTCTCTGAAACTAGTCTGTCAAGTTGGCTAAAATTATCAATATTAGTTTTATTTTATGTAACGCTGGTTAATTTGGTCCGTTCTTATCCCTTTCTAAAATAATAGCAACTTTAAATCGTGAAACGTGAAACAACAATGTTTGCATTTTCTTATATTAGTTCCAGCATACAATTAAGTTTTCTCTGAAACTCGTCGGTTGAGTTGGCTAAAATTATCAATATTAGTTTTATTTTATGTAAAGCTGGTTAATTTGGGTTGTTCTTATCACTTTTCTAAAATAATAGAAACTTCAAATCGTTAAACGTGAATCAACCATGTTTGCGTTTTCTTATATTGGCTCTAGCATACCAATAAGGATTTCTCAGAAACTAGTCGGTATATTGGCTAAAATTATCAATATTAACTCTATTTTATGTAGAACGGATTAATTTAGGCCGTTTTTATCACTTTTCTTAAATAATAGCAACTTTAAATCGTTAAACTTGAAACAACCATGTTTGCGTTTTCTTATACTGGCGATAGCATCCATTAAGTGTTCTCTGAAACTAGTAGGTAGAGTTGGCTAAAATTATCAATGTTAACTTTATTTTATGTAACGCTGGTTAATTTGGGCCGTTCTGACAACCTTTCTAAAATAATAGCCACTTTAAATCATGAAACGCGAAACAACCATATTTGCGTTTTCTTATACTGCCTCTAGCATACAATTAAGTTTTCTCTGAAACTGTTCGTTAGAATTGGCTAAAATTATCAATATTATGTTTATTTTATGTAACGCTGGTTAATTTGGGCCGTTTTTATCACCTTTCTAAAATAACAGCCACTTTAAATCGTTAAACGTGAAGCAATAATGTTTGCGATATCTTACACTGTCTCTAGCATACCAATAAGTTTTCTCTGAAACTAGTCGGTATAGTTGGCTAAAATTATTAATATTAGTTTTATTTTATGTAACGCTGGTTAATTTGGTCCGTTTTTATCACTTTTCTAAAATAATAGCAACTTTAAATCGAGAAACGTTAAACAACAATGTTTGCATTTTCTTATATTAGTTCTGGCATACAATTAAGTTTTCTCTGACACTAGTGGTCAAGTTGGATAAAATTATCAATATTAGTTTTATTTTATGTAACGCTGGTTAATTTGGTCCGTTCTTATCCCTTTCTAAAATAATAGCAATTTTAAATAGTGAAACGTGAAACAACAATGTTTGCATTTTCTTATATTAGTTCCAGCATACCATTAAGTTTTCTCTGAAACTCGTCGGTCAAGTTGGCTATAATTATCAATTTTAGTTTTATTTTATGTAACGCTGGTTAATTTGGTCCGTTCTTATCACTTTTCTAAAATAATACCAACTTTAAATCGTGAAACGTGAAACAACAATGTTTGCATTTTCTTATATTAGTTCTAGCATATAATTAAGTTTTCTCTGAAACTAGTCGGTAGAGTTGGCTAAAATTATTAATATTAGTTTTATTTTATGTAACGCTGGTTAATTTGGTCCGTTCTTATCACTTTTCTAAAATAATAGAAACTTTAAATCGTGAAACGTTAAACAACAATGTTTGCATTTTCTTATATTAGTTCCAGCATACAATTAAGTTTTCTCTGAAACTCGTCGGTCAAGTTGGCTATAATTATCAATTTTAGTTTTATTTTATGTAACGCTGGTTAATTTGGTCCGTTCTTATCACTTTTCTAAAATAATACCAACTTTAAATCGTGAAACGTGAAACAACAATGTTTGCATTTTCTTATATTAGTTCTAGCATATAATTAAGTTTTCTCTGAAACTAGTCGGTAGAGTTGGCTAAAATTATTAATATTAGTTTTATTTTATGTAAAGCTGGTTAATTTGGTCCGTTCTTATCACTTTTCTAAAATAATAGAAACTTTAAATCGTGAAACGTTAAACAACAATGTTTGCATTTTCTTATATTAGTTCTAGCATACAATTCAGTTTTCTCTGAAAGTAGTCGGTAGAGTTGGCTAAAATTATTAATATTAGTTTTATTTTATGTAACGCTGGTTAATTTGGTCCGTTCTTATCACTTTTCTAAAATAATAGAAACTTTAAATCGTGAAACGTTAAACAACAATGTTTGCATTTTCTTATATTAGTTCCAGCATACCATTAAGTTTTCTCTGAAACTAGTCGGTCAAGTTGGCTATAATTATCAATTTTAGTTTTATTTTATGTAACGCTGGTTAATTTGGTCCGTTCTTATCACTTTTCTAAAATAATACCAACTTTAAATCGTGAAACGTGAAACAACAATGTTTGCATTTTCTTATATTAGTTCTAGCATATAATTAAGTTTTCTCTGAAACTAGTCGGTAGAGTTGGCTAAAATTATTAATATTAGTTTTATTTTATGTAAAGCTGGTTAATTTGGTCCGTTCTTATCACTTTTCTTAAATAATAGCAACTTTAAATCGTTAAACTTGAAACAACCATGTTTGCGTTTTCTTATACTGGCGATAGCATCCATTAAGTTTTCTCTGAAACTAGTAGGTAGAGTTGGCTAAAATTATCAATGTTAACTTTATTTTATGTAACGCTGGTTAATTTGGGCCGTTCTGACAACCTTTCTAAAATAATAGCCACTTTAAATCATGAAACGCGAAACAACCATATTTGCGTTTTCTTATACTGCCTCTAGCATACCATTATGGTTTTCTCTGAAACTGTTCGTTAGAATTGGCTAAAATTATCAATATTATGTTTATTTTATGTAACGCTGGTTAATTTGGGCCGTTTTTATCACCTTTCTAAAATAACAGCCACTTTAAATCGTTAAATGTGAAGCAATAATGTTTGCATTTTCTTATACTGTCTCTAGCATACCAATAAGGTTTTCTCTGAAACTAGTCGGTATAGTTGGCTAAAATTATTAATATTAGTTTTATTTTATGTAACGCTGGTTAATTTGGTCCGTTCTTATCACTTTTCTAAAATAATAGCAACTTTAAATCGAGAAACGTTAAACAACAATGTTTGCATTTTCTTATATTAGTTCCAGCATACCATTAAGTTTTCTCTGAAACTCGTCGGTCAAGTTGGCTATAATTATCAATTTTAGTTTTATTTTATGTAACGCTGGTTAATTTGGTCCGTTCTTATCACTTTTCTAAAATAATACCAACTTTAAATCGTGAAACGTGAAACAACAATGTTTGCATTTTCTTATATTAGTTCTAGCATATAATTAAGTTTTCTCTGAAACTAGTCGGTAGAGTTGGCTAAAATTATTAATATTAGTTTTATTTTATGTAAAGCTGGTTAATTTGGTCCGTTCTTATCACTTTTCTAAAATAATAGAAACTTTAAATCGTGAAACGTTAAACAACAATGTTTGCATTTTCTTATATTAGTTCTAGCATACAATTCAGTTTTCTCTGAAAGTAGTCGGTAGAGTTGGCTAAAATTATTAATATTAGTTTTATTTTATGTAACGCTGTTTAATTTGGTCCGCTCTTATCACTTATCTAAAATAATGGCAACTTTAAATCGTGAAACGTGAAACAAAAATGTTTGCATTTTCTTATATTAATTCTACCATACAATTCAATTTTCTCTGAAACTAGTCGGTAGAGTTGGCTAAAATTATCAATATTAGTTTTATTTTATGTAAAGCTGGTTAATTTGGGTTGTTCTTATCACTTTTCTTAAATAATAGAAACTTTAAATCGTGAAAAGTGAAACAACAATGTTTGCATTTTCTTATAATAGTTCTAGCATACAATTAAGTTTTCTCTGAAACTAGTCGGTAGAGTTGGCTAAAATTATCAATATTGGTTTTATGTGATGTAACGCTGGTTAATTTGGTCCGTTCTTATCACTTTTCTAAAATAATAGCAACTTTAAATAGTGAAACGTGAAACAACAATGTTTGCATTTTCTTATATTAGTTCTAGCATTCAATTAAGTTTTCTCTGAAACTAGTCGGTAGAGTTGGCTAAAAATATCAATATTAGTTATATTTTATGTAACGCTGGTTAATTTGGTCTGTTCATATCACTTTTCTAAAATAATAGGAACTTCAAATCGTGAAAGATAAAACAACAATGTTTGCATTTTCTTATACTGCCACAAGCATACCAGTAAGTTTTCTCTGAAACTAGTCGGTAGAGTTGGCTAAAATTATGAATATTAGTTTTATGTTATGTAACGCTGATTAATTTGGTCCGTTCTTATCACTTTTCTAAAATAATAGCAACTTTAAATCGTGAAACGTGAAACAACAATGTTTGCATTTTCTTATATTAGTTCTAGCATACAATTAAGTTTTCTCTGAAACTAGTCGGTAGAGTTGGCTAAAATTATTAATATTAGTTTTATTTTATGTAACTCTGGTTAATTTGGTCCGTTCTTATCACTTTTCTAAAATAATAGAAACTTTAAATCATGAAACGTGAAACAACAATGTTTGCATTTTCTTATATTAATTCTACCATACAATTAAATTTTCTCTGAAACTAGTCGGTAGAGTTGGCTAAAACTATCAATATTAGTTTTATCTTATGTAAAGCTGGTTAATTTGGTTTGTTCTTATCACTTTTCTAAAATAATAGCAACTTTAAATCGTGAAACGTGAAACAACAATGTTTGCATTTTCTTATATTAGTTCTAGCATACAATTAAGTTTTCTCTGAAACTAGTGGTAGAGTTGGCTAAAATTATTAATATTAGTTATATTTTATGTAACGCTGGTTAATTTGGTCTGTTCATATCACTTTTCTAAAATAATAGGAACTTCAAATCGTGAAAGATAAAACAACAATGTTTGCATTTTCTTATACTGCCTCAAGCATACAATTAAGTTTTCTCTGACACTAGTCGGTAGAGTTGGCTAAAATTATCAATATTAGTTATATTTTATGTAACGCTGGTTAATTTGGTCTGTTCATATCACTTTTCTAAAATAATAGGAACTTCAAATCGTGAAAGATAAAACAACAATGTTTGCATTTTCTTATACTGCCTCAAGCATACCATTAAATTTTCACTGAAACTAGTTGGTAGCGTTGGTTAAAATTATCAATATTAGTTTTATTTTATGTAACGCTGGTTAATTTTGGTCGTTCTTATCACTTTTCTTAAATAATAGAAACTTTAAATCGTGAAAAGTGAAACAACAATGTTTGCATTTTCTTATAATAGTTCTAGCATACAATTGAGTTTTCTCTGAAACTAGTCGGTAGAGTTGGCTAAAATTATCAATATTAGTTTTATGTTATGTAACGCTGGTTAATTTGGTCTGTTCTTTTCACTTTTCTAAAATAATAGAAACTTTAAATCGTGAAACGTGAAACAACCATGTTTGCATTTTCTTATAATAGTTCTAGCATACAATTGAGTTTTCTCTGAAACTAGTCGGTAGAGTTGGCTAAAATTATCAATATTAGTTTTATGTTATGTAACGCTGGTTAATTTGGTCTGTTCTTTTCACTTTTCTAAAATAATAGAAACTTTAAATCGTGAAACGTGAAACAACCATGTTTGCATTTTCTTATAATAGTTCTAGCATACAATTGAGTTTTCTCTGAAACTAGTCGGTAGAGTTGGCTAAAATTATCAATATTAGTTTTATGTTATGTAACGCTGGTTAATTTGGTCCGTTCTTATCACTTTTCTAAAATAATAGCAACTTTAAATCGTGAAACGTGAAACAACAATGTTTGCATTTTCTTATATTAGTTCTAGCATATCATTAAGTTTTCTCTGAAACTAGTCGGTAGAGTTGGCTAAAATTATTAATATTAGTTTTATTTTATGTAACTCTGGTTAATTTGGTCCGTTCTTATCACTTTTCTAAAATAATAGAAACTTTAAATCATGAAACGTGAAACAACCATGTTTGCATTTTCTTATATTAATTCTACCATACAATTAAATTTTCTCTGAAACTAGTCGGTAGAGTTGGCTAAAATCATCAATATTAGTTTTATCTTATGTAAAGCTGGTTAATTTGGTTTGTTCTTATCACTTTTCTAAAATAATAGCAACTTTAAGTCGTGAAACGTGAAACAACAATGTTTTCATTTTCTTATATTAGTTTTCGCATACAATTAAGTGTTCTCTGAAACTAGTGGTCAATTTGGCTAAAATTATCAATATTAGTTCTATTTTATGTATCGCTGGTTAATTTGGATTGTTCTTATCACTTTTCTTAAATAATAGAAACTTTAAATCGTGAAACGTGAAACAACCATGTTTGCATTTCCTTATATTAGTTCTAGCATACAATTAAGTTTTCTCTGAAACTAGTGGGTAGAGTTGGCTAAAATGATCAATATTAGCTTTATTTTATGTAACGCCGGTTAATTTGGCTTGTTCTAATCACTTTTCTAAAATAATATAAACTTTAAATCGTGAAACGTGAAACAACCATGTTTGCATTTTCTTACATTAGTTCTATCATACAATTAAGTTTTTTCTGAAACTAGTCGGTAGAGTTGGCTAAAATTATTAATATTAGTTTTATGTTATGTAACGCTGGTTAATTTGGTCCGTTCTTATCACTTTTCTAAAATAATAGCAACTTTAAATCGTGAAACGTGAAACAACAATGTTTGCATTTTCTTATATTAGTTCTAGCATACAATTAAGTTTTCTCTGAAACTAGTCGGTAGAGTTGGCTAAAATTATTAATATTAGTTTTATTTTATGTAACTCTGGTTAATTTGGTCCGTTCTTATCACTTTTCTAAAATAATAGAAACTTTAAATCATGAAACGTGAAACAACCATGTTTGCATTTTCTTATATTAATTCTACCATACAATTAAATTTTCTCTGAAACTAGTCGGTAGAGTTGGCTAAAATCATCAATATTAGTTTTATCTTATGTAAAGCTGGTTAATTTGGTTTGTTCTTATCACTTTTCTAAAATAATAGCAACTTTAAGTCGTGAAACGTGAAACAACAATGTTTTCATTTTCTTATATTAGTTTTCGCATACAATTAAGTGTTCTCTGAAACTAGTGGTCAATTTGGCTAAAATTATCAATATTAGTTCTATTTTATGTATCGCTGGTTAATTTGGATTGTTCTTATCACTTTTCTTAAATAATAGTAACTTTAAATCGTGAAACGTGAAACAACAATGTTTGCATTTTCTTATATTAGTTCTAGCATACAATTAAGTTTTCTCTGAAACTAGTGGTCAATTTGGCTAAAATTATCAATATTAGTTCTATTTTATGTATCGCTGGTTAATTTGGATTGTTCTTATCACTTTTCTTAAATAATAGAAACTTTAAATCGTGAAACGTTAAGCAACCATGTTTGCATTTCCTTATTATAGTTCTAGCATACAATTAAGTTTTCTCTGAAACTAGTGGGTAGAGTTGGCTAAAATTATCAATATTAGCTTTATTTTATGTAACGCCGGTTAATTTGGCTAGTTCTAATCACTTTTCTAAAATAATAGCAACTTTAAATCGTGAAACGTGAAACAACAATGTTTGCATTTTCTTATATTAGTTCTAGCATACAATTAAGTTTTCTCTGAAACTAGTCGGTAGAGTTGGCTAAAATTATTAATATTAGTTTTATTTTATGTAACTCTGGTTAATTTGGTCCGTTCTTATCACTTTTCTAAAATAATAGAAACTTTAAATCATGAAACGTGAAACAACCATGTTTGCATTTTCTTATATTAATTCTACCATACAATTAAATTTTCTCTGAAACTAGTCGGTAGAGTTGGCTAAAATCATCAATATTAGTTTTATCTTATGTAAAGCTGGTTAATTTGGTTTGTTCTTATCACTTTTCTAAAATAATAGCAACTTTAAGTCGTGAAACGTGAAACAACAATGTTTTCATTTTCTTATATTAGTTTTCGCATACAATTAAGTGTTCTCTGAAACTAGTGGTCAATTTGGCTAAAATTATCAATATTAGTTCTATTTTATGTATCGCTGGTTAATTTGGATTGTTCTTATCACTTTTCTTAAATAATAGTAACTTTAAATCGTGAAACGTGAAACAACAATGTTTGCATTTTCTTATATTAGTTCTAGCATACAATTAAGTTTTCTCTGAAACTAGTGGTCAATTTGGCTAAAATTATCAATATTAGTTCTATTTTATGTATCGCTGGTTAATTTGGATTGTTCTTATCACTTTTCTTAAATAATAGAAACTTTAAATCGTGAAACGTTAAGCAACCATGTTTGCATTTCCTTATTATAGTTCTAGCATACAATTAAGTTTTCTCTGAAACTAGTGGGTAGAGTTGGCTAAAATTATCAATATTAGCTTTATTTTATGTAACGCCGGTTAATTTGGCTAGTTCTAATCACTTTTCTAAAATAATAGCAACTTTAAATCGTGAAACATAAAACAACAATGTTTGCATTTTCTTATACTGCCTCAAGCATACCATTAAATTTTCACTAAAACTAGTTGGTAGCGTTGGTTAAAATTATCAATATTAGTTTTATTTTATGTAACGCTGGTTAATTTTGGTCGTTCTTATCAATTTTCTTAAATAATAGAAACTTTAAATCGTGAAAAGTGAAACAACCATGTTTGCATTTTCTTATAATAGTTCTAGCATACAATTGAGTTTTCTCTGAAACTAGTCGGTAGAGTTGGCTAAAATTATCAATATTAGTTTTATGTTTTGTAACGCTGAATAAATTGCTCCGTTCATTTCACTTTTCTAAAATAATAGAAACTTTAAATCGTGAAACGTGAAACAACAATGTTTGCATTTTCTTATATTAGTTCTAGCATACAATTAAGTTTTCTCTGAAACTAGTCGGTAGAGTTGGCTAAAATTATCAATATTAGTTTTATTTTATGTAACGCTGGTTAATTTGGTCTGTTCATATCTCTTTTCTAAAATAATACCAACTTCAAATCGTGAAACATAAAACAACAATGTATGCATTTTCTTATACTGCCTCAAGCATACCATTAAATTTTCACTGAAACTAGTTGGTAGCGTTGGTTAAAATTATCAATATTAGTTTTATTTTATGTAACGCTGGTTAATTTTGGTCGTTCTTATGACTTTTCTTAAATAATAGAAACTTTAAATCGTGAAAAGTGAAACAACCAGGTTTGCATTTTCTTATAATAGTTCTAGCATACAATTAAGTTTTCTCTGAAACTAGTCGGTAGATTTGGCTAAAATTATCAATATTAGTTTTATGTTATGTAACGCTGGTTAATTTGGTCTGTTCTTTTCACTTTTCTAAAATAATAGAAACTTTAAATCGTGAAACGTAAAACAACCATGTTTGCATTTTCTTATAATAGTTCTAGCATACAATTGAGTTTTCTCTGAAACTAGTCGGTAGAGTTGGCTAAAATTATCAATATTAGTTTTATGTTATGTAACGCTGGTTAATTTGGTCTGTTCTTTTCACTTTTCTAAAATAATAGAAACTTTAAATCGTGAAACGTGAAACAACCATGTTTGCATTTTCTTACATTAGTTCTATCATACAATTAAGTTTTTTTTGAAACTAGTCGGTAGAGTTGGCTAAAATTATTAATATTAGTTTTATTTTATGTATCGCTGGTTAATTTGGTCCGTTCTTATCACTTTTCTAAAATAATAGCAACTTTAAATCGTGAAACGTGAAACAACAATGTTTGCATTTTCTTATATTAGTTCTAGCATACAATTAAGTTTTCTCTGAAACTAGTCGGTAGAGTTGGCTAAAATTATTAATATTAGTTTTATTTTATGTAACGCTGGTTAATTTGGTCCGTTCTTATCACTTTTCTAAAATAATAGCAACTTTAAATCGTGAAACAACCATGTTTGCATTTTCTTATATTAGTTCTAGCATACCATTAAGTTTTCTCTGAAACTAGTCGGTCAAGTTGGCTAAAATTATCAATATTAGTTTTATTTTATGTAACGCTGGTTAATTTGGTCTGTTCATATCACTATTCTAAAATCATAGCAACTTTAAATCGTGAAACGTGAAACAACAATGTTTGCATTTTCTTATATTAG
This sequence comes from Dilophus febrilis, assembly GCA_958336335.1. NCBI lineage: Eukaryota > Metazoa > Arthropoda > Insecta > Diptera > Bibionidae > Dilophus > Dilophus febrilis. The sequence continues at coordinate 34,733,966 of OY284470.1, forward strand.
TTCTAGCATACCAATAAGTTTTCTCTGAAACTAGTCTGTCAAGTTGGCTAAAATTATCAATATTAGTTTTATTTTATGTAACGCTGGTTAATTTGGTCCGTTCTTATCCCTTTCTAAAATAATAGCAACTTTAAATCGTGAAACGTGAAACAACAATGTTTGCATTTTCTTATATTAGTTCCAGCATACAATTAAGTTTTCTCTGAAACTCGTCGGTTGAGTTGGCTAAAATTATCAATATTAGTTTTATTTTATGTAAAGCTGGTTAATTTGGGTTGTTCTTATCACTTTTCTAAAATAATAGAAACTTCAAATCGTTAAACGTGAATCAACCATGTTTGCGTTTTCTTATATTGGCTCTAGCATACCAATAAGGATTTCTCAGAAACTAGTCGGTATATTGGCTAAAATTATCAATATTAACTCTATTTTATGTAGAACGGATTAATTTAGGCCGTTTTTATCACTTTTCTTAAATAATAGCAACTTTAAATCGTTAAACTTGAAACAACCATGTTTGCGTTTTCTTATACTGGCGATAGCATCCATTAAGTTTTCTCTGAAACTAGTAGGTAGAGTTGGCTAAAATTATCAATGTTAACTTTATTTTATGTAACGCTGGTTAATTTGGGCCGTTCTGACAACCTTTCTAAAATAATAGCCACTTTAAATCATGAAACGCGAAACAACCATATTTGCGTTTTCTTATACTGCCTCTAGCATACCATTATGGTTTTCTCTGAAACTGTTCGTTAGAATTGGCTAAAATTATCAATATTATGTTTATTTTATGTAACGCTGGTTAATTTGGGCCGTTTTTATCACCTTTCTAAAATAACAGCCACTTTAAATCGTTAAATGTGAAGCAATAATGTTTGCATTTTCTTATACTGTCTCTAGCATACCAATAAGGTTTTCTCTGAAACTAGTCGGTATAGTTGGCTAAAATTATTAATATTAGTTTTATTTTATGTAACGCTGGTTAATTTGGTCCGTTCTTATCACTTTTCTAAAATAATAGCAACTTTAAATCGAGAAACGTTAAACAACAATGTTTGCATTTTCTTATATTAGTTCCAGCATACCATTAAGTTTTCTCTGAAACTCGTGGGTCAAGTTGGCTATAATTATCAATTTTAGTTTTATTTTATGTAACGCTGGTTAATTTGGTCCGTTCTTATCACTTTTCTAAAATAATACCAACTTTAAATCGTGAAACGTGAAACAACAATGTTTGCATTTTCTTATATTAGTTCTAGCATATAATTAAGTTTTCTCTGAAACTAGTCGGTAGAGTTGGCTAAAATTATTAATATTAGTTTTATTTTATGTAAAGGTGGTTAATTTGGTCCGTTCTTATCACTTTTCTAAAATAATAGAAACTTTAAATCGTGAAACGTTAAACAACAATGTTTGCATTTTCTTATATTAGTTCTAGCATACAATTCAGTTTTCTCTGAAAGTAGTCGGTAGAGTTGGCTAAAATTATTAATATTAGTTTTATTTTATGTAACGCTGTTTAATTTGGTCCGCTCTTATCACTTATCTAAAATAATGGCAACTTTAAATCGTGAAACGTGAAACAAAAATGTTTGCATTTTCTTATATTAATTCTACCATACAATTCAATTTTCTCTGAAACTAGTCGGTAGAGTTGGCTAAAATTATCAATATTAGTTTTATTTTATGTAAAGCTGGTTAATTTGGGTTGTTCTTATCACTTTTCTTAAATAATAGAAACTTTAAATCGTGAAAAGTGAAACAACAATGTTTGCATTTTCTTATAATAGTTCTAGCATACAATTAAGTTTTCTCTGAAACTAGTCGGTAGAGTTGGCTAAAATTATCAATATTGGTTTTATGTGATGTAACGCTGGTTAATTTGGTCCGTTCTTATCACTTTTCTAAAATAATAGCAACTTTAAATAGTGAAACGTGAAACAACAATGTTTGCATTTTCTTATATTAGTTCTAGCATACAATTAAGTTTTCTCTGAAACTAGTCGGTAGAGTTGGCTAAAAATATCAATATTAGTTATATTTTATGTAACGCTGGTTAATTTGGTCTGTTCATATCACTTTTCTAAAATAATAGGAACTTCAAATCGTGAAAGATAAAACAACAATGTTTGCATTTTCTTATACTGCCACAAGCATACCAGTAAGTTTTCTCTGAAACTAGTCGGTAGAGTTGGCTAAAATTATGAATATTAGTTTTATGTTATGTAACGCTGATTAATTTGGTCCGTTCTTATCACTTTTCTAAAATAATAGCAACTTTAAATCGTGAAACGTGAAACAACAATGTTTGCATTTTCTTATATTAGTTCTAGCATACAATAAAGTTTTCTCTGAAACTAGTCGGTAGAGTTGGCTAAAATTATTAATATTAGTTTTATTTTATGTAACTCTGGTTAATTTGGTCCGTTCTTATCACTTTTCTAAAATAATAGAAACTTTAAATCATGAAACGTGAAACAACCATGTTTGCATTTTCTTATATTAATTCTACCATACAATTAAATTTTCTCTGAAACTAGTCGGTAGAGTTGGCTAAAACTATCAATATTAGTTTTATCTTATGTAAAGCTGGTTAATTTGGTTTGTTCTTATCACTTTTCTAAAATAATAGCAACTTTAAATCGTGAAACGTGAAACAACAATGTTTGCATTTTCTTATATTAGTTCTAGCATACAATTAAGTTTTCTCTGAAACTAGTGGTAGAGTTGGCTAAAATTATTAATATTAGTTATATTTTATGTAACGCTGGTTAATTTGGTCTGTTCATATCACTTTTCTAAAATAATAGGAACTTCAAATCGTGAAAGATAAAACAACAATGTTTGCATTTTCTTATACTGCCTCAAGCATACAATTAAGTTTTCTCTGACACTAGTCGGTAGAGTTGGCTAAAATTATCAATATTAGTTTTATTTTATGTAACGCTGGTTAATTTGCTCTGTTCATATTACTTTTCTAAAATAATAGCCACTTCAAATCGTGAAACATAAAACAACAATGTTTGCATTTTCTTATACTGCCACAAGCATACCAGTAAGTTTTCTCTGAAACTAGTCGGTAGAGTTGGCAAAAATTATCAATATTAGTTTTATTTTATGTAAAGCTGGTTAATTTGGGTTGTTCTTATCACTTTTCTTAAATAATAGAAACTTTAAATCGTGAAAAGTGAAACAACAATGTTTGCATTTTCTTATAATAGTTCTAGCATACAATTAAGTTTTCTCTGAAACTAGTCGGTAGAGTTGGCTAAAATTATCAATATTAGTTATATTTTATGTAACGCTGGTTAATTTGGTCTGTTCATATCACTTTTCTAATATAATAGGAACTTCAAATCGTGAAAGATAAAACAACAATGTTTGCATTTTCTTATACTGCCTCAAGCATACCATTAAATTTTCACTGAAACTAGTTGGTAGCGTTGGTTAAAATTATCAATATTAGTTTTATTTTATGTAACGCTGGTTAATTTTGGTCGTTCTTATCACTTTTCTTAAATAATAGAAACTTTAAATCGTGAAAAGTGAAACAACAATGTTTGCATTTTCTTATAATAGTTCTAGCATACAATTGAGTTTTCTCTGAAACTAGTCGGTAGAGTTGGCTAAAATTATCAATATTAGTTTTATGTTATGTAACGCTGGTTAATTTGGTCTGTTCTTTTCACTTTTCTAAAATAATAGAAACTTTAAATCGTGAAACGTGAAACAACCATGTTTGCATTTTCTTATAATAGTTCTAGCATACAATTGAGTTTTCTCTGAAACTAGTCGGTAGAGTTGGCTAAACTTATCAATATTAGTTTTATGTTATGTAACGCTGGTTAATTTGGTCTGTTCTTTTCACTTTTCTAAAATAATAGAAACTTTAAATCGTGAAACGTGAAACAACCATGTTTGCATTTTCTTATAATAGTTCTAGCATACAATTGAATTTTCTCTGAAACTAGTCGGTAGAGTTGGCTAAAATTATCAATATTAGTTTTATGTTATGTAACGCTGGTTAATTTGGTCCGTTCTTATCACTTTTCTAAAATAATAGCAACTTTAAATCGTGAAACGTGAAACAACAATGTTTGCATTTTCTTATATTAGTTCTAGCATACAATTAAGTTTTCTCTGAAACTAGTCGGTAGAGTTGGCTAAAATTATTAATATTAGTTTTATTTTATGTAACTCTGGTTAATTTGGTCCGTTCTTATCACTTTTCTAAAATAATAGAAACTTTAAATCATGAAACGTGAAACAACCATGTTTGCATTTTCTTATATTAATTCTACCATACAATTAAATTTTCTCTGAAACTAGTCGGTAGAGTTGGCTAAAATCATCAATATTAGTTTTATCTTATGTAAAGCTGGTTAATTTGGTTTGTTCTTATCACTTTTCTAAAATAATAGCAACTTTAAGTCGTGAAACGTGAAACAACAATGTTTTCATTTTCTTATATTAGTTTTCGCATACAATTAAGTGTTCTCTGAAACTAGTGGTCAATTTGGCTAAAATTATCAATATTAGTTCTATTTTATGTATCGCTGGTTAATTTGGATTGTTCTTATCACTTTTCTTAAATAATAGAAACTTTAAATCGTGAAACGTGAAACAACCATGTTTGCATTTCCTTATATTAGTTCTAGCATACAATTAAGTTTTCTCTGAAACTAGTGGGTAGAGTTGGCTAAAATGATCAATATTAGCTTTATTTTATGTAACGCCGGTTAATTTGGCTTGTTCTAATCACTTATCTAAAATAATATAAACTTTAAATCGTGAAACGTGAAACAACCATGTTTGCATTTTCTTACATTAGTTCTATCATACAATTAAGTTTTTTCTGAAACTAGTCGGTAGAGTTGGCTAAAATTATTAATATTAGTTTTATGTTATGTAACGCTGGTTAATTTGGTCCGTTCTTATCACTTTTCTAAAATAATAGCAACTTTAAATCGTGAAACGTGAAACAACAATGTTTGCATTTTCTTATATTAGTTCTAGCATACAATTAAGTTTTCTCTGAAACTAGTCGGTAGAGTTGGCTAAAATTATTAATATTAGTTTTATTTTATGTAACTCTGGTTAATTTGGTCCGTTCTTATCACTTTTCTAAAATAATAGAAACTTTAAATCATGAAACGTGAAACAACCATGTTTGCATTTTCTTATATTAATTCTACCATACAATTAAATTTTCACTAAAACTAGTTGGTAGCGTTGGTTAAAATTATCAATATTAGTTTTATTTTATGTAACGCTGGTTAATTTTGGTCGTTCTTATCAATTTTCTTAAATAATAGAAACTTTAAATCGTGAAAAGTGAAACAACCATGTTTGCATTTTCTTATAATAGTTCTAGCATACAATTGAGTTTTCTCTGAAACTAGTCGGTAGAGTTGGCTAAAATTATCAATATTAGTTTTATGTTTTGTAACGCTGAATAAATTGCTCCGTTCATTTCACTTTTCTAAAATAATAGAAACTTTAAATCGTGAAACGTGAAACAACAATGTTTGCATTTTCTTATATTAGTTCTAGCATACAATTAAGTTTTCTCTGAAACTAGTCGGTAGAGTTGGCTAAAATTATCAATATTAGTTTTATTTTATGTAACGCTGGTTAATTTGGTCTGTTCATATCTCTTTTCTAAAATAATACCAACTTCAAATCGTGAAACATAAAACAACAATGTTTGCATTTTCTTATACTGCCTCAAGCATACCATTAAATTTTCACTGAAACTAGTTGGTAGCGTTGGTTAAAATTATCAATATTAGTTTTATTTTATGTAACGCTGGTTAATTTTGGTCGTTCTTATGACTTTTCTTAAATAATAGAAACTTTAAATCGTGAAAAGTGAAACAACCAGGTTTGCATTTTCTTATAATAGTTCTAGCATACAATTAAGTTTTCTCTGAAACTAGTCGGTAGATTTGGCTAAAATTATCAATATTAGTTTTATGTTATGTAACGCTGGTTAATTTGGTCTGTTCTTTTCACTTTTCTAAAATAATAGAAACTTTAAATCGTGAAACGTAAAACAACCATGTTTGCATTTTCTTATAATAGTTCTAGCATACAATTGAGTTTTCTCTGAAACTAGTCGGTAGAGTTGGCTAAAATTATCAATATTAGTTTTATGTTATGTAACGCTGGTTAATTTGGTCTGTTCTTTTCACTTTTCTAAAATAATAGAAACTTTAAATCGTGAAACGTGAAACAACCATGTTTGCATTTTCTTACATTAGTTCTATCATACAATTAAGTTTTTTTTGAAACTAGTCGGTAGAGTTGGCTAAAATTATTAATATTAGTTTTATTTTATGTATCGCTGGTTACTTTGGTCCGTTCTTATCACTTTTCTAAAATAATAGCAACTTTAAATCGTGAAACGTGAAACAACAATGTTTGCATTTTCTTATATTAGTTCTAGCATACAATTAAGTTTTCTCTGAAACTAGTCGGTAGAGTTGGCTAAAATTATTAATATTAGTTTTATTTTATGTAACGCTGGTTAATTTGGTCCGTTCTTATCACTTTTCTAAAATAATAGCAACTTTAAATCGTGAAACAACCATGTTTGCATTTTCTTATATTAGTTCTAGCATACCATTAAGTTTTCTCTGAAACTAGTCGGTCAAGTTGGCTAAAATTATCAATATTAGTTTTATTTTATGTAACGCTGGTTAATTTGGTCTGTTCATATCACTATTCTAAAATCATAGCAACTTTAAATCGTGAAACGTGAAACAACAATGTTTGCATTTTCTTATATTAGTTCTAGCATACCAATAAGTTTTCTCTGAAACTAGTCTGTCAAGTTGGCTAAAATTATCAATATTAGTTTTATTTTATGTAACGCTGGTTAATTTGGTCCGTTCTTATCCCTTTCTAAAATAATAGCAACTTTAAATCGTGAAACGTGAAACAACAATGTTTGCATTTTCTTATATTAGTTCCAGCATACAATTAAGTTTTCTCTGAAACTCGTCGGTTGAGTTGGCTAAAATTATCAATATTAGTTTTATTTTATGTAAAGCTGGTTAATTTGGGTTGTTCTTATCACTTTTCTAAAATAATAGAAACTTCAAATCGTTAAACGTGAATCAACCATGTTTGCGTTTTCTTATATTGGCTCTAGCATACCAATAAGGATTTCTCAGAAACTAGTCGGTATATTGGCTAAAATTATCAATATTAACTCTATTTTATGTAGAACGGATTAATTTAGGCCGTTTTTATCACTTTTCTTAAATAATAGCAACTTTAAATCGTTAAACTTGAAACAACCATGTTTGCGTTTTCTTATACTGGCGATAGCATCCATTAAGTGTTCTCTGAAACTAGTAGGTAGAGTTGGCTAAAATTATCAATGTTAACTTTATTTTATGTAACGCTGGTTAATTTGGGCCGTTCTGACAACCTTTCTAAAATAATAGCCACTTTAAATCATGAAACGCGAAACAACCATATTTGCGTTTTCTTATACTGCCTCTAGCATACAATTAAGTTTTCTCTGAAACTGTTCGTTAGAATTGGCTAAAATTATCAATATTATGTTTATTTTATGTAACGCTGGTTAATTTGGGCCGTTTTTATCACCTTTCTAAAATAACAGCCACTTTAAATCGTTAAACGTGAAGCAATAATGTTTGCGATATCTTACACTGTCTCTAGCATACCAATAAGTTTTCTCTGAAACTAGTCGGTATAGTTGGCTAAAATTATTAATATTAGTTTTATTTTATGTAACGCTGGTTAATTTGGTCCGTTTTTATCACTTTTCTAAAATAATAGCAACTTTAAATCGAGAAACGTTAAACAACAATGTTTGCATTTTCTTATATTAGTTCTGGCATACAATTAAGTTTTCTCTGACACTAGTGGTCAAGTTGGATAAAATTATCAATATTAGTTTTATTTTATGTAACGCTGGTTAATTTGGTCCGTTCTTATCCCTTTCTAAAATAATAGCAACTTTAAATAGTGAAACGTGAAACAACAATGTTTGCATTTTCTTATATTAGTTCCAGCATACCATTAAGTTTTCTCTGAAACTCGTCGGTCAAGTTGGCTATAATTATCAATTTTAGTTTTATTTTATGTAACGCTGGTTAATTTGGTCCGTTCTTATCACTTTTCTAAAATAATACCAACTTTAAATCGTGAAACGTGAAACAACAATGTTTGCATTTTCTTATATTAGTTCTAGCATATAATTAAGTTTTCTCTGAAACTAGTCGGTAGAGTTGGCTAAAATTATTAATATTAGTTTTATTTTATGTAACGCTGGTTAATTTGGTCCGTTCTTATCACTTTTCTAAAATAATAGAAACTTTAAATCGTGAAACGTTAAACAACAATGTTTGCATTTTCTTATATTAGTTCTAGCATACAATTCAGTTTTCTCTGAAAGTAGTCGGTAGAGTTGGCTAAAATTATTAATATTAGTTTTATTTTATGTAACGCTGTTTAATTTGGTCCGCTCTTATCACTTTTCTAAAATAATGGCAACTTTAAATCGTGAAACGTGAAACAAAAATGTTTGCATTTTCTTATATTAATTCCACCAAACAATTCAATTTTCACTGAAACTAGTCGGTAGAGTTGGCTAAAATTATCAATATTAGTTTTATTTTATGTAAAGCTGGTTAATTTGGGTGGTTCTTATCACTTTTCTTAAATAATAGAAACTTTAAATCGTGAAAAGTGAAACAACAATGTTTGCATTTTCTTATAATAGTTCTAGCATACAATTAAGTTTTCTCTGAAACTAATCGGTAGAGTTGGCTAAAATTATCAATATTAGTTTTATGTGATGTAACGCTGGTTAATTTGGTCCGTTCTTATCACTTTTCTAAAATAATATCAACTTTAAATAGTGAAACGTGAAACAACAATGTTTGCATTTTCTTATATTAGTTCTAGCATACAATTAAGTTTTCTCTGAAACTAGACGGTAGAGTTGGCTAAAATTATCAATATTAGTTATATTTTATGTAACGCTGGTTAATTTGGTCTATTCATATCACTTTTCTAAAATAATAGAAACTTTAAATCGTGAAACGTGAAACAACAATGTTTGCATTTTCTTATATTAATTCTACCATACAATTCAATTTTCTCTGAAACTAGTCGGTAGAGTTGACTAAAATTATCAATATTAGTTTTATTTTATGTAAAGCTGGTTAATTTGGGTTGTTCTTATCACTTTTCTTAAATAATAGAAACTTTAAATCGTGAAAAGTGAAACAACAATGTTTGCATTTTCTTATAATAGTTCTAGCATACAATTAAGTTTTCTCTGAAACTAGTCGGTAGAGTTGACTAAAATTATCAATATTAGTTTTATGTGATGTAACGCTGGTTAATTTGGGTTGTTCTTATCACTTTTCTTAAATAATAGAAACTTTAAATCGTGAAAAGTGAAACAACCATGTTTGCATTTTCTTATAATAGTTCTAGCATACAATTAAGTTTTCTCTGAAACTAGTCGGAAGAGTTGGCTAAAATTATCAATATTAGTTATATTTTATGTAACGCTGGTTAATTTGGTCCGTTCTTATCACTTTTCTAAAATAATAGCAACTTTAAATCGTGAAACGTGAAACAACAATGTTTGCATTTTCTTATATTAGTTCTAGCATACAATTAAGTTTTGTCTGAAACTAGTGGTAGAGTTGGCTAAAATTATTAATATTAGTTTTATTTTATGTAACGGTGGTTATTTTGGTCCGTTCTTATCACTTTTCTAAAATAATAGCAACTTTAAATCGTGAAACAACCATGTTTGCATTTTCTTATATTAGTTCTAGCATACCATTAAGTTTTCTCTGAAACTAGTCGGTCAAGTTGGCTAAAATTATCAATATTAGTTTTATTTTATGTAACGCTGGTTAATTTGGTCCGTCCTTATCACTTTTCTAAAATAATAGCAACTTTAAATCGTGAAACGTGAAACAACAATGTTTGCATTTTCTTATATTAGTTCTAGCATACCAATAAGTTTTCTCTGAAACTAGTCTGTCAAGTTGGCTAAAATTATCAATATTAGTTATATTTTATGTAACGCTGGTTAATTTGGTCCGTTCTTATCCCTTTCTAAAATAATAGCAACTTTAAATCGTGAAACGTGAAACAACAATGTTTGCATTTTCTTATATTCGTTCCAGCATACAATTAAGTTTTCTCTGAAACTCGTCGGTCAAGTTGGCTAAAATTATCAATATTAGTTTTATTTTATGTAAAGCTGGTTAATTTGGGTTGTTCTTATCACTTTTCTAAAATAATAGAAACTTCAAATCGTTAAACGTGAATCAACCATGTTTGCGTTTTCTTATATTGGCTCTAGCATACCAATAAGGATTTCTCAGAAACTAGTCGGTATATTGGCTAAAATTATCAATATTAACTCTATTTTATGTAGAACGGATTAATTTAGGCCGTTTTTATCACTTTTCTTAAATAATAGCAACTTTAAATCGTTAAACTTGAAACAACCATGTTTGCGTTTTCTTATACTGGCGATAGCATCCATTAAGTGTTCTCTGAAACTAGTAGGTAGAGTTGGCTAAAATTATCAATGTTAACTTTATTTTATGTAACGCTGGTTAATTTGGGCCGTTCTGACAACCTTTCTAAAATAATAGCCACTTTAAATCATGAAACGCGAAACAACCATATTTGCGTTTTCTTATACTGCCTCTAGCATACAATTAAGTTTTCTCTGAAACTGTTCGTTAGAATTGGCTAAAATTATCAATATTATGTTTATTTTATGTAACGCTGGTTAATTTGGGCCGTTTTTATCACCTTTCTAAAATAACAGCCACTTTAAATCGTTAAACGTGAAGCAATAATGTTTGCGATATCTTACACTGTCTCTAGCATACCAATAAGTTTTCTCTGAAACTAGTCGGTATAGTTGGCTAAAATTATTAATATTAGTTTTATTTTATGTAACGCTGGTTAATTTGGTCCGTTTTTATCACTTTTCTAAAATAATAGCAACTTTAAATCGAGAAACGTTAAACAACAATGTTTGCATTTTCTTATATTAGTTCTGGCATACAATTAAGTTTTCTCTGACACTAGTGGTCAAGTTGGATAAAATTATCAATATTAGTTTTATTTTATGTAACGCTGGTTAATTTGGTCCGTTCTTATCCCTTTCTAAAATAATAGCAACTTTAAATAGTGAAACGTGAAACAACAATGTTTGCATTTTCTTATATTAGTTCCAGCATACCATTAAGTTTTCTCTGAAACTCGTCGGTCAAGTTGGCTATAATTATCAATTTTAGTTTTATTTTATGTAACGCTGGTTAATTTGGTCCGTTCTTATCACTTTTCTAAAATAATACCAACTTTAAATCGTGAAACGTGAAACAACAATGTTTGCATTTTCTTATATTAGTTCTAGCATATAATTAAGTTTTCTCTGAAACTAGTCGGTAGAGTTGGCTAAAATTATTAATATTAGTTTTATTTTATGTAACGCTGGTTAATTTGGTCCGTTCTTATCACTTTTCTAAAATAATAGAAACTTTAAATCGTGAAACGTTAAACAACAATGTTTGCATTTTCTTATATTAGTTCTAGCATACAATTCAGTTTTCTCTGAAAGTAGTCGGTAGAGTTGGCTAAAATTATTAATATTAGTTTTATTTTATGTAACGCTGTTTAATTTGGTCCGCTCTTATCACTTTTCTAAAATAATGGCAACTTTAAATCGTGAAACGTGAAACAAAAATGTTTGCATTTTCTTATATTAATTCCACCAAACAATTCAATTTTCACTGAAACTAGTCGGTAGAGTTGGCTAAAATTATCAATATTAGTTTTATTTTATGTAAAGCTGGTTAATTTGGGTTGTTCTTATCACTTTTCTTAAATAATAGAAACTTTAAATCGTGAAAAGTGAAACAACAATGTTTGCATTTTCTTATAATAGTTCTAGCATACAATTAAGTTTTCTCTGAAACTAATCGGTAGAGTTGGCTAAAATTATCAATATTAGTTTTATGTGATGTAACGCTGGTTAATTTGGTCCGTTCTTATCACTTTTCTAAAATAATATCAACTTTAAATAGTGAAACGTGAAACAACAATGTTTGCATTTTCTTATATTAGTTCTAGCATACAATTAAGTTTTCTCTGAAACTAGACGGTAGAGTTGGCTAAAATTATCAATATTAGTTATATTTTATGTAACGCTGGTTAATTTGGTCTATTCATATCACTTTTCTAAAATAATAGAAACTTTAAATCGTGAAACGTGAAACAACAATGTTTGCATTTTCTTATATTAATTCTACCATACAATTCAATTTTCTCTGAAACCAGTCGGTAGAGTTGACTAAAATTATCAATATTAGTTTTATTTTATGTAAAGCTGGTTAATTTGGGTTGTTCTTATCACTTTTCTTAAATAATAGAAACTTTAAATCGTGAAAAGTGAAACAACAATGTTTGCATTTTCTTATAATAGTTCTAGCATACAATTAAGTTTTCTCTGAAACTAGTCGGTAGAGTTGACTAAAATTATCAATATTAGTTTTATGTGATGTAACGCTGGTTAATTTGGGTTGTTCTTATCACTTTTCTTAAATAATAGAAACTTTAAATCGTGAAAAGTGAAACAACCATGTTTGCATTTTCTTATAATAGTTCTAGCATACAATTAAGTTTTCTCTGAAACTAGTCGGAAGAGTTGGCTAAAATTATCAATATTAGTTATATTTTATGTAACGCTGGTTAATTTGGTCCGTTCTTATCACTTTTCTAAAATAATAGCAACTTTAAATCGTGAAACGTGAAACAACAATGTTTGCATTTTCTTATATTAGTTCTAGCATACAATTAAGTTTTGTCTGAAACTAGTGGTAGAGTTGGCTAAAATTATTAATATTAGTTTTATTTTATGTAACGGTGGTTATTTTGGTCCGTTCTTATCACTTTTCTAAAATAATAGCAACTTTAAATCGTGAAACAACCATGTTTGCATTTTCTTATATTAGTTCTAGCATACCATTAAGTTTTCTCTGAAACTAGTCGGTAAAGTTGGCTAAAATTATCAATATTAGTTTTATTTTATGTAACGCTGGTTAATTTGGTCCGTCCTTATCACTTTTCTAAAATAATAGCAACTTTAAATCGTGAAACGTGAAACAACAATGTTTGCATTTTCTTATATTAGTTCTAGCATACCAATAAGTTTTCTCTGAAACTAGTCTGTCAAGTTGGCTAAAATTATCAATATTAGTTATATTTTATGTAACGCTGGTTAATTTGGTCCGTTCTTATCCCTTTCTAAAATAATAGCAACTTTAAATCGTGAAACGTGAAACAACAATGTTTGCATTTTCTTATATTCGTTCCAGCATACAATTAAGTTTTCTCTGAAACTCGTCGGTCAAGTTGGCTAAAATTATCAATATTAGTTTTATTTTATGTAAAGCTGGTTAATTTGGGTTGTTCTTATCACTTTTCTAAAATAATAGAAACTTCAAATCGTTAAACGTGAATCAACCATGTTTGCGTTTTCTTATATTGGCTCTAGCATACCAATAAGGATTTCTCAGAAACTAGTCGGTATATTGGCTAAAATTATCAATATTAACTCTATTTTATGTAGAACGGATTAATTTAGGCCGTTTTTATCACTTTTCTTAAATAATAGCAACTTTAAATCGTTAAACTTGAAACAACCATGTTTGCGTTTTCTTATACTGGCGATAGCATCCATTAAGTGTTCTCTGAAACTAGTAGGTAGAGTTGGCTAAAATTATCAATGTTAACTTTATTTTATGTAACGCTGGTTAATTTGGGCCGTTCTGACAACCTTTCTAAAATAATAGCCACTTTAAATCATGAAACGCGAAACAACCATATTTGCGTTTTCTTATACTGCCTCTAGCATACAATTAAGTTTTCTCTGAAACTGTTCGTTAGAATTGGCTAAAATTATCAATATTATGTTTATTTTATGTAACGCTGGTTAATTTGGGCCGTTTTTATCACCTTTCTAAAATAACAGCCACTTTAAATCGTTAAACGTGAAGCAATAATGTTTGCGATATCTTACACTGTCTCTAGCATACCAATAAGTTTTCTCTGAAACTAGTCGGTATAGTTGGCTAAAATTATTAATATTAGTTTTATTTTATGTAACGCTGGTTAATTTGGTCCGTTTTTATCACTTTTCTAAAATAATAGCAACTTTAAATCGAGAAACGTTAAACAACAATGTTTGCATTTTCTTATATTAGTTCTGGCATACAATTAAGTTTTCTCTGACACTAGTGGTCAAGTTGGATAAAATTATCAATATTAGTTTTATTTTATGTAACGCTGGTTAATTTGGTCCGTTCTTATCCCTTTCTAAAATAATAGCAACTTTAAATAGTGAAACGTGAAACAACAATGTTTGCATTTTCTTATATTAGTTCCAGCATACCATTAAGTTTTCTCTGAAACTCGTCGGTCAAGTTGGCTATAATTATCAATTTTAGTTTTATTTTATGTAACGCTGGTTAATTTGGTCCGTTCTTATCACTTTTCTAAAATAATACCAACTTTAAATCGTGAAACGTGAAACAACAATGTTTGCATTTTCTTATATTAGTTCTAGCATATAATTAAGTTTTCTCTGAAACTAGTCGGTAGAGTTGGCTAAAATTATTAATATTAGTTTTATTTTATGTAACGCTGGTTAATTTGGTCCGTTCTTATCACTTTTCTAAAATAATAGAAACTTTAAATCGTGAAACGTTAAACAACAATGTTTGCATTTTCTTATATTAGTTCTAGCATACAATTCAGTTTTCTCTGAAAGTAGTCGGTAGAGTTGGCTAAAATTATTAATATTAGTTTTATTTTATGTAACGCTGTTTAATTTGGTCCGCTCTTATCACTTTTCTAAAATAATGGCAACTTTAAATCGTGAAACGTGAAACAAAAATGTTTGCATTTTCTTATATTAATTCCACCAAACAATTCAATTTTCACTGAAACTAGTCGGTAGAGTTGGCTAAAATTATCAATATTAGTTTTATTTTATGTAAAGCTGGTTAATTTGGGTTGTTCTTATCACTTTTCTTAAATAATAGAAACTTTAAATCGTGAAAAGTGAAACAACAATGTTTGCATTTTCTTATAATAGTTCTAGCATACAATTAAGTTTTCTCTGAAACTAATCGGTAGAGTTGGCTAAAATTATCAATATTAGTTTTATGTGATGTAACGCTGGTTAATTTGGTCCGTTCTTATCACTTTTCTAAAATAATATCAACTTTAAATAGTGAAACGTGAAACAACAATGTTTGCATTTTCTTATATTAGTTCTAGCATACAATTAAGTTTTCTCTGAAACTAGACGGTAGAGTTGGCTAAAATTATCAATATTAGTTATATTTTATGTAACGCTGGTTAATTTGGTCTATTCATATCACTTTTCTAAAATAATAGAAACTTTAAATCGTGAAACGTGAAACAACAATGTTTGCATTTTCTTATATTAATTCTACCATACAATTCAATTTTCTCTGAAACTAGTCGGTAGAGTTGACTAAAATTATCAATATTAGTTTTATTTTATGTAAAGCTGGTTAATTTGGGTTGTTCTTATCACTTTTCTTAAATAATAGAAACTTTAAATCGTGAAAAGTGAAACAACAATGTTTGCATTTTCTTATAATAGTTCTAGCATACAATTAAGTTTTCTCTGAAACTAGTCGGTAGAGTTGACTAAAATTATCAATATTAGTTTTATGTGATGTAACGCTGGTTAATTTGGGTTGTTCTTATCACTTTTCTTAAATAATAGAAACTTTAAATCGTGAAAAGTGAAACAACCATGTTTGCATTTTCTTATAATAGTTCTAGCATACAATTAAGTTTTCTCTGAAACTAGTCGGAAGAGTTGGCTAAAATTATCAATATTAGTTATATTTTATGTAACGCTGGTTAATTTGGTCCGTTCTTATCACTTTTCTAAAATAATAGCAACTTTAAATCGTGAAACGTGAAACAACAATGTTTGCATTTTCTTATATTAGTTCTAGCATACAATTAAGTTTTGTCTGAAACTAGTGGTAGAGTTGGCTAAAATTATTAATATTAGTTTTATTTTATGTAACGGTGGTTATTTTGGTCCGTTCTTATCACTTTTCTAAAATAATAGCAACTTTAAATCGTGAAACAACCATGTTTGCATTTTCTTATATTAGTTCTAGCATACCATTAAGTTTTCTCTGAAACTAGTCGGTCAAGTTGGCTAAAATTATCAATATTAGTTTTATTTTATGTAACGCTGGTTAATTTGGTCCGTCCTTATCACTTTTCTAAAATAATAGCAACTTTAAATCGTGAAACGTGAAACAACAATGTTTGCATTTTCTTATATTAGTTCTAGCATACCAATAAGTTTTCTCTGAAACTAGTCTGTCAAGTTGGCTAAAATTATCAATATTAGTTATATTTTATGTAACGCTGGTTAATTTGGTCCGTTCTTATCCCTTTCTAAAATAATAGCAACTTTAAATCGTGAAACGTGAAACAACAATGTTTGCATTTTCTTATATTCGTTCCAGCATACAATTAAGTTTTCTCTGAAACTCGTCGGTCAAGTTGGCTAAAATTATCAATATTAGTTTTATTTTATGTAACGCTGGTTAATTTGGTCCGTTCTTATCACTTTTCTAAAATAATACCAACTTTAAATCGTGAAACGTGAAAAAACAATGTTTGCATTTTCTTATATTAGTTCTAGCATACAATTAAGTTTTCTCTGAAACTAATCGGTAGAGTTGGCTAAAATTATCAATATTAGTTTTATGTGATGTAACGCTGGTTAATTTGGTCCGTTCTTATCACTTTTCTAAAATAATATCAACTTTAAATAGTGAAACGTGAAACAACAATGTTTGCATTTTCTTATATTAGTTCTAGCATACAATTAAGTTTTCTCTGAAACTAGACGGTAGAGTTGGCTAAAATTATCAATATTAGTTATATTTTATGTAACGCTGGTTAATTTGGTCTATTCATATCACTTTTCTAAAATAATAGAAACTTTAAATCGTGAAACGTGAAACAACAATGTTTGCATTTTCTTATATTAATTCTACCATACAATTCAATTTTCTCTGAAACTAGTCGGTAGAGTTGACTAAAATTATCAATATTAGTTTTATTTTATGTAAAGCTGGTTAATTTGAGTTGTTCTTATCACTTTTCTTAAATAATAGAAACTTTAAATCGTGAAAAGTGAAACAACAATGTTTGCATTTTCTTATAATAGTTCTAGCATACAATTAAGTTTTCTCTGAAACTAGTCGGTAGAGTTGACTAAAATTATCAATATTAGTTTTATGTGATGTAACGCTGGTTAATTTGGGTTGTTCTTATCACTTTTCTTAAATAATAGAAACTTTAAATCGTGAAAAGTGAAACAACCATGTTTGCATTTTCTTATAATAGTTCTAGCATACAATTAAGTTTTCTCTGAAACTAGTCGGAAGAGTTGGCTAAAATTATCAATATTAGTTATATTTTATGTAACGCTGGTTAATTTGGTCCGTTCTTATCACTTTTCTAAAATAATAGCAACTTTAAATCGTGAAACGTGAAACAACAATGTTTGCATTTTCTTATATTAGTTCTAGCATACAATTAAGTTTTGTCTGAAACTAGTGGTAGAGTTGGCTAAAATTATTAATATTAGTTTTATTTTATGTAACGGTGGTTATTTTGGTCCGTTCTTATCACTTTTCTAAAATAATAGCAACTTTAAATCGTGAAACAACCATGTTTGCATTTTCTTATATTAGTTCTAGCATACCATTAAGTTTTCTCTGAAACTAGTCGGTCAAGTTGGCTAAAATTATCAATATTAGTTTTATTTTATGTAACGCTGGTTAATTTGGTCCGTCCTTATCACTTTTCTAAAATAATAGCAACTTTAAATCGTGAAACGTGAAACAACAATGTTTGCATTTTCTTATATTAGTTCTAGCATACCAATAAGTTTTCTCTGAAACTAGTCTGTCAAGTTGGCTAAAATTATCAATATTAGTTATATTTTATGTAACGCTGGTTAATTTGGTCCGTTCTTATCCCTTTCTAAAATAATAGCAACTTTAAATCGTGAAACGTGAAACAACAATGTTTGCATTTTCTTATATTCGTTCCAGCATACAATTAAGTTTTCTCTGAAACTCGTCGGTCAAGTTGGCTAAAATTATCAATATTAGTTTTATTTTATGTAACGCTGGTTAATTTGGTCCGTTCTTATCACTTTTCTAAAATAATACCAACTTTAAATCGTGAAACGTGAAAAAACAATGTTTGCATTTTCTTATATTAGTTCTAGCATACAATTAAGTTTTCTCTGAAACTAGTGGTAGAGTTGGCTAAAATTATTAATATTAGTTTTATTTTATGTAACGCTGGTTTATTTGGTCCGTTCTTATCACTTTTCTAAAATAATAGCAACTTTAAATCGTGAAACAACAATGTTTGCATTTTCTTATATTAATTCTAGCATACAATCAAATTTTCTCTGAAACTAGTCGGTAGAGTTGGCTAAAATTATCAATATTAGTTTTATTTTATGTAAAGCTGGTTACTTTGGGTTGTTCTTATCACTTTTCTTAAATAATAGAAACTTTAAATGGTGAAAAGCGAAACAACCATGTTTGCATTTTCTTATAATAGTTCTAGCATACAATTAAGTTTTCTCTGAAACTAGTCGGTAGAGTTGGCTAAAATTATCAATATTAGTTTCATTTTATGTAACGCTGGTTAATTTCGATTGTTCTTATCAGTTTTCTTAAATAATAGAAACTTTAAATCATGAAACGTGAAACAACCATGTTTGCATTTTCTTATACTGCCTCAAGTACACCATTAAGTTTTCTCTGAAAGTAGTCGGTAGAGTTGTCTAAAATTATCAATATTAGTTTTATTTTATGTAACGCTGGTTAATTTGGTCCGTTCTTATCCCTTTCTAAAATAATAGAAACTTTAAATCGTGAAACGTGAAACAACAATGTTTGCATTTTCTTATATTAGTTCCAGCATACCATTAAGTTTTCTCTGAAACTCGTCGGTCAAGTTGGCTAAAATTATCAATATTAGTTTTATTTTATGTAACGCTGGTTAATTTGGTCCGTGCTTATCACTTTTCTAAAATAATAGAAACTTTAAATCGTGAAACGTGAAACATCCATGTTTGCATTTTTTTATATTAATTCTAGCATACAATTAAGTTTTCTTTGAAACTAGTCGGTTGAGTTGGCTAAAATTATCAATATTAGTTTTATTTTATGTAAAGCTGGTTAATTTGGGTTGTTCTTATCACTTTTCTAAATCAATAGAAGCTTCAAATCGTTAAACGTGAATCAACCATGTTTGCGTTTTCTTATATTGGCTCTAGCATACCAATAAGGATTTCTCAGAAACTAGTCGGTATATTGGCTAAAATTATCAATATTAACTCTATTTTATGTAGAACGGATTAATTTAGGCCGTTTTTATCACTTTTCTTAAATAATAGCAACTTTAAATCGTTAAACTTGAAACAACCATGTTTGCGTTTTCTTATACTGGCGATAGCATCCATTAAGTTTTCTCTGAAACTAGTAGGTAGAGTTGGCTAAAATTATCAATGTTAACTTTATTTTATGTAACGCTGGTTAATTTGGGCCGTTCTGACAACCTTTCTAAAATAATAGCCACTTTAAATCATGAAACGCGAAACAACCATATTTGCGTTTTCTTATACTGCCTCTAGCATACCATTATGGTTTTCTCTGAAACTGTTCGTTAGAATTGGCTAAAATTATCAATATTATGTTTATTTTATGTAACGCTGGTTAATTTGGGCCGTTTTTATCACCTTTCTAAAATAACAGCCACTTTAAATCGTTAAATGTGAAGCAATAATGTTTGCATTTTCTTATACTGTCTCTAGCATACCAATAAGGTTTTCTCTGAAACTAGTCGGTATAGTTGGCTAAAATTATTAATATTAGTTTTATTTTATGTAACGCTGGTTAATTTGGTCCGTTCTTATCACTTTTCTAAAATAATAGCAACTTTAAATCGAGAAACGTTAAACAACAATGTTTGCATTTTCTTATATTAGTTCCAGCATACCATTAAGTTTTCTCTGAAACTCGTCGGTCAAGTTGGCTATAATTATCAATTTTAGTTTTATTTTATGTAACGCTGGTTAATTTGGTCCGTTCTTATCACTTTTCTAAAATAATACCAACTTTAAATCGTGAAACGTGAAACAACAATGTTTGCATTTTCTTATATTAGTTCTAGCATATAATTAAGTTTTCTCTGAAACTAGTCGGTAGAGTTGGCTAAAATTATTAATATTAGTTTTATTTTATGTAAAGCTGGTTAATTTGGTCCGTTCTTATCACTTTTCTAAAATAATAGAAACTTTAAATCGTGAAACGTTAAACAACAATGTTTGCATTTTCTTATATTAGTTCTAGCATACAATTCAGTTTTCTCTGAAAGTAGTCGGTAGAGTTGGCTAAAATTATTAATATTAGTTTTATTTTATGTAACGCTGTTTAATTTGGTCCGCTATTATCACTTATCTAAAATAATGGCAACTTTAAATCGTGAAACGTGAAACAAAAATGTTTGCATTTTCTTATATTAATTCTACCATACAATTCAATTTTCTCTGAAACTAGTCGGTAGAGTTGGCTAAAATTATCAATATTAGTTTTATTTTATGTAAAGCTGGTTAATTTGGATTGTTCTTATCACTTTTCTTAAATAATAGAAACTTTAAATCGTGAAAAGTGAAACAACAATGTTTGCATTTTCTTATAATAGTTCTAGCATACAATTAAGTTTTCTCTGAAACTAGTCGGTAGAGTTGGCTAAAATTATCAATATTGGTTTTATGTGATGTAACGCTGGTTAATTTGGTCCGTTCTTATCACTTTTCTAAAATAATAGCAACTTTAAATAGTGAAACGTGAAACAACAATGTTTGCATTTTCTTATATTAGTTCTAGCATACAATTAAGTTTTCTCTGAAACTAGTCGGTAGAGTTGGCTAAAATTATCAATATTAGTTATATTTTATGTAACGCTGGTTAATTTGGTCTGTTCATATCACTTTTCTAAAATAATAGGAACTTCAAATCGTGAAAGATAAAACAACAATGTTTGCATTTTCTTATACTGCCTCAAGCATACAATTAAGTTTTCTCTGACACTAGTCGGTAGAGTTGGCTAAAATTATCAATATTAGTTATATTTTATGTAACGCTGGTTAATTTGGTCCGTTCTTATCACTTTTCTAAAATAATAACAACTTTAAATCGTGAAACGTGAAACAACAATGTTTGCATTTTCTTATAATAGTTCTAGCATACAATTAAGTTTTCTCTGAAACTATATTATTAGTTTTATTTTATGTAAAGCTGGTTAATTTGGTCCGTTCTTATCACTTTTCAAAAATAATAGCAACTTTAAATCGTGAAACGTGAAACAACAATGTTTGCATTTTCTTATATTAGTTCTAGCATACAATTAAGTTTTCTCTGAAACTAGTCGATAGAGTTGGCTAAAATTATCAATATTAGTTTTATGTTATGTAACGCTGAATAAATTGCTCCGTTCATTTCACTTTTCTAAAATAATAGAAACTTTAAATCGTGAAACGTGAAACAACCATGTTTGCATTTTCTTATAATAGTTCTAGCATACAATTGAGTTTTCTCTGAAACTAGTCGGTAGAGTTGGCTAAAATTATCAATATTAGTTTTATGTTATGTAACGCTGGTTAATTTGGTCTGTTCTTTTCACTTTTCTAAAATAATAGAAACTTTAAATCGTGAAACGTGAAACAACAATGTTTGCATTTTCTTACATTAGTTCTATCATACAATTAAGTTTTTTCTGAAACTAGTCGGTAGAGTTGGCTAAAATTATTAATATTAGTTTTATTTTATGTAACGCTGGTTAATTTGGTCCGTTCTTATCACTTTTCTAAAATAATAGCAACTTTAAATCGTGAAACGTGAAACAACAATGTTTGCATTTTCTTATATTAGTTCTAGCATACAATTAAGTTTTCTCTGAAACTAGTCGGTAGAGTTGGCTAAAATTATCAATATTAGTTTTATTTTATGTAACGCTGGTTTTTTTGGTCTGTTCATATCTCTTTTCTAAAATAATACCAACTTCAAATCGTGAAACATAAAACAACAATGTTTGCATTTTCTTATACTGCCTCAAGCATACCATTAAATTTTCACTGAAACTAGTTGGTAGCGTTGGTTAAAATTATCAATATTAGTTTTATTTTATGTAACGCTGGTCAATTTTGGTCGTTCTTATCACTTTTCTTAAATAATAGAAACTTTAAATCGTGAAAAGTGAAACAACCATGTTTGCATTTTCTTATAATAGTTCTAGCATACAATTGAGTTTTCTCTGAAACTAGTCGGTAGAGTTGGCTAAAATTATCAATATTAGTTTTATGTTATGTAACGCTGGTTAATTTGGTCTGTTCTTTTCACTTTTCTAAAATAATAGAAACTTTAAATCGTGAAACGTGAAACATCCATGTTTGCATTTTTTTATATTAATTCTAGCATACAATTAAGTTTTCTTTGAAACTAGTCGGTTGAGTTGGCTAAAATTATCAATATTAGTTTTATTTTATGTAAAGCTGGTTAATTTGGGTTGTTCTTATCACTTTTCTAAATCAATAGAAGCTTCAAATCGTTAAACGTGAATCAACCATGTTTGCGTTTTCTTATATTGGCTCTAGCATACCAATAAGGATTTCTCAGAAACTAGTCGGTATATTGGCTAAAATTATCAATATTAACTCTATTTTATGTAGAACGGATTAATTTAGGCCGTTTTTATCACTTTTCTTAAATAATAGCAACTTTAAATCGTTAAACTTGAAACAACCATGTTTGCGTTTTCTTATACTGGCGATAGCATCCATTAAGTTTTCTCTGAAACTAGTAGGTAGAGTTGGCTAAAATTATCAATGTTAACTTTATTTTATGTAACGCTGGTTAATTTGGGCCGTTCTGACAACCTTTCTAAAATAATAGCCACTTTAAATCATGAAACGCGAAACAACCATATTTGCGTTTTCTTATACTGCCTCTAGCATACCATTATGGTTTTCTCTGAAACTGTTCGTTAGAATTGGCTAAAATTATCAATATTATGTTTATTTTATGTAACGCTGGTTAATTTGGGCCGTTTTTATCACCTTTCTAAAATAACAGCCACTTTAAATCGTTAAATGTGAAGCAATAATGTTTGCATTTTCTTATACTGTCTCTAGCATACCAATAAGGTTTTCTCTGAAACTAGTCGGTATAGTTGGCTAAAATTATTAATATTAGTTTTATTTTATGTAACGCTGGTTAATTTGGTCCGTTCTTATCACTTTTCTAAAATAATAGCAACTTTAAATCGAGAAACGTTAAACAACCATGTTTGCATTTTCTTACATTAGTTCTATCATACAATTAAGTTTTTTCTGAAACTAGTCGGTAGAGTTGGCTAAAATTATTAATATTAGTTTTATTTTATGTAACGCTGGTTAATTTGGTCCGTTCTTATCACTTTTCTAAAATAATAGCAACTTTAAATCGTGAAACGTGAAACAACAATGTTTGCATTTTCTTATATTAGTTCTAGCATACAATTAAGTTTTCTCTGAAACTAGTCGGTAGAGTTGGCTAAAATTATTAATATTAGTTTTATTTTATGTAACTCTGGTTAATTTGGTCCGTTCTAATCACTTTTCTAAAATAATAGAAACTTTAAATCATGAAACGTGAAACAACCATGTTTGCATTTTCTTATATTAATTCTACCATACAATTAAATTTTCTCTGAAACTAGTCGGTAGAGTTGGCTAAAATTATCAATATTAGTTTTATTTTATGTAAAGCTGGTTAATTTGGTTTGTTCTTATCACTTTTCTAAAATAATAGTAACTTTAAGTCGTGAAACGTGAAACAACAATGTTGGCATTTTCTTATATTAGTTTTCGCATACAATTAAGTTTTCTCTGAAACTAGTGGTCAATTTGGCTAAAATTATCAATATTAGTTCTATTTTATGTATCGCTGGTTAATTTGGATTGTTCTTATCACTTTTCTTAAATAATAGAAACTTTAAATCGTGAAACGTGAAACAACCATGTTTGCATTTCCTTATATTAGTTCTAGCATACAATTAAGTTTTCTCTGAAACTAGTCGGTAGAGTTGGCTAAAATTATCAATATTAGCTTTATTTTATGTAACTCCGGTTAATTTGGCTTGTTCTAATCACTTTTCTAAAATAATAGCAACTTTAAATCGTGAAACAACAATGTTTGCATTTTCTTATATTAGTTCTAGCATACAATTAAGTTATCTCTGAAACTAGTCGGTCAAGTTGGCTAAAATTACCAATATTAGTTTTATTTTATGTAACGCTGGTTAATTTGGTCCGTTTTTATCACTTTTCTAAAATAATACCAACTTTAAATCGTGAAACAACAATGTTTGCATTTTCTTATATTAGTTCAAGCATATAATTAAGTGTTCTCTGAAACTAGTCGGTAGAGTTGGCTAAAATTATCAATATTAGTTTTATTTTATGTAAAGCTGGTTAATTTGGTCCGTTCTTATCACTTTTCTAAAATAATAGCAACTTTAAGTCGTGAAACGTGAAACAACAATGTTTGCATTTTCTTATATTAGTTTTCGCATACAATTAAGTTTTCTCTGAAACTAGTGGTCAATTTGGCTAAAATTATCAATATTAGTTCTATTTTATGTATCGCTGGTTAATTTGGATTGTTCTTATCACTTTTCTTAAATAATAGAAACTTTAAATCGTGAAACGTGAAACAACCATGTTTGCATTTCCTTATATTAGTTCTAGCATACAATTAAGTTTTCTCTGAAACTAGTGGGTAGAGTTGGCTAAAATTATCAATATTAGCTTTATTTTATGTAACGCTGGTTAATTTGGCTTGTTCTAATCACTTTTCTAAAATAATAGCAACTTTAAATCGTGAAACAACAATGTTTGCATTTTCTTATATTAGTTCTAGCATACAATTAAGTTATCTCTGAAACTAGTCGGTCAAGTTGGCTAAAATTACCAATATTAGTTTTATTTTATGTAACGCTGGTTAATTTGGTCCGTTTTTATCACTTTTCTAAAATAATACCAACTTTAAATCGTGAAACAACAATGTTTGCATTTTCTTATATTAGTTCAAGCATATAATTAAGTGTTCTCTGAAACTAGTCGGTAGAGTTGGCTAAAATTATCAATATTAGTTTTATTTTATGTAAAGCTGGTTAATTTGGTCCGTTCTTATCACTTTTCTAAAATAATAGCAACTTTAAGTCGTGAAACGTGAAACAACAATGTTTGCATTTTCTTATATAAGTTCTAGCATACAATTAAGTTTTCTCTGAAACTAGTCGGTCAAGTTTTGCTAAAATTACCAATATTAGTTTTATTTTATGTAACGCTGGTTAATTTGGTCCGTTTTTATCACTTTTCTAAAATAATACCAACTTTAAATCGTGAAACAACAATGTTTGCATTTTCTTATATTAGTTCAAGCATATAATTAAGTTTTCTCTGAAACTAGTCGGTAGAGTTGGCTAAAATTATTAATATTAGTTTTATTTTATGTAACGCTGGTTAATTTGGTCCGTTCTTATCACTTTTCTAAAATAATAGCAACTTTAAATCGTGAAACGTGAAACAACAATGTTTGCATTTTCTTATATTAGTTCTAGCATACAATTAAGCTTTCTCTGAAACTAGTCGGTAGAGTTGGCTAAAATTATTAATATTAGTTTTATTTTATGTAACGCTGGTTAATTTGGTCCGTACTTATCACTTTTCTAAAATAATAGTGTAGTGTTCTTGTACAATAGTACATACCTGCATTCTACATAATCTGGTTTATATTAAACCGGTAGAATAGATAGATGTATATTATATAATTAATCATTAGAAGAGAGATATGTAATATTGATAATCATGAGAACGATCATTAATGATAGGCGAGTCGTTAAAGTGATATGTTATCAGCCGTACGTATTATGTGACAATATATATAAAGTTTTAAATTAATCAGTAAAGATCGTTTTTTTATTTTGTGAAACCTAATACCTACTACTACAAATATTCAGAAGTGGGATAGGATCAAGTGATAGGATCAAGTGATATGAACAAGTGTGGTATAATTAAGAAGTTTTAAGAAAAATTTAATTAATTTTAATAAAGGAAAACATTTTTTATTTTTCTTTATCTAAATGAATGAAAATTCTACCGCTTTCTAGTAGAAAAACGGTAAAAAGAAAAAAAGAAATTTTTATAATATTCATAAATTATTATAAAATTCATAATGTGTGCTTGTAATAATAATAACGATAACGTGTAATGTTGTGTACGAATTCATAATTTATTAAAAAAAAAAAAAAAAAAAAATTTTATTAGTTGAAGAAAATTTTATTGATTGAAGAAAATTTTCGTTTTTGTTGAAAAAGTTTAGAAGATTATAGAATTTATGTTGGTTTGTATTTTGTTTATGAAGAAGTAGTACGGTATTAGAAACAGTATAGAATTATTTTAATATGGAAACGCAATTGGTCACAAATTTTTTTGAGAACGCCACGGTAAGTGAATTGAAAGAAAAATTAGCTGGTATGAATATGATTACGTCTGGTAGCAAGTGTATTGAAGGCACGTTTGATAGAGGCGTGGAATAAATTATCGATTGACGAAATTAGAAATTTCATTGGTTTTAGTGCTGATAATAGTGAAATTGAAGTCGAAAATGAAGACGTCAATATGGATGACGAGATTTTGCGTCTTCAGGGAATTATTAGAAAAAAAAAAGAATTGGCAGAATTAAAGAAGCAGTTGGCAGAATTGGAGTGCCATACTACTTCACCTAAACGAAGTATTGTGAATTTCAGAGACGTTGAGGATTCGCTACACTTCTTTAGTGGTGACGATAATTTTACCGCCAGAAAATGGATTCAGCATTTTGAAGAGGCGCCGGAAATGGCAGACTGTGATGAAAGAACGAGATTTATTTATGCAAAACGACTTATGGTAGGTACAGCAAAATCATTTTTACGAACAGTTTCTATAAATTCCTATTATGAATTGAAAAATGCAATTATGAATGAGTTTGATATTGTGATATCCAGTGTTGATATCCACACAAAATTAAGAAACGCCCAAAAATTACCACAAGAAACATTTCATCAGTTCATTCTGCGTATGCAGGAGATTGCAGCCCTGTCTGATATAAAAGAATCCGATTTATTGCAGTATATAATAGATGGTATAGTTGATACCTCTTACAATAAAATAATTTTGTATGGTGCTAACAGTATAAATGAATTGAAATTAGCTTTAATAAAATATGAAAAAATCAAAAATGCCGCTATCACTTCAAATAATTTTAACAATGCGTTGACAAAACAATCAAGTTTAAGTTCTGGAAAAAATCATCAATATAATAGTCATCAATATAATAGTCATCAATATAATAGTCATCAATATAATAATAATAAATATAATAATAAATTTCCAGCAAATTTGAATTTAAATTATCAGGGTGAAAAAAAATATCAGCCTCGAGAAAATAGAATTGAAAATAAATACGTACATAAGGAGAACAACATTAAGTGTTTTAATTGTAGTAAAATGGGGCATGTTAGTAAACATTGTGCTCAACCTAAACATTATAATAAAAGCTGTTTCAAATGTGGAAAAGTTGGACATATAATTCAAGATTGTCCTAATGTTGCTGTACTTATGGTGAAAAATACATCTAATAATGATGCTGATGTACCACCTGATAATGAGGTATTAAAGTTTATTCTTCATCATAATAATGAATTTGTGCATTTAATTAGGTACAATATTGATACTGGTGACAAACTGGGTATTAATTACGAATTGAGGTCATTATTGGATTCGGGCAGCCCTATAAGTTTTATAAAAATGCAGTACATACCCCAGATTGTAATAAATAAAGTAAATGTGAATCAAAACAAATATTGCGGACTAAATAATAGTATGTTAAAAATTTATGGTAGTGTAAATTGTAATGTTAATTTTAAAGATAAATTTGTTAATATTTGCTTATTTATTGTAGATAACGAAAGTTCTAATTTTTCAGTTGTATTAGGACGTGATTTTATAAGAAAATATGTAAAAAATTCTTGCAATGTGGTTGAAAATAGTAAATTAATTATTTCGGATAATTCCGATGAACGATTTGATAAACAAATATTTAACATAGACGTTTTTGAAAAAGATGAACAATCAATAAATTTAAACGAAAATCTATCGGTCGACGACAGACGTAGGACAATGAATATTTTATCAAACATTTCACCGAATGAAAGAATTAACAAAAGCCCAATTTCGATGAAAATAATGTTGAATACTGATAAGGTATTTAGTTCGGTACCAAGAAGATTGGCATATTCTCAAAAGAGTGTGTTACAAAAAATTATCGACGATTTATTAGCTCAAGGCATTATTCGCGAAAGTAATTCTCCGTACGTGTCACCTATAGTGCTAGTGCCAAAAAGAAATGGTGAGACACGACTTTGCATTGACTATAGGGTATTAAATAAAAATACTATTAGGGATAATTATCCGATCCCATTAATAGATGATATACTCGATCGCTTAGGTGATAAAAAATATTTTTCAATATTGGATTTGCGTGGTGGTTTCCATCATGTGGAATTGGAAACTGAATCTGTAAAATACACTTCATTTATAACTCCATTGGGTCAATTTGAATATCTCAAGATGCCTTTTGGTCTCAAAAACGCACCATCAGTTTTTCAAAGGTTTATAAATCATATTTTTGGTGATTTAGTTAGATCAGATGATATATTTATTTATATGGATGATATTTTGTTGGCAACTAGGGATATTGAGGATCATTTACAAATATTAAAGGCTGTGATGAAAGTTGTAAGAAATTATGGCTTAAGGTTAAATTTTAGTAAATGTAAATTTTTGTTTGAAGAAATAAGTTACCTTGGATATATTATGGATATTAAGGGTGTGCGTCCAAGTGGTGAAAATACAAAAGCTATATCGGAATTTCCTGTTCCAATCAGTACAAAACATGTACATAGCTTCATTGGATTGGCTTCTTATTTTCGAAGGTTTGTCAAAGATTTTGCAATACTGGCATCTCCCTTGTATAATTTATTGAAAAAGGATGCAGTATTCAAATTCGGGCAACACGAAATGGAATCGTTTGAAAAATTAAAATCGGTATTGGTTCAGAGTCCAATATTATCAATTTATTCACCACAAAAGGAAACTGAATTGCATTGTGATGCAAGCGGGATGGGATATGGAGCTATATTGTTTCAACGCCAACGGGATAATAAAATGCATCCGGTGTTTTATTTTTCTAAACGGGTCAGTGACGTAGAATCTCGTTACCACAGCTATGAATTGGAAACATTGGCCGTGGTTTATGCTTTGCGTAGATTCAATATTTACTTATTGGGCATTAAATTCAAGATTATAACCGACTGTCAGGCTTTTACTCTAACGCTTAACAAACAAGTGCTAAATCCAAAAATTTCGCGATGGGCATTAGAGATGCAATCTTATGATTACACTATAGAACATCGATCATCAACAAAGATGAATCATGTTGACGCACTTAGTCGTGTATTTTCTATAATGATGTTGGAAAATGATCCTTTTCAGCTAATGCTCGCGGCGGCACAGAATCGGGATCCCGTGATCCTAGAGATAGCTAGAAACTTAGAGACGCGTGAAGATAAAATGTTTACGTTAATGAATGGTATGGTATATAGAAGGCATAATAATGAGTTATTATTTTACGTTCCAAGTGACATGGAACAGCGCGTAATTCATGCACACCATGACAATTTATGCCATTTGGGTGTATCAAAGTGTTTCGAATACATACATAAGACGTATTGGTTCCCAAATATGAATCATAAAATTAAGGCTTATATTGATAGTTGCCTGAGGTGTTTATATTATTCTCCGTTGTCTGGTAGGGCAGAAGGTATCATGCATAGCATTCCAAAGGGTAATGTTCCCTTTCACACAATACATATTGATCATTATGGTCCATTGCCACCTTCTTCTGGTAATAAATATATATTTGAAATAATTGATGCTTTTTCAAAGTTCACCAGATTGTATGCGGTGAAATCAACGAATACTGCGGAAGTAATATCTAAATTAAACCTATATTTTCAGTCGTATAGTCGTCCGAACAGAATCATTTCTGATCGTGGGTCCTGCTTCACATCGAATGAGTTTTCTAGTTTTATAAATGAAAACCATATCCAACACAATATGATCGCTACATTTACGCCACAAGCAAATGGGCAAATAGAGCGCGTTAATCGTTGTTTAACACCGATGTTTGCGAAATTATGTGGAGATGATACTACTGGAGATTGGTATAAAAACATTTCAAAGATTGAATTTGCATTGAACAATACGGTGAGTAGAAGTACTGGTTTCGCCCCCAGTAAGATATTATTTGGTGTGACTCAAAGAGGAACACCTTGTGATCTAATAAAGGAATATTTAGACGATAATTTTCAAACCAAAATTAATGAGGAAAGAAATTTGGATGAAATAAGATTACAGGCATGCAATAAAATCGTTAAAGATCAGAAATACAATAAGATACGTTATGACGGGAAACATAAGTGTCCACACAAATATGGTATTGGAGATCATGTTTTAATACGCAACCATGCAACAACAACGGGCATTAATTCCAAGTTTTTACCTAAATACAGAGGACCTTATGTGGTTGCGAAAGTTTACGACTTTGATAGATATTTGATTAAAGAAATTGATGGAGTTCAAATTTCGCGGGTGCCTTATAAGGGTATATGTTCGCCACAAAACATGCGACCATATATTTCGGAAAAGAATTTCACACCAGGTTGTAAGAATTTGTAAATTTTAGTTTTGTTATATGTACATAAATAATTTTGAAATAAGTAAAGTTTGTTTTAATTAAAATGTAATGTAAAATGTAGATATGCTCTTGTACCAGAACACAAACAACGCACATAATATAAAAAAAATATAGAGTAATGAATATGCATTAATTGTTAGTCATAATAATCGGGACGATTATTTCGTCAGGACGGCCGAACTGTAGTGTTCTTGTACAATAGTACATACCTGCATTCTACATAATCTGGTTTATATTAAACCGGTAGAATAGATAGATGTATATTATATAATTAATCATTAGAAGAGAGATATGTAATATTGATAATCATGAGAACGATCATTAATGATAGGCGAGTCGTTAAAGTGATATGTTATCAGCCGTACGTATTATGTGACAATATATATAAAGTTTTAAATTAATCAGTAAAGATCGTTTTTTTATTTTGTGAAACCTAATACCTACTACTACAATAGCAACTTTAAATCGTTAAACGTGAAACAACAATGTTTGCATTTTCTTACATTAGTTCTAGCATACAATTAAGTTTTCTCTGAAACTAGTATTCAAGTTGGCTAAAATTATTAATATTAGTTTTATTTTATGTAACGCTGGTTAATTTGGGTTGTTCTTATCACTTTTCTAAAATAATAGAAACTTTAAATCGTGAAACGTGTGTCGTGAGACGCCCGGTATATGAAATCTATAAATCTGTCCATTCTATATTTATTTTTTTTATTATGTATATGAAATAAATAATATGCATATGGAATACTAGGTATATACAATAGTTGCAATACCAAGAATTTGTATATTCTTTATTTGTGAATTTATAAATATAATATCACAATATGTCACCCTACAACATGGTATATAAAAAACATAAAAGCATGTGAATTATGAAGGTATGTAATTAATTATTAAGGTTTGATCCATTTTATGTAAATAAGATCATATACCTTTTTAAATGATAGGATCGTGGGATTCATAACATGATAATATAATATATTATTTTTAAAGAAAATGTCAAATAAACAAAATCAAATAAAAGCAATAAAATCATGTGAATTATTAAGGTATTAATAATATTAAGTTTGACCAAGGTTATGTAAATAAGATCATACACCTTTTCAAACGATATAATCATGGGATTCATAACATGATATTATAACATATTATTTTAAAAAATGTCAAACAAACAAAACCACATAAAAGCAATAAAATGTGAATTATTAAGGTATGTAAGTGTGATCCATATTAGGTAAATATGATCATACACCTTTTATATATGATAATATCTGGGATCTAAAAAACACGATAATATAATATACAATGTTATTATAAAAAAAAATGACAATAACAAAAAATAGGAAAATATGCGAAAGTAATAAAATGATGTGAATTAATAAGGTATGTAAGTTTGATATATGTTTTTGTAAATACGATCATACACCTTTTTCAAACGATAAAATCATGGGATTCAAAAAATTATATTATAATAGACTAGTATATAAATCTTAACAAAAAAAAAGAAAGAAAAAAAAATAACATATAAATAAATATAAACATACAAACATTTGAAACATATATATATAACTATAAACATATAAACATTTAAAACATATAATACATGACAAAAAAAAACAAACAAGATTAATATCATATTCTTATAATAATATTATTAATAATACATAATAATAAGTTAATGACCGATGAGGTAACCTATATATGAGAAATCATGTGCTGTGATATATGGGTGGGTATGTACGTATATTGTATTTACATTGCAGCTATATGTATAACAAGAATAAGGTTATATAAGAAAATAATAAATAAAGATAGCAATGTATATATAGATGTATGGACATATGTTGACCGTAATAAGTAATATGTTGGCCGTAATAAGGCCGTACTTCTTATGTATGCTTTGTTTCATATTATAAAGAATAAAATAATAGGTATGTTTATGCGGTTATATATATATGAATATAATATTTAGTATATAGGTATATGAATACGATTTTCTTTTTTTTTTATGGATAATTGTAGGTATATATATAGATCTATGTACGCATCCATATGACGCTATTTTTGATCGTTCACACCTCTGAAGAATTGTAAAGTAAATAAGTAAAAAAAAGGGGAATTTATAAAAATACGATTATATGATTGGTCAGTAAGGGTAAATTCAAAAACAGTTTTGTCAGAATGTGAATGATCAAGAGTAGGAAAATATTTTAGGGATCCAACTGATCCCAAGTCAAAAAATAAAATAAAAATAAAAGATCAGTCGGTTACTAGGAGTCAAATATAAAACATTAAAAAAAAAAGGAATTGAATAATTTAAAAAAAAAAAAAAAAGGAAAATAATAAAATAAAAGAAAAAATTAAAGTTAGTTATAATAATATAAAAATAAAAAATAATAAAAATTTTAAAAGTTTAAAGATTGTGTAATTTAAATTTAGTTCAAAATAATACTAAAATAAGAAGTAAAGTTATTGAATCGAACAAAAAATAAAAGTTCAATTAAAAAAATATCAATTAAAATTAAAAAAAAAAATATCAAAAAAAATCATGAGCCGAATTGTCTATACCAGCATGTCGATAGACAATATTATGTAAGTATAAGTATATGTACACAAAATCACTCCACCAAGTTTATTATTCCCCAATACTAGGTCGCATACGCGACCGCTTTTGGGATTACATGTTGGTAAACTTGGTTTAAGTTGGTATTCGCCTGAGCGAGTACATAACCACAACTAGCGAGTCGATTTGCTATATATTTTAAGTATTCATGTGGACGTATTATTAAAAAGAAAAAGAAATAAAGAAAAAACCAAGTTACATTAAAATTATTTGTAGTGTTTTGTTTTGTGATTGGTGTTATGTTTTTCAAAATTAATTTGCGGTATTTTTATTTATTGATCTGTTAACGTAGATGATTTCGAGGTAATAATCTGATGGAACGCTCCCCCACAGATTTGGCGCAGCCGGTAGTTCTTATTCATTACATTATTGCGAAAAATTTATTATTGTGTGATTTTGCGCAAACGGTAACTCTAATAAGATTAAAAATTGAATAATAGTAAAATTAAATCTAAAACAAAAAAAAAAAAAACGAAAAGTTTTATTTATTATTGCATCCCGACGGATTTGGTGAAGTCGGTATTTTAAATAGCCTCAATAAATAATATCATTTATTTCGATATCATTTTTTTATATATTTTTTATATAGTCGGTATTTCGTTACGTTTGTGTAATAGTGTAAAAGAATTATATATATATGAAAATTATTTGTTTGCATTTTATTACATTGTTTTCGGTAAATTTAATTGAAATAAATTATTGTTAAATAAATTAGATATTATGTTTCGGGAAAAATTATTTAATTAGTAGTACCATGTTTTTAATGGTTTTGGTAAAATTTGGTGGTTTAAAATTTTTATTAGTCTGTTAATTCGAAACGTTAAAAGTTAAACGAAACTGTTGAATAATAAATTTGTTTATAATTAATTATCTATATAGAAGCGATCCAAATAAAATAGGGCCCAAACCACTGACGATAGAAGAATATAGGAAAAGACAGTGGAAACGACCACCGATTAATATTAAAACTACACAAAAAGACGATAGGATGAGAGGTGGTGTAGTAATTAACTTAAAAAGGGAAATAAAAGGGGCGCATAATGTGATGAAATTAATCCAAAATAAAAAAGAAAGGAAAAAATTATTTAAAAAAATAAATAACAAAAAAAAATTATTAAAAATAATAAAACAAGAAAAAATTGAACAAAAAAAGGAAATAAAAAATAATAAATAAATAAATCAATAAATAGAAAACAAATATTTAGATTTTTGTTAAAAATAAAAAATTTATAAATAAATAAATATTAATGATTTTGTGTAAAAAAATAAATAGTTTAATAGTTGTTATGTTTTTTATCTATGGCAGAGGTTTCCCCATTATCGCGTAATGAAAGAAAAAACATTGAAAGATTAATAATTAAACGAAAATTTAGTTATACTTTGTAAAGAGAGATTGAATATTAAGGGATATAAGGAGATTAAACAATATATAGAATCAAGTTATATAAATAGGAAAAAATTAGAGACCACAGAATATCTTATTGAACAATTATTTAAAAATACAATAGAAAGTGATCATATTAAGAACCTTAAGGAGGAACTTACCCATTTGAAATCGGTTATAACCAACCAACGGATAATACAGAGGAATAACGAAGAACAGGCGTTAAAGTACGAAGGTACAATAGAAGAATTAAATAAAATATTAGAAGAAAGTAGGATAAAGGAGGTAAAATATAAAGATAAAATAAAATTATATAAGGACGAAATAGAAAGTTTAGAGTATTGTCTGGGAAAAACCGAGCAAGGGTCTCCAAAAGCGTTCCAAATAAAAGAGAGTAAATCCACAATAGAGAAGGCGGTATTAGATTTAGAAGAAGAGTTACATATAGAGTTAGCTAAACAGTCAAGGACAAGCCAAGAACTGGAAATTTTTGAAACCACATACGGGGGGTTAAAACATATATTAACTGAAACTGAAAAGAGTTTCGAAGATATAGAGAATATAGAAGAAGATTTTAAAAACACAATGGCGGACATTAATGAAATTAGTCGTATCGTCTCAAGAATAATCCCGAATTTTTCAGGGGAACCAAATCCTGGCTTAACCAACCAGGTCCATCAATTTATAAATTCATGTCAAATGGCATTAAGATGCATACCACCCAACCATGAAAATATAATGGTACAATTTATCAGTACCAAACTGACAGGGGATGCATTCGAATTAATTAGGGGAAGGGAAATCGAAAACTTAGCGGCTTTAGAAAATATATTAAAAAGTAGATATTTATCAAAAAAAACATTGGATATGGCTATGTTAGAGTTAAGAATCACATTCCAATCACCCCTTGAGGATTTTTCAATGTACGCGAGAAAATTGTATAAATTATCACAGCAGGTTTTAGAAATCATTAAGGTAAATTACCCAGAGATTGAGGCTGTAGCGTTAGTAAAAGAAATTAAACAGACTCGTATGAGGGTATTGAAAACGGGAATTTTGGATCAGGGACTAAGGCAATTTGACATAACAGTGGTAGAAGAAGATTTTGAAAAAGCGGTGGAACAAATTACCAACGCAGAAATTATTTTGCAAACCAACAATCCATTCCAGAATTCGAGGGTTAATAAAACGGGCTTTGAGTTTAATAGAAGTGCAGAACAACCGAGGGCTAAGGTATTCAACATGCAGGAAATAAAATGTGGGTTTTGCGGCAAAAGCAACCACACGTATGTTGATTGCAGATTAAGGAAGGCAACCCCATATTGTAATAATTGTGGACATGATATAAATTATGGACATGATATAAATCGTTGTATGTATGGATCGCCCCAAACATATCCGAATAGAAATAATGGTTATAATAATACATATAACAATAGTAATGGTGGAAATACCAATCAAAAATTTAATAATTATAATAACAATTATGGTTTTAATGGTTCAAATAATAATAATATGATTATTGGGAGAAATCATAACTGGAGTAATGATAGATTTAATAATAATATGGGTAATAATTCATTCAATAATGGAAATCTAAACAATATTCAATTTGGAGGAAATAGGGGATGGAATAATAATCGAGGAAATAACTATGGTAATTACAATAATAATAATTATAACAGTAATAATAGGGATGGTAACAATAATAATGGGTATAAAAATAATGGATTTAATAATAATGGATATGGTAATAATAATAATAGTAATGGTAATGGTAATGGTAATGCTAATGATAACAATAGGTATAATAGGAATTATGAGAATAATAATAATCAAAGACAAAACAATGAAGCGGAGGTAAAATGTACGTTCTGTAACAAAACCGGACACATTTTCTCTCAATGTAATAGTAGACGAGGGGTTAAATTTAACGAGCCCAATAATAATAGTGGCCGAAAGAATGTTAATGTAAATTATTGCGACGAACATGTGGAAAATTGTTCCACTCAAGTTCAAGCAAATATAATCAATGATAATAATGATAATTCAAAAACTAATTAACACACAACTAAAAGTCCGCAGTTGTGAAAGCATAATAGATAGGAGAGTAGATAATAAAAAAGAGATAGAAGTAAAAGAAAATTTAGAAAGAAATATTAAACTATTATTGGGAAATAAATTATATAATATGGAAGAAAATTTTGAAAAAATATTTGTAAAATTGCCTATCGAAATATGTAAAAGCGGTGAAAATATATTTCTGATAGACACGGGAGCTGAAATAAGTCTTATAAAAAAAAAGTACTAGTAAAAGTACTATAGTAAATTGCGCAGAAAAAATGAGAATTGGAGGAGCATTTGGGGGGAAAACAACGACGTATGGAACAGTAACGGGGAATTTTTTATTACCGAACATTAATGATGTTCTTACAATACAATTAGGTGTTATCGATGACACCGAAAATATACCTGGAAATGGTTTAATTGGAAGGGATTTTTTACAGGGTAGAACAGTGATCAATACTATTATTGGCAAAGTGTCTTTGTTTAATGGTAATGGTAAATTGATTTTAGAACCTATGTGGAATATTAAGGATTTCTCGCACGAAATTCACAATTTGACTTACAGGGGTATTGTAGGGATGGATAATAAAAGATCGGAAATAGATGGGAGAAAAAATCCTGAGCATATGGAGATTTCTAGTGGATCGTCTGTGGTCGGTACTGATGGAAACAAATGTACCTGTTTCAAGTCGAATTTTAGGCCATTATTGGAAGATTCAAGGAAATCAACAGAACATTCCTCGAAGGAAATTGCTGACGGGATTTTAGTTCCTCCACCGTCTGTTCTTAAAGGGGGGAGGGGGAGTGATAAAAATATGATAATTGAGGATGGATGTATAACAAAAAATATTAATGAAAATAAAAGTAGCAATGAAAATAAAAAAGGAATAATTAATGAAAATGAAAATAAAAATAGTAATGAAAATGAGAATAAAAAAGGAAATAGTAATGAAAATAAAAATAGTAATGAAAATGAAAATAAAAAATGAAATAGTAATGAAAATAAAAATATTAATGAAAATGAAAATAAAAATTGTAAAGAAAATGAAAATAAAAAAGAAAATATTAACAAAAAAGAAAATATAAATGAAGATAAAAACAATCAGGATAAAGGAATAGATAATGAAAATAAGGATATGAAAGAAAAGAAGGGAGAAGAATTTAGAAGCGCATTTACTAATACGGTCTACGCCATACCCGCTAGAACGAAAATGATATTTAAGTTAAAACTACCCATACAAAAGGGATCAATATTCATAAAGGCGAAGGAAATTAAAAATAATGTACTTATAGGAAATACCATAACAAACGTTGAAGATTACGAGGCCCCTGTTGCTATCATAAACGCAACATCAGAAAACATTGAATTAAAGAATATAGAAATTGATTATGAAGATTTAAATGATTATTATGTAGAAAACGAGGCCAAAATATTGGTTACCCAAACGAAAAAAGTGGATACCAAGAATAAGGAATACAAAGAAAGAATTAAAAAACTTATGGAGGGTTTACAAATTGAAAATAATCTGAACGAGGAGGAAAAAATGGCGATAAATGAAATATGTACGGAATATCATGATGTATTTTATTTGGAGGGGGACAAATTGTCGTATACGGAGGTCCTTAAACACACAATACCGACACTAAGAGACCATGCGGCAATTAACCAGAAAAATTATAGGTTGCCAGAGGTGCATAAGCCATTTATAAATGA
Organism: Dilophus febrilis; assembly: GCA_958336335.1. Classification (NCBI taxonomy): domain Eukaryota; kingdom Metazoa; phylum Arthropoda; class Insecta; order Diptera; family Bibionidae; genus Dilophus; species Dilophus febrilis. Next base: position 34,772,836 of record OY284470.1, read on the forward strand.
AGAAGTGAAGAAGTTGTTAGAAGACGGGATAATATACCCCAGCAAGAGCCCATGGAACACACCGTTATTAGTCGTGCCCAAGAGGGCCGATAGTGACGGCAACAAACGCTGGAGGTTGGTATTTGATTTCAGGAAACTCAATCAGATCACGATAAAAGATGCGTTCCCATTACCGCGCATTGAAGACATTTTGGACCAGCTGGGCCACGCGAGATATTTTAGTACATTAGATTTGGCCAGTGGGTACCATCAAGTGTTAGTTGAACCTGCGGATGCACCAAAAACAGCTTTCAGTACACCATATGGCCACTATGAATTTAACAGGATGCCATTCGGATTAACGGGTGCTCCGGCGACGTTCCAACGGGTTATGAATTACGTACTGATGGGTTTACACGGAATGGAATGTTTTGTTTACATTGATGATATTGTAGTATATGGAAAAAATTTAACGGATCACAATCACAAATTGGGGTTAATATTTGATAGGTTAAGAAAATTCAATTTAAAAGTTCGTTTAGAAAAATGTCAGTTTCTTAGAAGGGAAATCATTTATTTGGGTCACAGGTGTACGAGTGAAGGAGCAAGTCCGGACCCGTCCAAAATTTCGTGTGTGCAGGATTATCCAAGACCAAAAAATATTAAGGAATTGCAAGCTTGGTTAGGTTTTTCCAATTATTATCGGAAGTTCGTACCGAATTTTTCAAAAATCGCGGCGCCATTAAATCAATTGATGAAAAAATCATCGACGTATACATGGTCCGATGAATGCCAGGAGTCCTTTGACAAATTAAAGGCGGCACTCATTTCGCCGCAAGTATTAATATACCCAAATTTCAAGGAGCCATTTATCTTGACAACCGATGCAAGTGGAGATGCACTCGGAGCAGTTTTGTCGCAAGGGAAACCAGGTAGCGATAGGCCAATCGCTTACGCGAGCCGTTCATTAAACCAAGCCGAGAGAAATTATTCCACAATCGAGCGGGAGTTATTGGCGATGGTATGGGCAACGAAAAATTTCGGGAGTTATCTACGGGGACGTAAGTTTACCATTTTTACCGACCATAGGCCATTATTGGGCGTTTTCAACATTAATGACCCGACGTCCAGGCTTTTGCGGTTCCACCACAAACTTTCAGAGTATAATTATGACATGGAATATAAGCCCGGAAAACAAAATACAAACGCGGATGCCTTAAGCAGAATAAAAAATAAGGACATTCAGGTCGTACAGACAAGGAATATGAAAAGAAAAAGCGAAGAAACAATAGAGGAACAAGCGGAACCCAATGAAAAGGACACTGATAAATTAAATAAAAAAGAATTAGGAACATCCATAGAGGACGAGAATGATATAAGCACCATAGACATAGAAGGATTAAATGAACCAAAAAAATTAAATACAGTTGAAGAAGTACAAACAGTGTTGCGCGATTTCCACAATTCACCGCTGGGAGGACACCAGGGTGTGTGGAAAACATTTGAACGAATGAAAAAACAATATCGATGGCAAGGAATGTATCGGGATATAAAGAATTACATAAGAAAGTGTGAGAAATGTCAGAAAAACAAAAAATCGCGATTTAACAAAATGCCGATGATGATTACCGATATGGCGATGGCAGAAACCATAGCACGAACTTTTTATGATGAGATAATTTCAAGATACAGGATACCGAAAACGCTCGTGACCGACCAAGGAACGAATTTTTTGAGCGCGTTATTTAAAAGTGTTTGCAAATTGTTGAAAATAAAAAAACGGACCCAATAAAATAAAAAGAACGGGCCGGTAAACGCGACGATTGAAATCGGGAAAAAACGGAAAAGAATACATAATTATCGATTAAAAATTTTTAACTATTAAAATAAAAATAAATTCAGTATAGATGTAGGTATATTATTTCTTTTATTTATCCATTTATTATTTGTACGACATATAGGATTAAAACTAATCATAAGCATGGCATAAACGTGCTGTATATCATGGCAGTATTAATTAGTATGATGTGGTTGACCGAAGCGACGGACAAATTACCATTTACAATTACAAAGTTGGATACATCGCCGGCGGTATTTGAGCGAATTGGAAACGCATATTTTTACGAAAAGGAATGGATAGTATTGAGTAAATATGACGGAATGAATTGTGAATCGGAATTAAAATTCATGGAAGAGGGATTAACAGAAATGAAAGTATTATGTGGCAAAATGCAGAAACAGTTGAATAATTTTTTACTCACGGTGGTTCGAACAGAATTACGGATTGTACGAAATGGAGTTGAATATGGGAATAAGAAAATTAAGGGAATTGTCGGAGGAAATTAATACGTTGATGTGACGGAGGAGGAGGCGATCATTAGATGTGGTTGGACGGTTTGCCAAATGGGCATTTGGCGTAATGGATGACGAGGACGCGGGAGTAAAATATGCGAAGTTGAATGAATTAGCAGATGGAAACATCGAAACGCTCAAACTCGTGGATGAACATGTGTCCATTATTAAGGGTATGAACGAACGACTCGAGATAAGGGAAAACAATATTAAGCGGGATCAGGAACAAATGTTGACACAGATTTCGAACGTACAACATTATATTGACACTTTCGCTAATCAAACAAATTTTTTTATCGCGAAACTAAATCTAGAGAATTCAATACACAATTTGAGAAGTTTATTAAATTTAAAATTTACCGAAATTTTGGGATATCAATCTTTGGAAATGTCGATCATAGATGATTTGATCAACAACAAAGTCCACCCAATATTAGCACAGGATTTGAGATTGGTAGAACATTACAATAAAATGTGTTATAAATATAAATCCGAACCCATGTTCACGGAAACCGAGATTATTTCAAAACTCGCTCACATTGAACATTTCTTAAACAATCAACATATAATAATAAAATTGCGATTGCCTATACCCAAAGGCGATGCATACGCATTACAGAGGGTATATGTTGTACCTCAAGCTTTAGATTCAAATTTTAGTTTACTGGTAAATATACAGGCCGAATATATTGCAGAAAATGAGCGATTAAATGAATATATTGACATCGGAAAAGACAAATTGTGAAAATGTACGTTCATGTCAACCCCGAGTAGCGATAGTATATATTTGTGTAGACACGATAGTCCAGTTATATCCGATAAAGCAAAATCTTGTCTAGTGGAATTGTTAACGCGTAAAAGAAGGACAGTCCAATATTGCGAATATTCAGTAGTACGAGCGGGTCACAATATAATAATGGAAATGGATACGCCAAATAATTGGTTATTTAATTTACAAAATTTTGATAATAATGTGGGCGATTTAACTTGTAGGGACAAAATTTTTACGCCTGATTGGGGAAAAATGGGAATACTCAAATTACGAGAAACATGCGCGATGGTTCAGGAAGGGATAGAGTTACACTTCGTTCGGGGTATACCATCGGAAATAAAATTTAAGCAACCCATTTTAGAGTTTGGGAAGGAAGTAAATTTAAGTGGGATATACGATGAGGAAATAAAATTCGTTAAACCTAACCACTCAATGGTGCAACTACATAATTATAGGGGTTATAAAGATTTCCTACGAAGTGAGTCAATACGTGTCGATGAATTGCATAAAAATATTGTTCGGGAAATAAAGGTAAGGAAAGAATTAAAAGGACATAGAAATGAATTGTTAATTCAACGGTATTCGTTTATCGCGTGCATTTTCACGACGGGAATGTTAGTCGCCGGTTATTTGTTACGACGTAAATATTGGGTACGTAAACCGATTGTATCTGAAACACAAGAAGTAGAAGAAACGACGATCGAACCCGAAGCACATCGCGTTCATTTCGATCGGGTGAATGAAATAATATCTCGAGATAAGTAAATGATATAAAACAAAATAAATTAATATGACTTGGTTTACTAAATTTTAATTAATAAGGGAATTAATTATACAAATAGAAACTCGATAAGATAATTGATAGAAATAAGACGTAGATTGTAGTTATGTTAAAAATTTAATATATAGAGTAACGTAGGTGCGAAGATTTAAAAATATGTAGATATAAGGAAACAAATAATAATATTATAATTTCAGGTTGATGCCTCAAACAGACATCAGTATAGAAGCCGTGGGATTTATTGGCGACGATGATCCTATTTTAAGACTATTTGTGCCCGACAATTGCCTGGGAATAACTCAGCAATTAAAGAGGCGTAATGGGCATCCCCATTTCATAAACGATGCCCTCCCATTTGCGGGGTTACGTAAGTTTTATGCCCAGTTAACCAGACAATAGGAGGAGAACTATCGAGTACATGGATATAATTTAGCGAGTGGCTTGTATTGTGTAGTATATTGGGACGGGCAGTATCGCCGTGGTAGACTGGTTCGCACAATAGAGCAGGGTTGGCAACCGTGGGAAGTAGACTTGATTGATGAATTTAGATTTGTATGGGTTGAAAGAATGGAAATATTTTATATGTTGACTAAATTTTCATAAAAGACAATTTTTAATAAAAAAAAAATATTTAAAAAAAAAAAAAATTTTGATAATTGATATTTGTTTTATCGTAAATTTTTGTTTTATCGTAAATTTTTATACAATAAAAAAAAAAATTCTTTTTTAACACAACCATACGTTGTAATAAATTTTATATGTTTAGTAAGGATAATAGTATAGAAGATTTAAGTTATTAGTATTAAGGAAAATAGTTATAGTCACAATCATACTAGTAGACATCATTCGTGGTAAAACAATTTAAAGGATAATAACCAAAAAACACCACTTATATTAGTTTTCAATATATTTATTCATCATTAACAACAATCAACATACAAAATTTACATTTTAATACCAACATTTATTACTACAAGAATCCGCACATATATGATAAAATAATATCAAACATGCCAGCTAATATAATAATTTCAATATATTTATTCATCATTAACAACAATCAACATACAAAATTTACATTTTAATACCAACATTTATTACTACAAGAATCCGCACATATATGATAAAATAATATCAAACATGCCAGCTAATATAATAATTTCAATATATTTATTCATCATTAACAACGATCAACATACAAAATTTACATTTTAATAACAATATTTATTACTACAAGAATCCGCACATATATGATAAAATAATATCAAACATGCCAACTAATATAATAATCTCAATATATTTATTCATCATTAACAGCGATCAACATACAAAATTTACATTTTAATAACAACATTTATTACTACAAGAATCCGCACATATATGATAAAATAATATCAAACATGCCAACTAATATAATAAGTTCAATATATTTATTCATCATTAACAACAAACAATATCAAAAATTTAAATATTAATACCAACATTTATTACTACAAGAAATCGCAAATACAAGATCAAATAAAAATCCACATACCAACTAATATAATAATTTTAATATATACATTCATCGTTAACAACAATCAACATAAAAAATTTTTTTTAAATATTAATACCAACATTTATTATTACCAACAAATATTAACAAACATACCAGAAAACATAATAAATTCAAGAGATTCATTCATTATTATCAACAAGTAATATAACATATTAGTTCAATAGATTTATCTGTCATTTCACAATAAGATAAATTCAATAATAATAAAATTAATAAAATAAACAATTGTTACGTCACCCCGTTACAATATGGCACGTGTACAAGTTTTTCCCGTTATGAAAAACTTATTTCAAGGGGGGACGGATGTCGTGAGACGCCCGGTATATGAAATCTATAAATCTGTCCATTCTATATTTATTTTTTTTATTATGTATATGAAATAAATAATATGCATATGGAATACTAGGTATATACAATAGTTGCAATACCAAGAATTTGTATATTCTTTATTTGTGAATTTATAAATATAATATCACAATATGTCACCCTACAACATGGTATATAAAAAACATAAAAGCATGTGAATTATGAAGGTATGTAATTAATTATTAAGGTTTGATCCATTTTATGTAAATAAGATCATATACCTTTTTAAATGATAGGATCGTGGGATTCATAACATGATAATATAATATATTATTTTTAAAGAAAATGTCAAATAAACAAAATCAAATAAAAGCAATAAAATCATGTGAATTATTAAGGTATTAATAATATTACGTTTGACCAAGGTTATGTAAATAAGATCATACACCTTTTCAAACGATATAATCATGGGATTCATAACATGATATTATAACATATTATTTTAAAAAATGTCAAACAAACAAAACCACATAAAAGCAATAAAATGTGAATTATTAAGGTATGTAAGTGTGATCCATATTAGGTAAATATGATTATACACCTTTTATATATGATAATATCTGGGATCTAAAAAACACGATAATATAATATACAATGTTATTATAAAAAAAAAAAATGACAATAACAAAAAATAGGAAAATATGCGAAAGTAATAAAATGATGTGAATTATTAAGGTATGTAAGTTTGATATATGTTTTTGTAAATACGATCATACACCTTTTCAAACGATAAAATCCTGGGATTCAAAAAATTATATTATAATAGACTAGTATATAAATCTTAACAAAAAAAAAGAAAGAAAAAAAAATAACATATAAATAAATATAAACATACAAACATTTGAAACATATATATATAACTATAAACATATAAACATTTAAAACATATAATACATGACAAAAAAAAACAAACAATATTAATATCATATTCTTATAATAATATTATTAATAATACATAATAATAAGTTAATGACCGATGAGGTAACCTATATATGAGAAATCATGTGCTGTGATATATGGGTGGGTATGTACGTATATTGTATTTACATTGCAGCTATATGTATAACAAGAATAAGATTATATAAGAAAATAGTAAATAAAGATAGCAATGTATATATAGATGTATGGACATATGTTGACCCATATATTGTAATAAGGCCGTACTTCTTATGTATGCTTTGTTTCATATTATAAAGAATAAAATAATAGGTATGTTTATGCGGTTATATATATATGAATATAATATTTAGTATATAGGTATATGAATACGATTTTCTATTTTTTTTATGGATAATTGTAGGTATATATATAGATATATGTACGCATCCATATGACGCTATTTTTGATCGTTCACACCTCTGAAGAATTGTAAAGTAAATAAGTAAAAAAAAGGGGAATTTATAAAAATACGATTATATGATTGGTCAGTAAGGGTAAATTCAAAAACAGTTTTGTCAGAATGTGAATGATCAAGAGTAGGAAAATATTTTAGGGATCCAACTGATCCCAAGTCAAAAAATAAAATAAAAATAAAAGATCAGTCGGTTACTAGGAGTCAAATATAAAACATTAAAAAAAAAAGGAATTGAATAATTTAAAAAAAAAGGAAAAATTAAAAAAGAAAAAAAAAAGAAAATAATTTAAAAAAAAAGGAAAATAATAAAATAAAAGAAAAAATGAAAGTTAGTTATAATAATATAAAAATAAAAAATAATAAAAATTTTAAAAGTTTAAAGATTGTGTAATTTAAATTTAGTTCAAAATAATACTAAAATAAGAAGTAAAGTTATTGAATCGAACAAAAAATAAAAGTTCAATTAAAAAAATATCAATTAAAATTAAAAAAAAAAATATCAAAAAAAATCATGAGCCGAATTGTCTATACCAGCATGTCGATAGACAATATTATGTAAGTATAAGTATATGTACGCAAAATCACTCCACCAAGTTTATTATTCCCCAATACTAGGTCGCATACGCGACCGCTTTTGGGATTACATGTAGGTAAACTTGGTTTAAGTTGGTATTCGCCTGAGCGAGTACATAACCACAACTAGCGAGTCGATTTGCTATAGATTTTAAGTATTGATGTGGACGTATTATTAAAAAGAAAAAGAAATAAAGAAAAAACCAAGTTAAATTAAAATTATTTGTAGTGTTTTGTTTTGTGATGGGTGTTATGTTTTTCCAAATTAATTTGTGGTATTTTTATTTATTGATCTGTAAACGTAGATGATTTCGAGGTAATAATCTGATGGAAAGCTCCCCCACACGTGAAACAACCATGTTTGCATTTTCTTATATTAGTTCAAACATATAATTAAGTTTTCTCTGAAACTAGTCGGTAGAGTTGGCTAAAATTATTAATATTAGTTTTATTTTATGTAACGCTGGTTAATTTGGTCCGTTCTTATCACTTTTCTAAAATAATAGCAACTTTAAATCGTGAAACGTGAACCAACAATGTTTGCATTTTCTTATATTAGTTCTAGCATACAATTAAGTTTTCTCTGAAACTAGTCGGTAGAGTTGGCTAAAATTATTAATATTAGTTTTATTTTATGTAACGCTGGTTAATTTGGTCCGTTCTTATCACTTTTCTAAAATAATAGCAACTTTAAATCGTGAAACAACAATGTTTGCATTTTCTTATATTAGTTCTAGCATACAATTAAGTTTTCTCTGAAACTAGTGGTCAAGTTGGCTAAAATTATTAATATTAGTTTTATTTTATGTAACGCTGGTTAATTTGGGTTGTTCTTATCACTTTTCTAAAATAATAGCAACTTTAAATCGTGAAACGTATGCTAGACAATTAAGCATACAAGTAAGCATACAGTAATTGTATGCTAGACAATTAAGTTTTCTCTGAAACTAATCGATAGAGTTGGCTAAAATTATCAATATTAGTTTTATGTTATGTAGCGCTGGTTAATTTGGTCCGTTCTTATCACTTTTCAAAAATAATAGCAACTTTAAATCGTGAAACGTGAAACAACAATGTTTGCATTTTCTTATATTAGTTCTAGCATACAATTAAGTTTTCTCTGAAACTAGTCGGTAGAGTTGGCTAAAATTATCAATATTAGTTTTATTTTACGTAACGCTGGTTAATTTGGTCTGTTCATATCACTTTTCTAAAATAATAGGAACTTCAAATCGTGAAACATAAAACAACAATGTTTGCATTTTCTTATACTGCCTCAAGCATACCATTAAGTTTTCTCTGACACTAGTCGGTAGAGTTGGCTAAAATTATCAATATTAGTTTTATTTTATGTAACGCTGGTTAATTTGCTCTGTTCATATCACTTTTCTAAAATAATAGCAACTTCAAATCGTGAAACATAAAACAATAATGTTTGCATTTTCTTATACTGCCACAAGCATACCATTAAGTTTTCTCTGAAACTAGTCGGTAGAGTTGGCTAAAATTATCAATATTAGTTTTATTTTATGTAACGCTGGTTAATTTGATTTGTTCTTATCACTTTTCTTAAATAATAGAAACTTTAAGTCGTGAAACGTGAAACATCCATATTTGCATTTTCTTATATTAGTTCTAGCATACCATTAAGCTTTCTCTGAAACTAGTGGGTATAGTTGGCTAAAATTATCAATATTAGCTTTATTTTATGTAACGCCGGTTAATTTGGCTTGTTCTAATCCCTTTTCTAAAATAATAGAAACTTTAAATCGTGAAACGTGAAACAACCTTGTTTGCAATTTCTTATATTAGTTCTAGCATATCATTAAGTTTTCTCTGAAACTAGTCGGTCAAGTTGGCTACAATTATCAATATTAGCTTTATTTTATGTAACGCTGGTTAATTTGGTCCGTTTTTATCACTTTTCTTAAATAATAGCAACTTTAAATCGTAAAACTTGAAACAAACATGTTTGCGTTTTCTTATACCGGCGATAGCATACCATTAAGGATTTCTCAGAAACTAGTCGGTATATTGGCTAAAATTATCAATATTAACTCTATTTTATGTAGAACGGGTTAATTTAGGCCGTTTTTATCACTTTTCTTAAATAATAGCAACTTTAAATCGTAAAACTTGAAACAACCATGTTTGCGTTTTCTTATACTGGCGATAGCATCCATTAAGTTTTCTCTAAAACGGTAGAGTAGGCTAAAATTATCAATGTTAACTTTATTTTATGTAACGCTGGTTAATTTGGGCAGTTTTTATCACTTTTCTAAAATAACAGCCACTTTAAATCGTTAAACGTGAAGCAATCATGTTTGCGATTTCTTATACTGTCTCTAGCATACCAATAAGGTTTTCTCTGAAACTAGTCGGTATAGTTGGCTAAAATTATCATTATTAGCTTTATTTTATGTAACGCTGGTTAATTTGAGTTGTTCTTATCACTTTTCTAAAATAATAGCAACTTTAAATCGTGAAACGTGAAACAACAATGTTTGCAATTTCTTATTTTAGTTCTAGAATACCACTAAGTTTTCTCTGAAACTAGTCGGTATAGTTGGCTAAAATTATCAATATTAGCTTTATTTTATGTAACGCTGATTAATTTGGTCCGTTCTTATCACTTTTCTAAAATAATAGCAACTTTAAATCGTGAAACGTGAATCAACTATGTTTGCGTTTTCTTATATTAGTTCTAGCATACAATTAACTTTTCTCTGAAACTAGTCGGTAGAGTTGGCTAAAGATATCAATATTAGCTTTATTTAATGTAACGCTCTTTAATTTGAGTTGTTCGTATCACTTTCTAAAATAATAGCCACTTTAAATCGTTGGACGTGAAACAACAAAGTTTGCATTTTCTTATATTAGTCTTAGCATACAATTAAGTTTTCTCTGAAACTAGTCGGTAGAGTTGGCTAAAATTATTAATATTAGTTTTATTTTATGTAACGCTGGTTAATTTGGTCCGTTGTTATCACTTTTCTAAAATAATAGCCACTTTAAATCGTTGGACGTGAAACAACAATGTTTGCATTTTCTTATATTAGTTCTAGCATACAATTAAGTTTTCTCTGAAACTAGTCGGTAGAGTTGGCTAAAATTATCAATATTAGTTTTATTTTATGTAAAGCTGGTTAATTTGGTCCGGTCTTATCACTTTTCTAAAATAATAGAAACTTGAAATCGTGAAACGTGAAACAACAATGTTTGCATTTTCTTATATTAGTTCTAGCATACAATTAAGTTTTCTCTGAAAGTAGTCGGTAGAGTTGGCTAAAATTATCAATATTAGTTTTATGTTATGTAACGCTGGTTAAATTGCTCCGTTCATTTCACTTTTTTAAAATAATAGAAACTTTAAATCGTGAAACGTGAAACAACAATGTTTGCATTTTCTTATATTAGTTCTAGCATACAATTAAGTTTTCTCTGAAACTAGTCGGTAGAGTTGGCTAAAATTATCAATATTAGTTTTATTTTATGTAACGCTGGTGAATTTGGTCTGTTCATATCTCTTTTCTAAAATAATAGAAACTTCAAATCGTGAAACATAAAACAACAATGGTTGCATTTTCTTATACTGCCTCAAGCATACCATTAAATTTTCTCTGAAACTAGTCGGTAGAGTTGGTTAAAATTATCAATATTAGTTTTATTTTATGTAAAGCTGGTTAATTTTGGTCGTTCTTATCACTTTTCTTAAATAATAGAAACTTTAAATCGTGAAACGTGAAACAACAATGTTTGCATTTTCTTATATTAGTTCTAGCATACCAATAAGTTTTCTCTGAAACTAGTCTGTCAAGTTGGCTAAAATCATCAATATTAGTTTTATGTTATGTAACGCTGGTTAATTTGGTCCGTTCTTTTCACTTTTCTAAAATAATAGAAACTTTAAATCGTGAAACGTGAAATAACCATGTTTGCATTTTCTTACATTAGTTCTATCATACAATTAAGTTTTCTCTGAAACTAGTCGGTAGAGTTGGCTAAACTGATTAATATTAGTTTTATTTTATGTAACGATGGTTAATTTGGTCCGTTCTTATCACTTTTCTAAAACAATAGAAACTTTAAATCATGAAACGTGAAAAAACCATGTTTGCATTTTCTTATGATAATTCTACCATACAATTAAATTTTCTCTGAAACTAGTCGGTAGAGTTGGCTAAAATTATCAATATTAGTTTTATTTTATGTAACGCTGGTTAATTTGGTCCGTTCTTATCACTTTTCTTAAATAATAGAAACTTTAAATCATGAAACGTGAAACAACCATGTTTGCATTTTCTTATATTAGTTCTAGCATACAATTAAGTTTTCTCTGAAACTAGTTGGTAGAGTTGGCTAAAATTATAAATATTAGTTTTATTTTATGTAACGCTGGTTAATTTGGGTTGTTCTTATCACTTTTCTTAAATAATAGAAACTTTAAGTCGTGAAACGTGAAACAACCATGTTTGCATTTTCTTATAATAGTTCTAGCATACAATTAAGTTTTCTCTGAAACTAGTCGGTAGAGTTGGCTAAAATTATCAATATTAGTTTTATGTTATGTAACGCTGGTTAATTTTGTTCGTTTTTATCACTTTTCTAAAATAATAGCAACCTTAAATCGTGAAACGTGAAACAACAATGTTTGCATTTTCTTTTATTGGTTCTAGCATACAATTAAGTTTTCTCTGAAACTAGTCGGTAGAGTTGGCTAAAATTATTAATATTAGATTTATTTTATGTAACGATGGTTAATTTGGTCCGTTCTTATCACTTTTCTAAAATAATAGAAACTTTAAATCATGAAACGTGAAACAACCATGTTTGCATTTTCTTATATTAATTCTACCATACAATTAAATTTTCTCTGAAACTAGTGGGTATAGTTGGCTAAAATTATCAATATTAGCTTTATTTTATGTAACGCCGGTTAATTTGGCTTGTTCTAATCACTTTTCTTAAATAATAGAAACTTTAAATCATGAAACGTGAAACAACCATGTTTGCATTTTCTTATATTAGTTCTAGCATACAATTAAGTTTTCTCTGAAACTAGTCGGTAGAGTTGGCTAAAATTATCAATATTAGTTTTATTTTATGTAACGCTGGTTAATTTGGGTTGTTCTTATCACTTTTCTTAAATAATAGAAACTTTAAGTCGTGAAACGTGAAACAACCATGTTTGTATTTTCTTATAATAGTTCTAGCATACAATTAAGTTTTCTCTGAAACTAGTCGGTAGAGTTGGCTAAAATTATCAATATTAGTTTTATGTTATGTAACGCTGGTTAATTTTGTTCGTTCTTATCACTTTTCTTAAATAATAGAAACTTTAAATCATGAAACGTGAAACAACCATGTTTGCATTTTCTTATATTAGTTCTAGCATACAATTAAGTTTTCTCTGAAACTAGTCGGTAGAGTTGGCTAAAATTATCAATATTAGTTTTATTTTATGTAACGCTGGTTAATTTGGGTTGTTCTTATCACTTTTCTTAAATAATAGAAACTTTAAATCGTGAAACGTGAAACAACAATGTTTGCATTTTCTTATATTAGTTCTAGCATACAATTAAGTTTTCTCTGAAACTAGTCGGTAGAGTTGGCTAAAATTATCAATATTAGTTTTATTTTATGTAACGCTGGTGAATTTGGTCTGTTCATATCTCTTTTCTAAAATAATAGAAACTTCAAATCGTGAAACATAAAACAACAATGTTTGCATTTTCTTATACTGCCTCAAGCATACCATTAAATTTTCTCTGAAACTAGTCGGTAGAGTTGGTTAAAATTATCAATATTAGTTTTATTTTATGTAAAGCTGGTTAATTTTGGTCGTTCTTATCACTTTTCTTAAATAATAGAAACTTTAAATCGTGAAACGTGAAACAACAATGTTTGCATTTTCTTATATTAGTTCTAGCATACCAATAAGTTTTCTCTGAAACTAGTCTGTCAAGTTGGCTAAAATTATCAATATTAGCTTTACTTTATGTAACGCTGGTTAATTTGGGTTGTTCTTATCACTTTTCTAAAATAATAGCAACTTTAAATCGTGAAACGTGAAACAACCATGTTTGCAATTTCTTATATTAGTTCTAGCATACCATTAAGTTTTCTCTGAAACTAGTCGCTATAGTTGGCTAAAATTATCAATATTAGCTTTATTTTATGTAACGCTGGTTAATTTGGTCCGTTCTTATCACTTTTCTAAAATAATAGCAACTTTAAATCGTGAAACGTGAATCAACTATCTTTGCGTTTTCTTATACTGGCTATAGCATACCATTAAGGTTTTCTCCGAAACTAGTCGGTATAGTTGGCTAAAATTATCAATATTACCTCTATTTTATGTAATGCCGGTTAATTTGGGCCGTTTTTATCACATTTCTAAAATAACAGCCACTTTAAATCGTTAAACGTGAAACAACCATGTCTGCTTTTTTTTATACTTGGTATAGCATACCATTATAGGTTTCTCTGAAACTAGGCGGTATAGTTGGCTAAAATTATCAATATTAGCTTTATTGTATGTAACGCTGATTAATTTGGGCCGTTCTGACAACCTTTCTAGAAGAATAGCCACTTTAAATCGTGAAAAGTGAAACAACCGTATTTGCGTTTTCTTATACTGCCTCTAGCATACCATTAAGGTTTTCTCTGAAACTGTTCGGTAGAATTGGTTAAAATTATTAATATTATGTTTATTTTATGTAACGCTGGTTAATTTGGTCCGTTCTTATCACCTTTCGAAAATAATAGCAACTTTAAATCGTGAATCAAAAATGTTTGCGTTTTCTTATATTAGTTCTAGCATACCATTAAGTTTTCTCTGAAACTAGTCGGTAGAGTTAGATAAAATTATCAATATTAGCCTTATTTTATGTAACGTTTGTCAATTTGGTCCGTTCTTATCACTTTTCTAAAATAATAGCAACTTTAAATCGTGAAACATAAACAAGCATGTTTGCGTTTTCTAATACTGCTTCTTTCACACCATTAAGATTTTCTCTGAAACTAGTCGGTAGAGTTGGCTAAAATTATTAATATTAGTTTTATTTTATGTAACGCTGGTTAATTTGGTCCGTTGTTATCACTTTTCTAAAATAATAGCCACACTCCATCCTATAGTTGGAACACTCCATCCTGTCTCCCTTCTTGTGTATTGGCACAATTACAGCAAGCTTCCACTCCTGTGGTATAACCTCATAGTTCCAAACATGCACAATTAGCTCGTGTATACTATTCCACAATACATCCCCTCCACATTTTAAGAGTTCACCAGGTACGCCGTCAGATCCAGCCGCCTTTCCATTCTTGAGCTTCAGAATGGCTTCTCTGGTTTCCTCATATGTTGGTTCCGATATTAGTGGTTGTGCTGTTTGGTACGGAAGTTCGTTTTCTGCATTTCTACCAATTGGGTTGCTTGCTGTAAGTAGATCTTTAAAATACTCAGCCCATCTCGCGATGGCTCTTTCTTCATCCGCCAAAATTTCACCGCTGGTATCCTTACAAAGAAGGGGTTGTTGTATAAATCCGCTGGTTACAGATCTTATTCTCCTGTACAAATTTTTACTGTCATTCATGCTGGACAGTGTGTCTACATCCCGCAAAATATCCTGCTCATGACGCATTTTCTTGTTTCGGAATAATTTGCGTTCAATGGATCTTTTGGTTCTGTAGTCATCCATGGCAGTTCGTGTGGCGCGCTGAAGATATTTTAAACGCGCTTGGTTCTTTTCTTCATGAGCCGTTTTACATTCGTCATCGAACCAACCATTTCTGACCACGCCAGGTTTCAACTTTATAGTCTCCTCTGCCGCCATTTTTATGCAATTACGTAATCGATTCCACATATCATTACACGTGTTTTGCTGTTGATCCACATCTGTTCGAACAATTAACTCCACCAATTTATCTTCGTACTGTTGTTTTATTTTGTCATTTTTGAGATTTTCCAAATTGAATCCTCTCGCAATGACTTTTTGGCGGTTTGCACTAACACGATATCTGAACAAAGCTCTTACGAGATAATGATCAGAATCAATGTTAGGTCCCCTACAGCTCCTTACATCCAGTATGTCGGACGCATGACGGCTGTCAATGAGCACGTGGTCTATTTGGTTTGTTGTTTTTGTATCGGGCGAACACCATGTTCCTTTGTGTATGATCGTATGTGGGAAACGTGTGCTGGCTACTATCATATTGTTTGATATTGTGAAATCGACTAAACGCTCGCCGTTATTATTGCAGTATTTATGAAGGCTATGTTGACAAATTGCCGGTCGATATACAATTTCCCTACCCACCAGTGCATTAAAATCGCCAAGCACGATTTTAATGTCACGACTAGGAGCTTGATTGTGAATACGATTGAGCTTTTCGTAAAACATATCCTTCGTGTCTGCATCTTTGTTTTCTGTTGGGGCGTGAACATTAATAAAGGTTACATTAAAAAATTTTCCCTTTATCCGTAACGTACAACATCTTTCGTCAATGGGGTTGAAACCGATGACCGATTCTTTCGCTTTACCCATTACAATAAAGCCGGTGCCGAATAAGCCTGTATTATTTCTACCGCTATAGTAGAATTTGAATTCTTTACTGGATAAGATGTTCTTTCCAGGCCACCGTGTTTCCTGGACCGCTGTTATGTCCAGTTTAGCTTTCTTTAAGCAATCAGCCAAAGTTTTTAAACCGCACGCGCGTATTATTGTTCTCACGTTCCATGACGCCAGTTTTAAATCATTGTCCTTGTTCCATTGCCTGAGTCGTTGCCGTTTTTCCTGTCCTGTCCGAGGCACTGTTGCTAGTTTCGTAATTTGTTGTTTTTACGGTGTCGGTAATTAGCCGTACGACCAACCGCATGGGATTCGCACTTACAATTTTAGCCTGAATGATACGGATTGTATCATTCAGTTACCGTTGGTTACCACGTGGAGGTAAAGTAAGCACTTGATCAGGAACTCAACAGTTGCAACACTGGGTCAGCGACCAGTCGGTGCCTACCCTATTGATCCCAATCCAAACCAACTTTCTAAAATATAGAAAAATAATAGAAACTTTAAATCATGAAACGTGAAACAACAATGTTTGCATTTTCTTATATTAGTTCTAGCATACAATTAAGTTTTCTCTGAAACTAGTCGGTAGAGTTGGCTAAAATTATCAATATTAGTTTTATTTTATGTAACGCTGGTTAATTTGGTCTGTTCATATCTCTTTTCTAAAATAATAGAAACTTCAAATCGTGAAACATAAAACAACAATGTTTGCATTTTCTTATACTGCCTCAAGCATACCATTAAATTTTCTCTGAAACTAGTCGGTAGAGTTGGCTAAAATTATTAATATTAGTTTTATTTTATGTAACGATGGTTAATTTGGTCCGTTCTTATCACTTTTCTAAAATAATAGAAACTTTAAATCATGAAACGTGAAACAACCATGTTTGCATTTTCTTATATTAATTCTAGCATACAATTAAATTTTCTCTGAAACTAGTCGGTAGAGTTGGCTAAAATTATCAATATTAGTTTTATTTTATGTAACGCTGGTTAATTTGGGTTGTTCTTATCACTTTTCTTAAATAATAGAAACTTTAAGTCGTGAAACGTGAAACAACCATGTTTGCATTTTCTTATAATAGTTCTAGCATACAATTAAGTTTTCTCTGAAACTAGTCGGTAGAGTTGGCTAAAATTATCAATATTAGTTTTATGTTATGTAACGCTGGTTAATTTTGTTCGTTCTTATCACTTTTCTAAAATAATAGTAACTTTAAATCGTGAAACGTGAAACAACAATGTTTGCATTTTCTTATATTAGTTCTAGCATACAATTAAGTTTTCTCTGAAGGTAGTCGGTAGAGTTGGTTAAAATTATTAATATCAGTTTTGATTTATGTAACGCTGGTTAATTTGGTACGTTCTTATCACTTTTCTAAAATAATAGCCACTTTAAATCGTGAAACGTGAAACAACCATGTTTGCATTTCCTTATATTAGTTCTAGCATACAATTAAGTTTTCTCTGAAACTAGTCGGTAGAGTTGGCTAAAATTATCAATATTAGTTCTATTTTATGTAACACTGTTTAATTTGGTCCGTTCTTATCACTTTTCTAAAATAATAGCAACTTTAAATCGTGAAACGTGAAACATCCATGTTTGCATTTTCTTATATTAGTTCTAGCATACCATTAAGCTTTCTCTGAAACTAGTGGGTAGAGTTCGCTAAAATTATCAATATTAGTTTTATTTTATGTAACTCTGGTTAATTTGGCTTGTTCTAATCACTTTTCTAAAATAATAGAAACTTTAAATCGTGAAACGTGAAACAACCTTGTTTGCAATTTCTTATATTAGTTCTAGCATATCATTAAGTTTTCTCTGAAACTAGTCGGTCAAGTTGGCTACAATTATCAATATTAGCTTTATTTTATGTAACGCTGGTTAATTTGGTCCGTTCTTATCACTTTTCTAAAATAATAGCAACTTTAAATTGTGAAACGTGAATCAACTATGTTTGCGTTTTCTTATACCGGCGATAGCATACCAATAAGGTTTTCTCTGAAACTAGTCGGTACAGTTGGCTAAAATTATCAATATTAGCTTTACTTTATGTAACGCTGGTTAATTTGGGTTGTTCTTATCACTTTTCTAAAATAATAGCAACTTTAAATCGTGAAACGTGAAACAACCATGTTTGCAATTTCTTATATTAGTTCTAGCATACCATTAAGTTTTCTCTGAAACTAGTCGCTATAGTTGGCTAAAATTATCAATATTAGCTTTATTTTATGTAACGCTGGTTAATTTGGTCCGTTCTTATCACTTTTCTAAAATAATAGCAACTTTAAATCGTGAAACGTGAATCAACTATCTTTGCGTTTTCTTATACTGGCTATAGCATACCATTAAGGTTTTCTCCGAAACTAGTCGGTATAGTTGGCTAAAATTATCAATATTACCTCTATTTTATGTAATGCCGGTTAATTTGGGCCGTTTTTATCACATTTCTAAAATAACAGCCACTTTAAATCGTTAAACGTGAAACAACCATGTCTGCTTTTTTTTATACTTGGTATAGCATACCATTATAGGTTTCTCTGAAACTAGGCGGTATAGTTGGCTAAAATTATCAATATTAGCTTTATTGTATGTAACGCTGATTAATTTGGGCCGTTCTGACAACCTTTCTAGAAGAATAGCCACTTTAAATCGTGAAAAGTGAAACAACCGTATTTGCGTTTTCTTATACTGCCTCTAGCATACCATTAAGGTTTTCTCTGAAACTGTTCGGTAGAATTGGTTAAAATTATTAATATTATGTTTATTTTATGTAACGCTGGTTAATTTGGTCCGTTCTTATCACCTTTCGAAAATAATAGCAACTTTAAATCGTGAATCAAAAATGTTTGCGTTTTCTTATATTAGTTCTAGCATACCATTAAGTTTTCTCTGAAACTAGTCGGTAGAGTTAGATAAAATTATCAATATTAGCCTTATTTTATGTAACGTTTGTCAATTTGGTCCGTTCTTATCACTTTTCTAAAATAATAGCAACTTTAAATCGTGAAACATAAACAAGCATGTTTGCGTTTTCTAATACTGCTTCTTTCACACCATTAAGATTTTCTCTGAAACTAGTCGGTAGAGTTGGCTAAAATTATCAATATTAGCTTTATTTTATGTAACGCTGGTTAATTTGGGTTGTTCTTATCACTTTTCTAAAATAATAGCAACTTTAAATCGTGAAACGTGAATCAACTATGTTTGCGTTTTCTTATATTAGTTCTAGCATACAATTAACTTTTCTCCGAAACTAGTCGGTAGAGTTGGCTAAAGATATCAATATTAGCTTTATTTAATGTAACGCTCTTTAATTTGAGTTGTTCGTATCACTTTTCTAAAATAATAGCCACTTTAAATCGTTGGACGTGAAACAACAAAGTTTGCATTTTCTTATATTAGTTTTAGCATACAATTAAGTTTTCTCTGAAACTAGTCGGTAGAGTTGGCTAAAATTATTAATATTAGTTTTATTTTATGTAACGCTGGTTAATTTGGTCCGTTGTTATCACTTTTCTAAAATAATAGCCACACTCCATCCTATAGTTGGAACACTCCATCCTGTCTCCCTTCTTGTGTATTGGCACAATTACAGCAAGCTTCCACTCCTGTGGTATAACCTCATAGTTCCAAACATGCACAATTAGCTCGTGTATACTATTCCACAATACATCCCCTCCACATTTTAAGAGTTCACCAGGTACGCCGTCAGATCCAGCCGCCTTTCCATTCTTGAGCTTCAGAATGGCTTCTCTGGTTTCCTCATATGTTGGTTCCGATATTAGTGGTTGTGCTGTTTGGTACGGAAGTTCGTTTTCTGCATTTCTACCAATTGGGTTGCTTGCTGTAAGTAGATCTTTAAAATACTCAGCCCATCTCGCGATGGCTCTTTCTTCATCCGCCAAAATTTCACCGCTGGTATCCTTACAAAGAAGGGGTTGTTGTATAAATCCGCTAGTTACAGATCTTATTCTCCTGTACAAATTTTTACTGTCATTCATGCTGGACAGTGTGTCTACATCCCGCAAAATATCCTGCTCATGACGCATTTTCTTGTTTCGGAATAATTTGCGTTCAATGGATCTTTTGGTTCTGTAGTCATCCATGGCAGTTCGTGTGGCGCGCTGAAGATATTTTAAACGCGCTTGGTTCTTTTCTTCATGAGCCGTTTTACATTCGTCATCGAACCAACCATTTCTGACCACGCCAGGTTTCAACTTTATAGTCTCCTCTGCCGCCATTTTTATGCAATTACGTAATCGATTCCACATATCATTACACGTGTTTTGCTGTTGATCCACATCTGTTCGAACAATTAACTCCACCAATTTATCTTCGTACTGTTGTTTTATTTTGTCATTTTTGAGATTTTCCAAATTGAATCCTCTCGCAATGACTTTTTGGCGGTTTGCACTAACACGATATCTGAACAAAGCTCTTACGAGATAATGATCAGAATCAATGTTAGGTCCCCTACAGCTCCTTACATCCAGTATGTCGGACGCATGACGGCTGTCAATGAGCACGTGGTCTATTTGGTTTGTTGTTTTTGTATCGGGCGAACACCATGTTCCTTTGTGTATGATCGTATGTGGGAAACGTGTGCTGGCTACTATCATATTGTTTGATATTGTGAAATCGACTAAACGCTCGCCGTTATTATTGCAGTATTTATGAAGGCTATGTTGACAAATTGCCGGTCGATATACAATTTCCCTACCCACCAGTGCATTAAAATCGCCAAGCACGATTTTAATGTCACGACTAGGAGCTTGATTGTGAATACGATTGAGCTTTTCGTAAAACATATCCTTCGTGTCTGCATCTTTGTTTTCTGTTGGGGCGTGAACATTAATAAAGGTTACATTAAAAAATTTTCCCTTTATCCGTAACGTACAACATCTTTCGTCAATGGGGTTGAAACCGATGACCGATTCTTTCGCTTTACCCATTACAATAAAGCCGGTGCCGAATAAGCCTGTATTATTTCTACCGCTATAGTAGAATTTGAATTCTTTACTGGATAAGATGTTCTTTCCAGGCCACCGTGTTTCCTGGACCGCTGTTATGTCCAGTTTAGCTTTCTTTAAGCAATCAGCCAAAGTTTTTAAACCGCACGCGCGTATTATTGTTCTCACGTTCCATGACGCCAGTTTTAAATCATTGTCCTTGTTCCATTGCCTGAGTCGTTGCCGTTTTTCCTGTCCTGTCCGAGGCACTGTTGCTAGTTTCGTAATTTGTTGTTTTTACGGTGTCGGTAATTAGCCGTACGACCAACCGCATGGGATTCGCACTTACAATTTTAGCCTGAATGATACGGATTGTATCATTCAGTTACCGTTGGTTACCACGTGGAGGTAAAGTAAGCACTTGATCAGGAACTCAACAGTTGCAACACTGGGTCAGCGACCAGTCGGTGCCTACCCTATTGATCCCAATCCAAACCAACTTTCTAAAATATAGAAAAATAATAGAAACTTTAAATCATGAAACGTGAAACAACAATGTTTGCATTTTCTTATATTAGTTCTAGCATACAATTAAGTTTTCTCTGAAACTAGTCGGTAGAGTTGGCTAAAATTATCAATATTAGTTTTATTTTATGTAACGCTGGTTAATTTGGTCTGTTCATATCTCTTTTCTAAAATAATAGAAACTTCAAATCGTGAAACATAAAACAACAATGTTTGCATTTTCTTATACTGCCACAAGCATACCATTAAATTTTCTCTGAAACTAGTCGGTAGAGTTGGCTAAAATTATTAATATTAGTTTTATTTTATGTAACGATGGTTAATTTGGTCCGTTCTTATCACTTTTCTAAAATAATAGAAACTTTAAATCATGAAACGTGAAACAACCATGTTTGCATTTTCTTATATTAATTCTAGCATACAATTAAATTTTCTCTGAAACTAGTCGGTAGAGTTGGCTAAAATTATCAATATTAGTTTTATTTTATGTAACGCTGGTTAATTTGGGTTGTTCTTATCACTTTTCTTAAATAATAGAAACTTTAAGTCGTGAAACGTGAAACAACCATGTTTGCATTTTCTTATAATAGTTCTAGCATACAATTAAGTTTTCTCTGAAACTAGTCGGTAGAGTTGGCTAAAATTATCAATATTAGTTTTATGTTATGTAACGCTGGTTAATTTGGGTTGTTCTTATCACTTTTCTAAAATAATAGCAACTTTAAATCGTGAAACGTGAAACAACCGTGTTTGCAATTTCTTATATTAGTTCTAGCATACCATTAAGTTTTCTCTGAAACTAGTCGCTATAGTTGGCTAAAATTATCAATATTAGCTTTATTTTATGTAACGCTGGTTAATTTGGTCCGTTCTTATCACTTTTCTAAAATAATAGCAACTTTAAATCGTGAAACTTGAATCAACTATGTTTGCGTTTTCTTATACTGGCTATAGCATACCATTAAGGTTTTCTCCGAAACTAGTCGCTATAGTTGGCTAAAATTATCAATATTAGCTTTATTTTATGTAACGCTGGTTAATTTGGTCCGTTCTTATCACTTTTCTAAAATACTAGCAACTTTAAATCGTGAAACGTGAATCAACTATGTTTGCGTTTTCTTATACTGGCTATAGCATACCATTAAGGTTTTCTCCGAAACTAGTCGGTATAGTTGGCTAAAATTATCAATATTACCTCTATTTTATGTAATGCTGGTTAATTTGGGCCGTTTTTATCACATTTCTAAAATAACAGCCACTTTAAATCGTTAAACGTGAAACAACCATGTCTGCTTTTTTTTATACTTGGTATAGCATACCATTATAGGTTTCTATGAAACTAGTCGGTGGAGTTGGCTAAAATTATCAATATTAACTTTATTTTATGTACCGCTGGTTAATTTGGGCCGTTCTGACAACCTTTCTAAAATAATAGCCACTTTAAATCGTGAAACGTGAAACAACCATATTTGCATTTTCTTATACTGCCTCTAGCATACCATTAAGGTTTTCTCTGAAACTGTACGGTAGAATTTGCTAAAACTATCAATATTATGTTTATTTTATATAACGCTGGTTAATTTAGGCCGTTTTTAGCAAGTTTCTAAAACAACAGCCATTTTAAATCGTTAAATGTGAAGCAAACATGTTTGCGATTTCTTATACTGTCTCTAGCATACCAATAAGGTTTTCTCTGAAACTAGGCGGTATAGTTGGCTAAAATTATCAATATTAGCTTTATTGTATGTAACGCTGATTAATTTGGGCCGTTCTGACAACCTTTCTAGAAGAATAGCCACTTTAAATCGTGAAAAGTGAAACAACCGTATTTGCGTTTTCTTATACTGCCTCTAGCATACCATTAAGGTTTTCTCTGAAACTGTTCGGTAGAATTGGTTAAAATTATTAATATTATGTTTATTTTATGTAACGCTGGTTAATTTGGTCCGTTTTTATCACCTTTCGAAAATAATAGCAACTTTAAATCGTGAATCAAAAATGTTTGCGTTTTCTTATATTAGTTCTAGCATAACATTAAGTTTTCTCTGAAACTAGTCGGTAGAGTTAGATAAAATTATCAATATTAGCCTTATTTTATGTAACGTTTGTCAATTTGGTCCGTTCTGATCACTTTTCTAAAATAATAGCAACTTTAAATCGTGAAACATAAACAAGCATGTTTGCGTTTTCTAATACTGCTTCTTTCACACCATTAAGATTTTCTCTGAAACTAGTCGGTAGAGTTGGCTAAAATTATCAATATTAGCTTTATTTTATGTAACGCTGGTTAATTTGGGTTGTTCTTATCACTTTTCTAAAATAATAGCAACTTTAAATCATGAAACGTGAAACAACCCTTTTTGCAATTTCTTATATTAGTTCTAGCATACCATTAAGTTTTCTCTGAAACTACTAGCTAGAGTTGGATAAAATTATCAATATTTGCTTTATTTTGTGTAACGCTGGTTAATTTGATCCGTTCTGACAACCTTTCTAAAAGAATAGCCACTTTAAATCGTGAAAAGTGAAACAACCATATTTGCGTTTTCTTATACTGCCACTTATACTCTTATACTACCACCAGCATACCATTAAGGTTTTCTCCGAAACTAGTCGGTATATTGGCTAAAATTATCAATATTAACTCTATTTTATGTAACGCTGGTTAATTTGGGCAGTTTTTATCACTTTTCTAAAATAATGGCAACTTTAAATCGTTAAACGTGAAACAACCATGTTTGCGTTTTCTTATATTGGCTCTAGCATACCATTAAGGTTTTCACTGAAACTAGTCGGTAGAGTTGGCTAAAATTATCAATATTAGCTTTATTTTATGTAACGCTGGTCAATTTGATCCGTTCTGACAACCTTTCTAAAGGAATGGCAACTTTAAATCGTGAAAAGTGAAACAACCATATTTGCGTTTTCTTATACTGCCTCTAGCATACCATTAAGGTTTTCTCCGAAACTGTTCGGTATATTGGCTAAAATTATCAATATTAACTCTATTTTATGTAACGCTGGTTAATTTGGGCAGTTTTTATCACTTTTCTAAAATAATGGCAACTTTAAATCGTGAAACGTGATATAACCATGTTTGCATTTTCTTACATTAGTTCAATCATACAATCAAGTTTTCTCTGAAACTATTCGGTAGAGTTGGCTAAAATTATTAATATTAGTTTTATTTTATGTAACGCTGGTTAATTTGGTCCGTTATTATCACTTTTCTAAAATAATAGAAACTTTAAATCATGAAACCTGAAATAACTATGTTTGCATTTTCTTAAATTAATTCTAGCATACAATTAAATTTTCTCTGAAACTAGTGGGTAGAGTTGGCTAAAATTATCAATATTAGTTTTATGTTATGTAACGCGGGTTAATTTTGTTCGTTCTTATCACTTTTCTAAAATGATAGCAACTTTAAATCGTGAAACGTGAAACGACTGTTTGCATTTTCTTATATTAGTTCTAGCATACAATTAAGTTTTCTCTGAAACTGTACGGTAGAATTGGCTAAAACTATCAATATTATGTTTATTTTATATAACGCTGGTTAATTTAGGCCGTTTTTAGCAAGTTTCTAAAACAACAGCCATTTTAAATCGTTAAACGTGAAACAATCATGTTTGCGATTTCTTATACTGTCTCTAGCATACCAATAAGGTTTTCTCTGAAACTAGTCGGTATAGTTGGCTAAAATTATCAATATTAGCTTTATTTTATGTAACGCTGGTTAATTTGGGTTGTTCTTATCACTTTTCTAAAATAATAGCAACTTTAAATCGTGAAACGTGAAACAACCGTGTTTGCAATTTCTTATATTAGTTCTAGAATACCATTAAGTTTTCTCTGAAACTAGTCGCTATAGTTGGCTAAAATTATCAATATTAGCTTTATTTTATGGAACGCTGGTTAATTTGGTCCGTTCTTATCACTTTTCTAAAATAATGGAAACTTTAAATCGTAAAACGTGAATCAACCATGTTTGCGTTTTCTTATATTGGCGATAGCATACCATTAAGGTTTTCTCTGAAACTAGTCGGTTGAGTTGGCTAAAATTATCAATATTGACTTTATTTTATTTAACGCTCGTCAATTTAAGCAGTTTTTATCACTTTTCTAAAATAATGGCCAATAAAATCGTTAAACGTGAATCAACCATGTTTGCGTTTTCTTATACTGGCGATAGCATTCCATTAAGTTTTCTCTGAAACTAGTCGGTAGAATTGGCTAAAATTATCAATATTAACTTTATTTTATGTAACGCTGGTTAATTTGGGCCGTTCTGACAACCTTTCTAAAATAATAGCCACTTTATATCGTGAAACGTGAAACAACCATATTTGCATTTTATTATACTGCCGCTAGCATACCATTAAGGTTTTCTCTGAAACTGTACGGTAGAATTGGCTAAAACTATCAATATTACGTTTATTTTATATAACGCTGGTTAATTTAGGCCGTTTTTAGCAAGTTTCTAAAACAACAGCCATTTTAAATCGTTAAACGTGAAGCAAACATGTTTACGATTTCTTATACTGTCTCTAGCATACCAAAAAGGTTTTCTCTGAAACTAGTCGGTATAGTTAGCTAAAATTATCAATATTAGCTTTTTTGTATGTAACGCTGATTAATTTGATCCGTTCTTATCACTTTTCTAAAATAATAGCAACTTTAAATAGTTAAACGTGAAACAACCATGTTTACGTTTTCTTATATTAGTTCTAGCATATCATTAGGTTTTCTCTGAAACTAGTCGGTAGAGTTGGCTAAAATTATGAATACTAGCTTTATTTTATGTAACGCTGGTTAATTTGTGTTGTTTTTATCACTTTTCTAAAATAATGGCAACTTTAAATCGTGAAACGAAAAACAACCATGTTTACGTTTTCTTATATTGGCTCTAGCATACCAATAAGGATTTCTCTGAAACTAGTCGGTATATTGGCTAAAATTATCAATATTAACTCTATTTTTGTAGAACAGGTTAATTGAGGTCGTTCTTATCACCTTTCTAAAATAATAGCAACTTTAAAAGGTTAAACTTGAAACAACCATGTTTGCGTTTTCTTATACTGGCGATAGCATACCATTAAGTTTTCTCTGAAACTAGTAGGTAGAGTTGGCTAAAATTATCAATGTTAAATTTATTTTATGTAACGCTGGTTAATTTGGGGCGTTCTGACAACCTTTCTAGAATAATAGCCACTATAAATCGTGAAAAGTGAAACAACCATATTTGCGTTTTCTTATGCTGCCTCTAGCATACCATTAAGGTTTTCTCTGAAACTGTTCGGTAGAATTGGCTAAAATTATTAATATTATGTTTATTTTATGTAACGCTGGTTAATTTGGTCCGTTTTTATCACCTTTCGAAAATAATAGCAACTTTAAATCGTGAATCAAAAATGTTTGCGTTTTCTTATATTAGTTCTAGCATACCATTAAGTTTTCTCTGAAACTAGTCGGTAGAGTTAGATAAAATTATTAATATTAGCCTTATTTTATGTAACGTTTGTCAATTTGGTCCGTTCTGATCACTTTTCTAAAATAATAGCAACTTTAAATCGTGAAACGTAAAACAACCATGTTTGCGTTTTCTAATACTGCTTCTTACACACCATTAAGATTTTCACTGAAACTCGTCGGTAGAGTTGGCTAAAATTATTAATATTAGCTTTATTTTATGTAACGCTGGTTAATTTGGTCCGTTCTTATCACTTTTCTAAAATAATAGCAACTTTAAATTGTGAAACGTGAATCAACTATGTTTGCGTTTTCTTATACCGGCGATAGCATACGTTTAAGGTTTCTCTGAAACTAGTCGGTTCAGTTGGCTAAAATTATAAATATTTGCTTTATTTAATGTAACGCTGGTTAATTTGGTCTGTTCTGACAACCTTTCTAAAAGAATAGCCACTTTAAATCGTGAAAAATGAAACAACCATATTTGCGTTTTCTTATACTGCCTCTCGCATACCATTAAGGGTTTCTCCGAAAATGTTCGGTATATTGGCTAAAATTATCAATATTAACTCTATTTTATGTAACGCTGGTTAATTTGGGCCGTTTTTATTACCTTTCTAAAATAACAGCCACTTTAAATCGTTAAACGTGAAGCAATCATGTTTGCGATTTCTTATACTGTCTCTAGCATACCAATAAGGTTTTCTCTGAAACTAGTCGGTATAGTTGGCTAAAACTATCAATATTAGCTTTATTTAATGTAACGCTGGTTAATTTGGGTTGTTTTTATCACTTTACTAAAATAATGGCAACTTTAAAACATGAAACGTGAAACATCCATGTTTGCAATTTCTTATATTAGTTCTAACATACCATTAAGTTTTCTCTGAAACTAGTCGCAAGAGTTGGCTAAAATTATCAATATTTGCTTTATTTTATGTAACGCTGGTTAATTTGGTGCGTTCTTATCACTTTTCTAAAATAATAGCAACTTTAAAACATGAAACGTGAAACAACAATGTTTGCATTTTCTTATATTAGTTCTAGCATACAATTAAGTTTTCTCTGAAACTAGTTGGTAGAGTTGGCTAAAATTATCAATATTAGTTTTATTTTATGTAACGCTGGTTAATTTGGTCTGTTCATATCTCTTTTCTAAAATAATAGAAACTTCAAATCGTGAAACATAAAACAACAATGTTTGCATTTTCTTATACTGCCTCAAGCATACCATTAAATTTTCTCTGAAACTAGTCGGAAGAGTTGGTTAAAATTATCAATATTAGTTTTATATTATGTAAAGCTGGTTAATTTTGGTCGTTCTTATCACTTTTCTTAAATAATAAAAACTTTAAATCGTTAAACGTGAAAAAATCATGTTTGCGTTTTCTTAATCTGGCTTTGTCATACCAATAAGGTTTTCTCTGAAACTAGTCGGTAGAGTTGGCAAAAATTATCAATATTAACATTATTTTATGTAACGCTCTTTAATTTGTGTTGTTCTTATCACTTTTCTAAAATAATAGCCACTTTAAATCGTTGAACATGAAACAACAATGTTTAATTTTTTTGTACTTGGTATAGCATACCATTATAGATTTCTATGAAACTTGTCGGTAGAGTTGGCTAAAATTATCTATATTAACTTAATTTTTTGTAACGCTGGTTAATTTGGACAGTTTTTATCACTTTTCTAAAATAATGGCAACTT
Source organism: Dilophus febrilis (assembly GCA_958336335.1). Lineage (NCBI taxonomy): Eukaryota > Metazoa > Arthropoda > Insecta > Diptera > Bibionidae > Dilophus > Dilophus febrilis. Next base: position 34,801,805 of record OY284470.1, read on the forward strand.
TAAATCATGAAACGTGAAACAACCATGTTGGCGTTTTCTTATACTGGCTCTAGCATAATATTAAGGTTTTCTCTGAAAATAGTCGGTATAGTTGGCTAAAATTATCAATATTAGCCTTATTTTATGTAACGCTGGTTAATTTGCGTTGTTCTTATCACTTTTCTAAAATAATAGCAACTTTAAATCATGAAACGTGAAACAACCCTGTTTGCAATTTCTTATATTAGTTCTAGCATACCATTAAGTTTTCTCTGAAACTAGTCGCTAGAGTTGGCTAAAATTATCAATATTAGCTTTATTTAATGTAACGCTGGTTAATTTAGGTCGTTCTTACCACCTTTCCAAAATAATACCAACTTTAAATCGTTAAACTTGAAACAACCATGTTTGCGTTTTCTAATACTGGCTCTAGCAAACCAATAAGGAATTCTCTGAAACTAGTCGGTAGAGTTGGCTAAAATTATCAATATTAGCTTTATTTTATGTAACGCGGGTTAACTTGGGTTGATCTTATCACTTTTCTAAAATAATAGCAACTTTAAATCATGAAACGTGAAACAACCATGTTGGCGTTTTCTTATACTGGCTCTAGCATAATATTAAGGTTTTCTCTGAAAATAGTCGGTATAGTTGCCTAAAATTATCAATATTAGCCTTATTTTATGTAACGCTGGTTAATTTGCGTTGTTCTTATCACTTTTCTAAAATAATAGCAACTTTAAATCGTGAAACGTGAAACAACCCTGTTTGCAATTTCTTATATTAGTTCTAGAATACCATTAAGTTTTCTCTGAAACTAGTCGCTAGAGTTGGCTAAAATTATCAATATTAGCTTTATTTAATGTAACGCTGGTTAATTTAGGTCGTTCTTACCACCTTTCCAAAATAATAACAACTTTAAATCGTTAAACTTGAAACAACCATGTTTGCGTTTTCTTATACCGGCTCTAGCATACCAATAAGGATTTCTCTGAAACTAGTCGGTATAGTTGGCTAAAATTATCAATAATAACTTTATTTTATGTAACGCTGGTTAATTTAGGTCGTTCTTACCACCTTTCGAAAATAATGCCAACTTTAAATCGTTAAACTAGAAACAACCATGTTTGCGTTTTCTTATACTGGCTCTAGCATACCAATAAGGATTTCTCTGAAACTAGACGGTATAGTTGGATCAAATTATCAATATTAACTTTATTTTATGTAACGCTTATTAATTTGGGCCGTTCTTATCGGCAGGGAATGCTTCGGCTGTTCTTAGTGTTCCCCGAAAGACTTCAAATTAAGCACTTATATTTTGTATTTTATTTGAAATTTATTTCTAAATTAACTGCAAATAAAATTCTTTTCGGTGCAAATAAAATGCGAAATTGTTACATATCTAAAAAACGATAGTCAAACATTCTGATTTTTGGATGAACTCACTCATTCACTGTGTTCTGTATGTTAAACGAACATATGAACAAAATATATGCGAATCTAAATCCATGTATACTTAAAAATAAATCATATATGTGTATATTCATGTATTCATATATTCATATAAAAATACAGCAGCAATAGACCAATAATTTTTTCTTCTACATTACACAAACTTAACTCACACTATTCGCTTTGGGTTCGGTAAATAAATTATTTATGTATACGGCAAGCGTATAAAGTATTACAACAATAAACTATTATATACCACCATAAAATTTAAAGGGAAATTTTGTTTCCATATACGAAATTTTAACTCAACTAGGTTCTGTTTTATCACAGAACACAGTTGAGTCAAATTTCATACCTACTCATCAAATCAAGTATGAATGCTTGTGTATATATGAGATGATTTTGTTTTAATTTAAATGATCATATTGTTCATTTGATTGAAATTCGTCTCAAATATTCATTTATCTTTTTCTTTGCATTCATTATTTTCTTATAAATTGATTTAATTTCGTTTTTATATTAACCATTTTATTATTAATAATTGTTGTACTGATTTTCAAATATTCCAAGTGTTTTTTTCAAAACAATTTGATTTTCAATTTAATTATCATTATTTATTATTATTATTATTCCACCATACAATCCACTGATTTTCAAATATTCCAAGTGTTTTTTTCAAAACAATTTGATATTCAATTATATTTTCATTTGTTTATTATTATTATTATTCCATTATTTTCAATTCTGCCCTAAAATCAAAGGCATTATTTATAAATAAAAGAATATCATAAATATGGAGGAAACACTTCTAGACAATTGCGCGATAGGTAGCTTGAAGAAGCAATCTTTTTGTTCACGCAGCATTGAGGACAAGAATGCAATTTTGCGTGAAGGAAGGCCAATGCCAGAACTTCCTGATTTAAAGACGTTGTGCTCTTCCAAACGACAAACGTTTACTCGAAGTTTTAATACCAGCAATTACAAAACAACTGAATGGCTTACTGGCAGTTCCGTGAAAAATAAGCTATTTTGCTGGCCATGTATTTTATTTTTTAAACATGCAGACCGTTGCGTTTGGAACTTTGAAGGATTCGATGATCTTAATCATTTAAGTTCAGGTATATCCAAACACGAGAAGTCAAAAAATCACATTGCAAATGCTTTGGCATTTAAAACATTTGGCTTTATACGATTGGATTTAATGTTGGATCAACACGCTCATATCTCGATGATCAGACACAATGAAATTGTTAAAAACAACCGACATATTTTAAAAATTTTGATAGATGTTGCTACATTTTTGGGGACACAGGAACTAGCTTTTAGAGGACACGATGAAAGTGAAGAATCTGTAAATCGTGGAAATTATGTAGATTACATTTTATATCACAGATTCACGAACCCTTGCAAAACCATTTGAAAGACGCAACCATTTTTCGAGGAACTTCATCGGCGATTCAAAACGATTTGATTCATAGTATCGGTAATGTAATGCTGAATGCAATTCATAAAGAGATTAAGGCTGAAGTACAGTTTAGCGGACCTTGAGCTAGGACATTGGGGATACCTGCAATCGAAAGCCTATGTGGCACAGACAAAATAACCGTTATAATTTTTTGGCGGTCACCCCCCCCTTCCGAAGATAGGGGGGGTCAAAGTTTGGTTATTTTATTAGAAAATCCTGATTTGTGACGCAACCCGACGGGCGATTTTCAAAAGTAGATATTCAAAATAAAGGTATTTTTATTATCTTTCATTTAAAACAACCCCGGAATAAATCGGAAGTATATAGGAGTCAGGGGGTGGGAAAATGTGGTTTTTTACATTTTTGGAGGTGGAACCGGTCTGTAAAGGGTTAAATGAATTTTCCCAGCGGCCAATTAACCTAAATGTAAGATGCAACCAACCCTCTTGTTCATTAACCCATATATGGCAAACACCGTGACTCGTTTAGTATCAAACATGTTATTTGTTTATAATTAAAAAGCAGTCCCCCCATCACCCAGGAGTTATATGTATAAATGGGGTTTTTTTTATATGTTATCTCACTTAGACCTATTACATGAGTTTTCAATAACGGGCTATTTGTTCTATATTCATTTTAAATATGAATTAATGTCAGCGTTTGAAAATATGCACTACTAGAAATTTTCCTTTTAAAAAAGTAGGAATTAAAATGTTGCACCATAAAAAATCAAACCATTACCATTAGTAAACCAATCGCAAAGCAGCTGGCAGGTTGTATAAGCCGTTACACCAGAAGATGATAAACCAGAATAAATAGTAAAAGGTTTTTCAATACCCATGCAATAGAGCTATGTGAGATAACATTTAAAAAAAATTCACAAAACGCACAGAACTTGTGTGATGTGGAAAGTGCTTGCAATATAGCAAATCACACGTTTGATGCGAAACGACTGACGTATATGCCACATATGGTTTAATAAACAAGTGGGCTAGTTACATGTTACTTTTAGCTTTAATTTGCCGTTTGGAAAATTCAGTTAACCCTTTGCAGACCGGTTCCACCTAAAAAAATGCAAAAAACCACATTTTCCCACCCCCTGACCCCTATATACCTCCGATTTATTTCGGGGTTGTTTTAAATGAAAGACAATGAAAATACCTTTATTTTGAATATCTACTTTTGAAAATCGCCCGTCAGGTTGCGTCACAAATCAGGATTTTCTTAAAAAATAATCAAACTTTGACCCCCCCTATCTCCGGAAGGGGGGGTGACAGCCAAAAAATTATTATGGTTATTTTGTCTGTGAAACATAGGCTTTCGATTTTTTTTTTTTTTTTTTTTTTTGTTTTTTAACGAAGGAGGGGGAAATCTTGCATAGACACACCAAAAGGTGCGTGTCAGATTCCTACTGACTAAAACCCCCTCCTTCGGCTTCGGTATATTCGAACCAGGCCACTTGGGCCCCTTTTCGTACCTCCGATTGACTCCTATCCAGTTTGCCACTCGGGTTTCCCCGATTGCTCCTCGAATATGGTGTCCCTCGTTATTTCAAGCATCTCTCTGAAAGGCATCCGTCCAAGTTCACTCTCGGGGAGGAATGACCGTCCAGTTACCTTTCTCCTTATGCTCTCCAAAGCCGGACATTTACACACAAGGTGCTCAGCCGTTTCCTCATCCTCCAAACAGAGTCTACACTCATCATCAGTAAGAATTCCCATCCTTACAAGATGATGTCTGAATCCTCCATGTCCAGATATGAGTGCCACCAACTTCCTAAGAGCCCCTCGCGTCATGCTCAGTACCTCTCGGTTGGTGTGTCCTACTTTCAATCCCAGCCTACTACATTGAATATAGTCCAGTGCATGAATTAGGCCCATCAGCTCGGCCTGGTATACTGAGGAATAGTTCCCCATGTTTATCTGGCAGTCCAAGCCAAGTTCCACTTGAGTGATACCCAGCCCCGTAACTGCCATGTCTCTTAGATCCATCCGTGAAGACTGTTATCGTTTCCGACCCCACTTCAGGGATTGATCCGTCCTCAAGGAGGGTTTTGTGATGCATTTCCTGTACCACCTTCCTCCTAATCCCATCCATTGGCATAGCAAGTTCCCTGACCCCCTTAATAAGGCCCAGGACCCTCATATGCCCGTGGATGGTGCCTTCCTGATGCCACGTTTTGTTCTGCACCATTCTTATTGCCGTGCTTACCGCCGTCTTTACTATAAATAGATCCAGAGGCAGCATTCCCAGCAATGTTTCCATAGCCATGGTCGGCGTGGTGCGAAAAGCCCCCGTAATACCAACACATGCTAGTCTTTGAAGTCGATCTAGTTGACATCTCACTGTACTTTGGGTGGTTTTGTTCCACCATACAATTGAGGCGTATGTCACTATCGGCCTCACCATCATTGTGTATATCCAGTACATCGATTTTGGCGAGATTCCCCACCATCGTCCACATACCCGTCTACACTGATGTAGTGCCCTCTTAGCCCTCTGTATCTTCTCCCTCACATGATACCCCCAGGTTAGTCTCCTATCCAGATGTACACCCAGATACTTGACACTGGTGTTCAGAGCAGTTCTCAGTTTTCCGAACTGAACCCTGTCAAATGCACCTTCTATATCCATGAATACAGTCAGTGCTATTCCTCCAGTGTTCAGCTCGTGTTCCGCGACTCGCACCAACTGATGCAGTGCTGTCTCGGTTGACTTCCCAGTCTGATATGCATGCTGGTTACTATGTAGGGGATACATCCTCAACGTCGTTCTTTCCAGATGATCCGCTATCACCCTCTCAATTGCTTTCAATAGGAAGGATGACAAACTGATCGGTCTAAAAGACTTCGCCTCAGTGTAGTCCCCCCTTCCAGGCTTGGGCAAAAATACCACCTTGGTTTCCCGCCAAGTTACCGGAATATACCCCATCGCGAGACAGGTGACATATATTTCCCTGAGTCTCGGAACCAAGACCTCTTAACCCCATTGTACCAGGGCGGAAATATTCCATCAGGCCCCGGAGATTTGAAGGGCTCGAACCTCCCAATGGAACGTTCTATTCCCTCCAATGTCACAATCCCTTCAGCCGCACGTCTCCTCCTTCTCGTGGCCCTCCTCCTTTCAACCGGCCACGGTTGATTCGACGCCTGGCTTCCCGGAAAGTGTATCTCCATTAGGGTCCTGCTGCTTTTCTCTATTGTCTCCGACATTTTACCCGACCCATTGCGGATCAGTTCAATTCTAGAGACCGAGTCCTTGGTGACCATCCTCTGCAGCCTACTGACCTCAGAGATGCTCCCCATTTCCGAGCAGAAATCCCTCCACGATTGCCTTTTCTGACTACGCAGAGCTTTTTTCATGTCTCGTTTCTTTTCCCTGTAATCTTGCCATGACTGCTCCGTCCCACACCTCATGGCCCGATTAAAGGTTTTTCTGAGCTCTCCCTTTAGCTTTTCCAGTTTCCCATTCCACCAAGGTGTTGGGTCCCTTTCTTCAACCAGAGTGAGAGGACATGCACTGTGGAATGCCTTTTTCACAGCCCGCTGTTAGCCGCGATTCTACACTCCTTGCCGTTTTCGGCCCCGAGCGCCCCAGTCCCCCCAGATCCCCCTTTAACACCCGCTGGTAAACCAACACATCGGTGTCTCTAGGGTTTCTGATGGTCCTTGTTGGCACCCCTTGCCTCAGGCCATAGTCCAATTCGAAATAGATAGCTCTGTGATCAGACATGGTCGCCCCATCCATCACCCTCTATTTCGATTGTCTTCCCAACATCATGGCATTGCAAAGCGTTATGTCCAGGACCTCCTTTCTGCCACTCACTACGAAAGTAGGCTCTGTACCCCGATTCATTATGCCAAGGTTGTTTCCAATCACAAATTCGAGCAACTGCTCTCCTCTGCGATTGTCATCTGTGCTCCCCCACACCACATTGTGTGCGTTGGCGTCACATCCTATTATCAGGCCCACGTTATTTACCCCGCAGTACCCTACAAGTTCCTCCACTGCCCTTCCGGGAGGTGGCTCAAGAGAGTCGTACGGCATGTATGCAGAGGCGATCACAAACGCGCCCGCCCCCACACCCACACGCACCACCACGAGGTCCGGCGTACATAGATGAGGCAGCATTACTGCTGCAATTCCATGCTTTACCATAATGCACGACCTGATTTTTCCTGCACCGTTGAAGTACAGTGTACCTATGCTTCCAGGTAGACCCCTTATTTTCCCCCTGAAAACCCAGGGCTCCTGGATCATTGTTATATCCAACCCCTCCTCCACCATACACCTAGACATCATTGCTGATGCCGCCTTGCTGTGGTGGAGGTTCAATTGGCATATTTTTATTTTTCGGTATTTCGGATTGACTTTGCTGTGCCTTGAAGGCCCCGCATCGTCTTTGCTGTGCCTTGAAGGCCCTGCATCAACTTTGCTTTGCCTTGATGGCCCTGCATCATGTTTCCGAAACCCCACCTCCTTCCCTTTGGCTGCACCATTTGAAGAGTTGCCAGGCAAGCCCAACCCGCGTGTCTTCTGATTCGAAGACCCGCTAGGTGTGCTCACCTTGCACTTCTTCTCCGGTACAACCTCTGGTGTGGAGTTTGCTGAAGTTATCACTTCAGCCAGCTCGTTCCCGTCATCACTGACAGGTCCCAGCCGCTTCCTACGCTGAGCCTCCTTCCTCCTCTGCGTTCTGGTCCGCTTTCGCGTAGCTTCGGCCGATTTGGTTGGTGGCTGCGTAATGCCCCGCAGCTCCGCCCGCCCACGCGGCCGCTGAGCCCGCTTTCGCGAACCCATGGCCGGTATGGTTGGTGGCTCCGTATCATGCACCCGCATCTCCCCGAAATTCCGTAATAGATTGCCCTCCCCAGAATCCATAGGGCATGCCTCCGTAGAGGGTGGATTCCCAGGCATAGCCTGGTTACCACCTGGGGTACACAAACCTTTGCGTTGTGCTTCCATTACGGTTGTTTTCGCATTAGTTACTTGGCTGCGTTCTAGGATGCATTGCCCGGTTGCCACCACGTGGAGGTGTAACTAACACTTGAGAATGACGAAATGAGAATCGCAAATACCCTAGAATGCTTTAACTCTTTCCGTCATCCCCCAAGCAACCTAGGCTTTCGATTGCAGGTATCCCCAATGTCCTAGCTCAGGGTCCGCTAAACTGTATATTCGCCGAGATTAATGAATGCAAATTTGTGTCAATCATGCTAGATGAAACATTGGATATCTCGCGAAGAGCCCAATTATCGGTTGTGTTTCGTTATGTTTTAAATGGTGAAATACAAGATCGATTGCATGGTTTATCATTAATGGCAATAGAAAAACGTTTAATGAAACAACTTCAATCGAAAGAGACGTTTCATGATGAAGTAACGCAGCAATTTATAACAAAATGTAGAAGATACGATTTCATATATAAGGAATAATATAGTATATTATATAGTATCATTCCTGATATATTCAATACATATGGTCAATTTATTTTAATTTTTTTACATTTCGGGAAATACATTTTTTGATATTGCTATTATTGCTATTACTATTTTTAATTATGATTATGATAATAAATAATTTTAGTAATTTGTACTGAAAATTTGCCATATATGGTATCATAAATCATTCTACACCCCCTGATATATAGATTGATGTGTTAATTAAAACTGATTAAACAGAACGACTCAATCTAACTACGAGGATTCGCCACTGGTTCTTATCACCTTTCTAAAATAATAGCAACTTTAAATCGTTAAACGTGAAACAACCGTTACGTTTTCTATAGTGGCTTTAGCATACCATTAGGGTTTTCTATGAAACTGTTCTGTAGAATTGGCTAAAATTATCAATATTAACTATATTTTATGTAACGCTGGTCACTTTGTGTCGTTTTTATCACCTTTCTAATATAATAGCAACTTTAAATCGTGAAACGTGAAACAACCATGTTTGCGTTTTCTTATACAGGCGATAGCATACCATTAAGGTTTTCTCTGAAACTATTCGGTAGAGTTGGCTAAAATTATCAATATTAGCTTTATTTTATGTAACGCTGGTCAATTTTTATCGTTTTTATCACTTTTCTAAAATAAAAGCGACTTTAAAACGTGAAACGTGAAACAACCATGTTTGCATTTTCTTATACTGGCTCTAGCATAATATTAAGATTTTATCTGAAACTAGTCGGTAGAGTTGGCTAAAATTATCAATATTAACTTTATTTTATGTAACGCTGGTTAATTTAGGCCGTTCTTATCACTTTTCTAAGATAATGGCGACTTTAAATCGTTAAACGTGAATCAACCATGTTGGCGTTTTGTTATACCGGCGATAGCATACCATTAAGGTTTTCTCTGAAACTAGTCGGTTGAGTTGGCTAAAGATATCAATATTAGCTTTATTTAGTGTAACGCTCTTTAATTTGTGTTGTTCTTATCACTTTTCTAAAATAATAGCCACTTTAAATTGTTGGACGTGAAACAACAATGTTTGCTTTTTCTTATACTGGCTCTAGCATACCAATAAGGTTTTCTCTGAAACTAGTCGGTATAGTTGGCTAAAATTATCAATATTAACTATATTTTATGTAACGCTGGTCACTTTGTGTCGTTTTTATCACTTTTCAAAATAATACCAACTTTAAATCGTTAAACTTGAAACAACCATGTTTGCGTTTTCTTATACTGGCTCTATCATACCATTAAGGTTTTCTCTGAAACTAGTCGGTAAAATTGGCTAAAATTTTCAATATTAACTTTATTTTATGTAACGCCGATCACTTTGTGTCGTTTTTATCACCTTTCTAAAATAATAGCGACTTTAAATCGTGAAACGTGAAACAACCATGCTTGCGTTTTCTTATACTGGCGATAGCATACCATTAAGGTTTTCTCTGAAACTAGTCGGTAGAGTTGGCTAAAATTATCAATATTAGCTTTATTTTATGTAACGCTGGTCAATTTGTATCGTTTTAATCACCTTTCTTAAATAATAGAAACTTTAAATCGTTAAACTTGAAACAACCATGTTTGCGTTTTCTTATACTGGCTCTAGCATACCAATAAGGTTTTCTCTGAAACTACTCGGTATAGTTGGCTCAAATTATCAATGTTAACTTTATTTTATGTAAAGACGGTTAATTTAGGCCGTTCTTATCACTTTTCTAAATTAATATCAACTTTAAATCGTTAAACTTGAAACAACCATGTTTGCGTTTTCTTATACGGCTCTATCATACCATTAAGGTTTTCTCTGAAACTAGTCGGTAAAATTGGCTAAAATTTTCAATATTAACTTTATTTAATGTAACGCCGGTCACTTTGTGTCGTTTTTATCACCTTTCTAATATAATAGCGACTTTAAATCGTGAAACGTGAAACAACCATGTTTGCGTTTTCTTATACTGGCGATAGCATACCATTAAGGTTTTCTCTGAAACTATTCGGTAGAGTTGGCTAAAATTATCAATATTAGCTTTATTTTATGTAACGCTGGTCAATTTGTGTCGTTTTTATCACCTCTCTAAAATAATACCGACTTTGAATCGTGAAACGTGAAACAACCATGTTTGCGTTTTCTTATACTGACCCTAGCATACCATTAAAGTTTTCTCTGAAACTAGTCGGTATAGTTGGCTAAAATTTTCAATATTAACTTTATTTCATGTTGAGCGAGTTAATTTAGGTCGTTCTTATCACCTTTCGAAAATAATACCAACTTTAAATCGTTAAACTTGAAACAACCATGTTTGCGTTTTCTTATACGGGCTCTGGCATACCATTAAGGTTTTCTCTGAAACTGTTCGGTAGAATTTGCTAAAATTATCAATATTAACTTTATTTTATGTTACGATGGTTAATTTGGGCCGTTTTTATCACCTTTCTAAAATAATGGCAACTTTAAATCGTTAAACTTGAAACAACCATGTTTGCGTTTTCTTATACTGGCTCTATCATTCCATTAAGGATTTCTCTGAAACTAGTCGGTAAAATTATAGTAACTCTATCAAGATACTAGCGCAGAGTGATATCGAAAAGGACATGGGCACGGTTTTGGAATAGAAATAAAAGATACTAGAAAAATATTGGGAAAATAAAACTCGACCACGCATTAAATAATAAATTTACCAAATGCACTTATGCAATACTAGATGTCGTGTCGGCATGAACCATTTTAAGCGCAAATACAAAATTTAATTTCAAATATTTTAATTTTATTACTTTTATTATTATATTTTTTTATTATTATGTATTTTTTATTATTATATATTAATATTGAATATTGAAATAAACTTTGGTAAAGTAAATTATTACACTCACTATACTCGTATTTATTTATTCCATTGTTTCAGATCAAAAAATAGTAAAATGGCAAAAATTATGTTCGTAATAAAATTAAAATATTTGAAATTAAATTTTGTATTTGCGCTTAAAATGGTTCATGCCGACACGACACCTAGTAGTGCATAAGTGCATTTGGTAAATTTATTATTTAATGAGTTGTCGAGTTTTTTATATAAGGGATTTTCGTTTATTCCTCTTGTGTCATGCACTTGTGCGCTCTCAAACATACGAGCGCGATATAACATTTATATGTACTAGCTCTGTGTTCGAATATTATAAAATAGTCTTGTGTTTAATTTTGTTTACAAATGGCGCTTTATATGTGAAAATGTTATAGTGACGATAAAGCAACAACAATCTCACACAGGGCGATGGTGCTCCTACAAAATAGATAGAGTGATTTGTGTCAACACAAGTGCTAAGTGGAGGTATTTTCGAACATGTGTCATATAACCCAAGTAACACAAGTGCAATAAAAAAACGTATTTGTGTCACTTGTGCGTTTGTGTTAACACAAGTGGAATAAACGAAAACGCCCATAGAAGAATAGGGAGAGTGCTGTTCTAGTCTCTTTTAATTCTATTGGTTTTTGATATATAGAATTTTCAGAATTTTTTTCCATGGGCACGTTTTTATTATTAAAATTATTCCATGTAATGTCAATTACTTCTCATATTTTAATCAGCGCGAGAATAAAATGATATGCTTGCGCTTGCGTTTATTTGTATATATATATTAGGCCTGTTTATGTGTGCACAAAACAATATTGTCGACAATATTTGTCAACAATTATTGTGCGCATAAATGCAAAAATATGACCAAACAATATCATATTGGTCATGGAAGTATAATGTATGGAATAGCAATTGGAAACACGGTAGACTTCTTTAAATAGTGTTTGTGGCCTTGTGAAATTGTTTCAAATGTATTGGTTTATACAGGGTGTCCCAGTACAGGGTGCCAACCCGAAACAGGCAGATTCCACACCTCATTTCCAATCAAAAATTGTATGGCGACCCCATGTCTATCTCGCTTGGGTTTCGAGCTAGCCCGAAAAAACCATTTTGTTGAAGTTCTAGGCAGTCCGTGAATGTTATTGACCATATCTCAGTAACTACTGATCGGAATCCAATAATTATAAGCTTGTTGGAAAGGTATTTTAAATATCTTTTAATCTTTCTCGTTACATAAACCTCGGCGACAACCCCTTTTCGTGCTATAGCTCGTCAAACACAAGAAATTTCAACGGCTTCAAATATTTCTGTTATTTTGCAAGCCTAGAACTGTAGGACTTTTAGGTTTATTAGTGGTCGGTTTTTAGGAAAACTTCTGTGATGTTTTAGCTTTAATTTGATGTACAAACTTTTAAAATATGTCAACTCGTCTTAGAGATATGACGAAAATAATATTGAAATATGCGGAAATTAATGCAAATTTTTCAAAAATTTAAAACACATTTATTACATTGCAAAGTTTAATGTTCTGTTGTTATCGCGTTATCTAGGTAACATAAGTTCAAGGGATTGCAATTAATTCAATAGTTACTTAGAAATAAAAACAGTTAAATCTATTACCGTCATAAATTCATTCAATTCTTTTCTTTTTATGCTACATCTCTTCGGCATTTGTATGTTACATTGTTTTACGTTTAATATTCATTAGAAAATTATGTTTGTTTTATAAAGAATCATTTGGAAGTTTGAAAGTTAAAGAAATAGGCTACGGCAGCCGAATAACTTTGTGATTGGGTGATTCGTAGTTATGAACAAGATCCCAGGATATTAAATCAAATTTTATATACGGATGAAGCAATGTTCACACGTGAAGGGATATTTAATACTAAAAATAATCATCATTGGTCAAAGGAAAACCCGCATTCAGTTCGGCAACACGCATTTCAGGAACGAATAGGAGTCAATGTATGAGCAGGAATGATTGGAAATCAATTAATTTTTTTCCATACTTTCTACCTGGTCGACTGGATTCAGATTCATATTTAGTTTCTTTGCGAAATAGGTTATTCGATTTACTCGATGATGTTAATTTAACTGATTTGCAATTCATTTATTTTCAACATGACGGTGCACCCCCACATTTTGCACGAAGTGTAAGAGAACCCTTAAATGACACATTCGGCCAAAGATGGATTAAAAGAAATGGCCCCATTAAATGGCCACCACGGTCGCCAGACCTCACACCATTAGATTTTTATCTATGGGGGGTTTGTAAAGACATGGTTTATAAAACACCAGTTCATACCAACGAAGATTTAATGAATGGCATTAATAATGCGTTTGAAGTTTTAAAAAATAATCCGAATCAAATTCGATCGGCTACTAGGGCAGTATTAAAACGGTGTCGAATGCGTCGATCACATAATGGACACCATTTTGAACAATTTTTGTAGTAAAGATTTAAAATTATTTTAATAAATGTGTTTTAAATTTTTGAAAAATTTGCATTATTTTCGTCATATTTCAATATTATTTTCGTTATATCTCTAGAACGCGTTGACATATTTTAAAAGTTTGTACATCAAATTAAAGCTAAAACATCACAGAAGTTTTCCTAAAAACCGACCACTAATAAACCTAAAAGTCCTAAAGTTCTAGGCTTGCAAAATAACAGAAATATTTGAAGCCGTTGAAATTTCTTGTGTTTGACGAGCTATAGCACGAAAGGGGGTTGTCGCCGAGGTTTATGTAATGAGAAAGATTTAAAGATAGTTAAAATACCTTTCAAACAAGTTTATAATTATTGGATTCCGATCAGTGGTTACTGAGATATGGTCAATAACATTCACGGACTGCCTTGAACTTCAACAAAATCGTTTTTTCGGGCTAGCTCGAAACCCAAGCGAGATAGACATGGGGTCGCCATACAATTTTTGATTGGAAATGAGGTGTAGAATCTGCCTGTTTCGGGTTGGCACCCTGTACTGGGACACCCTGTATTTAACACAGGAAGGTGTTCGTTAATTGCTACAGCAATGTAAATCATTATTTCATGTTAAGCATTATGACGTCATAATATTGAAAAAACAACACCAATTAATAGATTTTTTTAATTACATTACTTCAAAGACTCAATTTTATTTTATTTATTTCTTTATTACATTTACTTTTTATTATTCACTTTGAAAATTTGTATTTATAAAATTTATAAACTTTACCGTGGTTATTTACGAACGACCTGCTGTATTTTTTAATTACATTTTAATAAACTTTCCAAAACACATAATTAAAAATCACTACATAATCGTAATCTTTATTAACTTTTACATTTAATTAGGTAAATCACAATACAAAACATTTCGTAACAAATTCACTAAAAGAAAAATAAAATCACCAATGTATGGAAAAATTTTAATTCTTATTATTGTAAAAAATATCACAGTAAATAATTGCACAACGCATTTAATAATTTAATTTTTTTAATTAAAATGCAAAAATATATTTAGTTTTAATTAAAACTGATTTTTTTCACCTTTATTTATTAAAATAAATTTTTTTTTTATCAAAAATTAATTCACTTAATATTATGATTATTCCCCCCCAAAAATCATACAAATATCTAAAAAAAAAAAATGAATTTGACATTCTGGGTGCCGCAATGGAAAAAAATTGGAAAATATGCGGAGAAAGCAATGGAAAACACCCAGAATGTCAAATTTTTTACAAAAATCCTTATCCCATTGATTTTCGTATATGTATACGGGATTTGCATTTCCATATATTATACTTCCATGATATTGGTCGACAATATTAAAATTGTCGAACGTTTTATGCACACCCCATCTTCAATGATACAATTTGGTCCAATTCTAACGTTAGGTCCAATACGACATCCATGTCCGATTTTAGTCGTCGGATCAATTAAAACATTACCAACAATTGTTGTATTTGTTATACCATTACAAAACATTTTTTTCTTCTTATTAATATTCTCATCGGTATTATTTTTGATAATATTTTCATTATCACCATCATCCACTGCTTTCAATTGATCTTCAGTATATAATTTCGTTGAATTATTTTGTCGTAATGCATTTACAAACACATTCCTGAAATTAAAAAAAAAGAAGTTTTGTTTTGTTTTTACTATGAACACTTTATAAAAAGCGTAACTGAAAAACCATATATGGATAAGACAAAACTTTTGAAAATTTAAAATTGATATCAAAAAAACGCATTGGCAAAATGACGTCATATAATTTAATATATTTTTAACGCAAGTACAATGACATTCGTTTATAATTTATATGAGCGCCGAAGAGCACTGACAATTAAAAATATATATAAAAATATAAGCATTTACATTCAGTAAGTATCTTATTATTTTAGTTTGTGAATAAAAAATTGTTATGTCAATGCTTTACTCTTAATTAAATACAAAATATACTATATTGTAATACATTTTTTTATACCTTTAAATGCAAAAAAAATTGTAAGCTTATCGCTCTGTTGTCTCCCCTATTTTCGGAAACTGGTCGATCGATTTGGCTGAAATTTTCACCAAAAACTTTTGTTATGATAGAGTTAGTTGCATTTGGGGTATGTTAGACCATCCCTTCTACCAAATTCCAACTTTTTTTCTTCGTGAATGTCAATGAGTTTTGAAGAAATTAGAAATTTTTGATATAGGGATTTGTAATTGGGTGAGAGATTGCCCCTATATAAATGCTTTCCGTTCTAGGAGTTGATCAGCGGTGTTTTTTTTTTATAAAAATGTAAATAAAAAAATGTTTTGTTTTGTTTTGTTTATATACAGGGTATCCCAGCTAACGCTATCCAGCCAATATCTTCGAAACCAGTGGAGTTATCACTAATATGATGTTAGTGGACCACCACTGGATTTCATGTGGCTACATTTTTATGTTAACCCCTTCCTCCCCACGTTAACCCTTATGTGCTTAATGGATATCAACTTTGGAAAATCAAATGTAAACTTATATTTTTTTTTCGCTTATTTTGAAGAGCGAGACGAGTAGTTAAAAAAAATGTAATAATATGTTGGGGTCCCTTGGGGAATTTTTCCACAAATGGGGATTGTCCATTTGATGGAAAATGTGCGAAAACTCGCAAAATCTCTATGAAAACATGTGTTGTATTGTATTAGAAAGTTGTTCTACGTTGAAAATTAAGGGGGTGTCCAAACAGCCCAAGCCCCCACGCCACCCTTTTAAGGCAAAAATCGAAATTTTGATTTTTGCATTAAAAAACCATATTTTTTTGTTAATTTGCAAAAATCGCATGCAAAATTCAAAATTTCGATTTCCCCCCCTAAAAACGGGGGGTTGGGGGCTTGGGGTGTTCGGACACCCTCCTTAATTTTCAACGTAGAACAACTTTGTAATGGATCACAACACAAGTTTTCATAGAGATTTAGCGAGTTTTCGCCCATTTTCCATCGCATGAACAATCTTCATTTGTGGAAAAATTCCCCATGGGACCCCCACATATTATTACATTTTTTTTAACTACTCGTCACGATCTTCAAAATAGGCGAAAAAAAAATATAGGTTTACATTTGATTTTCCAAAGTTGATACCAATTAAGCGCATAGGGGTTAACGTGGGGAGGAAGGGGTTAACATAAAAATGTAGCCAAATGGAATCCAGTGGTGGTCCACTAACATCATATTAGTGATAACTCCACTGGTTTCGGAGATATTGGCTGGATAGCGTTAGCTGGGACACACTGTATAAACAAAAAAATAAATAATTTTTTTTATAATCCATCTTGTTTGTATATTTTGACAATATTTTGATATCACTCTCTTTTCATAAAAAATAACGCAATATGAACTCCATCTATACATATTTATACACAACATTACAAAACATTTTTTATAAAATCACTAAATTTGTTTGATTTTTATTAAAAAAAATTAAATATAATTATGTTAATATGATTTTTATTTTAATATTAAATTAATACCATCAAAAATTAAACATTTAAAAAAAAAAACTAAAAAAAAAATTCAAATTTGAAAATCTGAAACGCATGTGCGTTTTTTGATTGCGTTATATTGATATCAATTATTTTTAATACATATTTTCAAAAGTTTTGTCTTATCCATATATGGTTTTTCAGTTACGCTTTTTATAAAGTGTTCATAGTTTTTACCACATATAAAAACAAATGTATATTTATTTTACCGGTAAGAAAATCTTTTGGTTGTCCAATGTCCATCCAAAAGCCATTTAATTCAAATGCATACAAATCATGTTCGGCGACCATTACCGGAAATATTTCTTTTTCAATTGATGTTGGTTTAATTTCAATACGTGATAATATCGTTGGATTAAATATATATAATCCTGAAATTATAGATAAGCGAAATATATTCGGAATAATGCAAATTGTGTTATTTTTTTTGTTAATATTTACCGGCATTAATTTTATTACTGATAAATTCTGGTGGTTTTTCAATGAAATGTTTTATACAACCTTTTGAATCATACAATACAACACCATATTTTGATGGTTCTTCAACTTTTGTCACGACAATTGTACCTTCTTTACCGTGCTGACGATGATACGCTTCTAATGCTTTAAATGGAAACTCACAAATAACATCGGAATTTAATACAAAAAATGGTTCGTTACTACGACATAATATATCTTTGGCCAATGCCAATGGATGAATGGACCGGCAGTGCCTAATGATTCTGTTTCATATGAAAATATCAATTCAACACTTAATTTATCTGTATCTTTTTTCAATTGAATTTCCATTTCTTCAGCACGATAACAAACGGCTAAAATTACCTATATATATATATATATATATAATAATATTTGATTTGTTTTATAATACAATTTATGTATTGCATTGTATTGCACAATACAATTTTTGTATGAAGTGTGATATTATTAAGAAGTTTAGAAAATTCTATTTTTTACCTGTGTAACACCAGCTTCAAGTGCTTCGATTTGATGCATTAATATTGGTTTATTAGCAAATTCAACCAAAGGCTTTGGTCGACTCAATGTCAATGGACGTAATCTTGTTCCATAAACACCGACTAATATCAATGCTCTTGTTCCTTTCGTTGTACCGTTGTATTTTTGTTGTTTCGTTGTATTTTTTATTGTTGTTTTTGTTTAATATTTATCTAAGGGGAGTTTTGGGTGTGTATTGTAAAGATAGTTTAACTATCATTAACTGTTAATTTAATGTTGTGTGTACAATATATTTATTTACACACGGTGTAAATGCAATTGGTAGCGTAAAAATTAAGCGATCCTTTTTCATACAATTATCTCAATATAATACGACGCGTTGCGTTTGCAATTAAATGCATATATTTAAAAAAAATGTTATTGGAATGATAGCAATATATTATTAAAAATAAAAAATTGTATTAAATTTTATGATAAGAACATCTTTATTTATTATTTTACACGTCATACGTCATAAAAAAAATACTATAGTACTATAGTAAAAAAATACTATAGTAAAATATTATAGCACTACACAAAATTTATATAAAAAATAACAATCATTATTATTATTCCTAAAAAAAATATCGTTGAGCACTATACAGCCAAATTTGTATAACAATAATTTCACAAATTTATGAACAAATGCTCCAAATTACAAAACACATAAATAATATATTCTATAATACATTATTAGTATTAAGTATTAACACAAAATATATATTAAACAATAAAAATTATTAACCATTCGAAATAATATCAAACCAAAAAAAAATGTAAATAATAACAAACAAAAATAAACAACAACACTTTTGACTTTACCAAGGAATTTTTTCTACACTAACGCCACTACAAAATTCTTCCATTTTTATATTTCGAAAACTCAAAATCCATGGTATAAAGAAAGAAGGTATGCTTGATATTTGTTGATGTTCACTATAGATACTGTATTAATATAGATGCGCAAAGCCGTACACGAAGTTCGTTAATTTTTAAATGCATATGGCGCACAATTTAAAAAACCGTGCATGGTATATTTTTTTCAAGTTTAAGTAGCCAAATATATGAAATTCAATTTTTAGTGATTAAAAATGATGTTTTTTAATTTTTTTGTTAATTTTTATTAATTATTTATTTATTTATTAGCAAATAAAAAAGCACTTTTTTTTTATTTTATGCTCATTTTTCTCTTGTTCGAATTGCATTCGAATATGATTTTGAGTATTCGAAAAATAAAATGGAAGAATTTTGTAGTGGGTTAGTGTAGAAAAAATTCCTTGGTAAGTCAAAAGTGTTGTTGTTTATTTTTGTTTGTTATTATTTACTTTTTTTTTTTGGTTTGATATTATTTCGAGAGGTTAATAAATATATAAATTTAATTTTATAAATTTAAATTTAATTTAATTCGATAAATTTAATATAACTATGTAAATATTAAACTTATTGTTTAATATATATTTTGTGTTAATCCTAATAATGTATTATAGAATATATTATTATGTGTTTTGTGATTTGGAGCATTTGTCCATAAATTTGTGAAATTATTGTTTTACAAATTTGGCTGTATATAGTGCTCAACGTTATTCTTTTTAGGAATATTAATAATTATAATATAATAATAATGATTGTTATTTTTTATATAAATTTTGTGCAGTGCTATAATATTTTTTTTAATGCTTGTTATTTGTTTTTGTTTCATTTCATTGAAAATTTAATAATATATTATAAAATACTATAGTATTTTTTTTATGACGTGTGACGTGTAAAATAATAAATAAAGATGTTCTAAAAAAAAAATAATAAAAAGGATCGCTTAATTTTTACGCTACCAATTGCATTTACACCGTGTTTTGTGAATTTAATAAATATATATTGTGCATACAACATTAAATTAACAGATAACGATAGTTAAACTATCTTTAAAATACACACCCAAAACTCCCCCCTAGATAAATATTAAACAAAAACAACAATAAAAAATGTGTGGTACAACGAAAGGAACAAGAGCATTGATATTAGTCGGTGGTTATGGAACAAGATTACGTCCATTGACATTCAGTCGGCCAAAGCCTTTGGTTGAATTTGCTAATAAACCAATTTAATGCATCAAATCGAAGCACTTGTTGAAGCCGGTGTTACACAGGTACAAAATAGAATTTTCTAAACTTGGTTAATAATATCACACTTCATACAAAAATTGTATTGTGCAATGCAATGCAATACATAAATTGTATTATAAAACAAATCAAATATTATTATATATATATATATTGGTAATTTTAGCCGTTTCTTATCGTGCTGAAGGAATGGAAATTCAATTGAAAAAGGATACAGATAAATTAAGTGTTGAATTGATATTTTCACATGAAACAGAACCATTGGGCACTGCCGTTCCATTGGCATTTTACCAAACATATATTATGTCGTAGTAACGAACCATTTTTTGTATTAAATTCCGATGTTATTTGTGAGTTTCCATTTAAAGCATTAGAAGCGTATCATCGTCAGCACGGTAAAGAAGGTACAATTGTCGTGACAAAAGTTGAAGAACCATATGGTGTTGTATTGTATGATTCAAAAGGTTGTATAAAACATTTCATTGAAAAACCACCAGAATTTATCAGTAATAAAATTAATGCCGGTAAATATTAACAAAAAAAATAACACTATTTGCATTATTCCGAATATATTTCGCTTATCTATAATTTCAGGATTATATATATTTAATCCAACGATATTATCACGTATTGAAATTAAACCAACATCAATTGAAAAAGAAATATTTCCGGTAATGGCCGCCGAACAGGATTTGTATGCATTTGAATTAAATGGCTTTTGGATGGACATTGGACAACCAAAAGATTTTCTTACCGGTAAAATAAATATACATTTGTTTTTATATGTGGTAAAAACAAAACAAACTTCTTTTTTTTTAATTTCAGGAATATGTTTGTAAATGCATTACGACAAAATAATTCAACGAAATTATATACTGAAGATCAATTGCAAGCAGTGGATGATGGTGATAATGAAAATATTATCAAAAATATTACCGATTAGAATATTAATAAGAAGAAAAAAATGTTTTGTAATGGTATAACAAATACAATAATTGTTGGTAATGTTTTAATTGATCCGACGACTAAAATCGGACATGGATGTCGTATTGGACCGAACGTTACAATTGGACCAAATTGTTTCATTGAAGATGGGGTGTGCATAAAACGTTCCACAATTTTAACCGGTTCGATTGTACGCAGTCATGCATGGTTAGATAGTTGTATAATTGGTTGGCGATGTACGGTTGGACGTTGGGTACGTGCCGACGGTACGACCGTATTGGGTGAAGATGTTATTGTTAAAGATGAACTTTATATAAATGGTGGTCAGGTGTTACCACATAAAAGTATAACGTGTAATGTACCAGATCCTCAAATTATTATGTAAATTATGCCATTATTATTATTATTATTTTATGTATACATTTGTTTTTGAAATTTTACATGTAAAAACACAATAATTCTATTTTTGTTTTTTTCTTTGTTTATTTTTTATAAAGCTATTAAATTTTCTTTTTTTATATTTTACATATTTTCTATAAATAGTAATTAAAATTTTTTAAAACCCCTTGAATGTCCTTTTTTTTGGCAATTTCAATATATATTATTTTTCTTATAAAAAAAACAGGATTTTGCCGCTATATATATTGTTTATTTTGTTTGTTATTGTTGTTGTTTTAAATATCATATATATTTTTTATTATTTTCGAGATAGTGTATATATACAAACAAATACAAGCGCAAGCATATCATTTTATTCTCGCGCTGATTAAAATATGAGAATTAATTGACATTACATGGAATAATTTTAATATAAAAACCGTGCCCATGGAAAAAAATTCTGAAAATTCTATATTTAAAAAACCGTGCCCATGTCTTTTTCGATATCACTCTGCGCTACTATCTCCATGTAGTTACTATAATGTTCACCATTTATCACTTTTCTGACGTCACTCTGAGTTTTTGTTTTATTGTGCTTATGTTTATTTTAGTTTATTATTCATTGAAAAAATAAACAAAAAATAGTGGTGTTGTTTTGAATATATGTTTGTTATTAATAATAAATTAATGAATCGTTTAATAATTATTAAAATAATTTTATTAAGACAATTTGATCTAAACACAATTAAGAGCAATAATGTATATTTTAGAATTAAGTATTTAAGTAAAATGTTACAAGAAGAAAAAATCAAAAACAGAAAAATAATAAAAACAATTACATAGTAACATATAAATTTCCCATTTGCAGATTATTAATCATTTTTAAAATATTGATTAAAATATTTAATTCGAATTTATATGAAATATAAAAGATAAAATTCATATTTCTATATCGCATATTAAAATTTTTTCACTCAGGGTGACGTCATACAAAATTGAATATCGGCTGTCAAGCATACCTATGGTCTTAATAGAATTAAAAGAGACTAGAACAGCAGTGGCTTGAATTCTCCATAGAAAATGTATATACAATTTAGGCCAGCATTACTACTTATGCATTCGTGTACATATACAAAATGTAGCCAAAAAACACTAGAGGCGCTGGGGATGGGCGTACGGATAGCGTACGGGAGCAACCAAAACTCACTAGGTGTCCCTATTTACCATGTTGTGAAAAAAATATTTATAATTAAATATTACTATTTTAAATACAATTTTATGCACATTTTCTATATATTTTAATATAATTTAATTAAATTTAATGTGATTCATAATTTCAATTTTAACGAACAATATAATATTGAAATTTAATTTTAATTTCTTTTTCACAATAACTTTGTTTGTTTACGTTTTTTTTTTGTTTTTGTAATTTTTTTTTTTTTATTAAAAAAAAATTATGAGATTTATTTGGCATTTTCGATCGCCATTTTAGGAAAATTTGAGAGATATTTATCAAATCAATACATCTATACATTTGTATGGAGGCTTATATTTTTTCTCTCACGATCATTCTAGTCTCTTTTAATTCTATTTTTATCCTACATACATTAAAAAAATAATAAAAACATTCAATTTGCCGGCATGTTGTCATGAGATTTGGACGGATCAGCTTCGCAATCCAGTCACATTTGTTAGCTTGTCAATGTTATAATGTTTTCCACGGTATCATGAGTGGTTGTTATTTAAAAGATAGTTGATTAATTAAAATATTTAAAATTAATTATTGAAATATGTATTCACTATGTCTTGTTTTTTCAAAGTGAAGTGGATTTTTATCAGATTTTGGGGTGATAATAATAATGTTTGCATTGTGATTTATGTAATCTGCATTTGGGAAGGGGTTTTTACAAGCCGCTGAATGGGTAGAAATTTGTCCGATGTCACGATGAAATTTAAAGTTAGCCACTTTATCATAAGATCTTAATTCTTTTGAAAGGAAAGCGTGCGAACTGTCCAATTAATTTAAAGAACCAACAAGTTTCCAATATATATTAAAAAAAATGCTGCATCTTCCCGGCAATCCAAAAGAAAATAAAAAAGATTACATTGAAAAAAACTATAGCAGCGTAACGTTATGTAAACATTGCACTGACAATGACAAATATCACCATTATAAAAATTGCACTTTACTTGAAGTATAATATAGTTTTAGATTTTTTTGTTATTATTCGTAGTAAAAAGAAATTACATTATAAAAAAATTAATTAATTACAAAAAATTTAATCTCAAACACTTTTTTAGAAGATAAACAAACTTTTTTTTAATTTTTTTTTACTTTTATTCACTATTTCACTATGATTTCCACTATTTTGCATTAATTTTAATTATCAAATAAAATAATATTAATTGGTTTAATAATTCTTAATAGCACATAAATGTTGAAATTAATAAACAATATTAAAAACAATAAAAATAATTAAAAATTTACTAAATAAAACAATAATAAATCAACGCATTCATACAAAATACATGGGAAAGACTAAAAATAATACCATTTTGAAAAAAAAATCCCTACATCAGGTTTTTATGTATGAGCAAGTTCATGGCTTTGTCTATTGTTGGTTTTGGGTTAAAAAGACAATTCAAAATTTGTCTTATTTAATATGGATATGAGAAAATTATATATAATAATTGTTCAATGTATGGTAAACGATGTGTATATAAATCCTATTTTGTTTATATTAATACATGAATAGAAAACCTATATTTTAGCACATTTTAGATAATACAAGATTTGTCTTTTTTGATTATATACTGTTTATTTTTTATTGGTATAAGTTGCGTGAATAATAGATTCTTTTGTGTACACTATATATGTGCATATTGGGCCTTTTCGTTTATTCCTCCTGTGTCATGCACTTGTGCGCTCTCAAACATACGAGCGCGATATAACATTTACATGTGCTAGCTCTGTGTTCGAATATTATAAAATAGTCTTGTGTTTAATTTTGTTTACAAATGGCGTTTTATATGTGAAAATGTTATAGTGACGATAAAGCAACAACAATCTCACATAGGGCGATGGTGCTCCTACAAAATAGATAGGGCAATTTGTGTCAACACAAGTGCTAAGTAGAGGTATTTTCGAACATGTGTTATATAACACAAGTAACACAAGTCCAATAAAAAAACGTATTTGTGTCACTTGTGCGTTTGTGTTAACACAAGTGGAATAAACGAAAATGTCCATTATAATATTAGGATATTATATGATATACCCAAGCAACAAATTTCGTTTCTATAAATTTTGTACTGAAATTCTACGATCCAATTTCATGGAATACAGTTTGTATTGTATTCAATATTTGTTAATAATATTTGAATATATTAATACGTTATTTTATATTTTGGATAGCTTGGATTTTGGATAGACATTGTCTTAATTGTCTATATAACTCTTCGTCACCGCATACATGTCGTGTTCCAAATCTACGATCTGATCAATCAGACCGCTCTAAATTCAAATTCATCGTTCCTTAACTGATTTTGAGATTGATTTGACTGATCTGAATGAGTTCCTTATTTTCAGACTGATTTTTTTAATCTGTAATTTTTTCAGATTGTTTAGATTGATTTTCAATGTTACAAAATTAAAATGAATTAATTTTGTAAAACTTCAAATTTTTGTTGTTGTTGGTTGTAAAATATAAAATATAACAGAAGCAATATTAATTAATAATTATTTATAATTATAAATAAAATTCAATAATTAAAAAAAAACATTAAAAAAATAACAATAACTAAATTAATTTACTTACAAATTGAATGTTATAATTATATTAATATCAAAAAAATTGAAAATAATAAATTTTGCATTAATATAGATATGGAAATTGAAGAGGCAGAGGTATCATATGTTTGACATATATTGATCTGAAAAATCGAAAAATCGTTCCATATTTTTCAGATTAATTTTAAATCTAAATATAATCCGCTTAATCTATAGATCGAAATATGGAACACAACAATATTTTGATCCTATTTTTAGTTGCTCTCTCTTCAATTTTTATAATAGACCATTTTCCAAAAAAAATAATGACAGAAAACATAACCTATTTTTCAATCCGTGGGCCAAACATTGGATTTTTTTTTTGTTATTTAACAAAAATTGTGTAGAAATTTACAAGTAAATTTAATTTTTTTTGTGTAGAAATTTACAATTATTTGGTAGATAACAAATAACATTACACATCAAGTGAACTTAAGGCATTTAAATCATTGGAAGCATACCGATTCTATGATGGGGGATGGGTAAAATATTTGAGTGGTAGATATGCATCCAATGTATATTGTTTTGGGAAAAGTAATTTTTAGAAAAACCTGATAGAGTAATCATGAAATTGAAGTGCTGATTTCATAAATATATTATATGTCTTAATAATACACAGGTTCTGCATTCCCAATCGCTGAATTTTAAACCATTGCAAGCTTCCATTCATTTGCTACCATCCCTATATCTTCTCCCATTGAACAATTAACAATAACACACCACTAAACCGGCATTTTTATCACTATTATTTTTTTTATACGTTTAATATAAAATAATTAATATTTATAGTATAAAAATATATTTTTTTATCAATTAAAATATGTGAATATTATCAAAAGAATTCTGAAAATAATTAATTAATTTTGGAAAAACGTATTTGTGTCACTTGTGCGTTTGTGTTAACACAAGTGGAATAAACGAAAATGCCCATAGCATCTAGACTCTGGACGTTACCAAAACCGTTGTCCGTTGTTTAATTTATTTGTTTTGTTTTGATTTTGTTAATAATTTAAATTTAATTAACCGGTCCGTTGTTTAATTAGAAAAAAGAAATCGAAAATATTTTGTTTTTCACTTTGTTTTTGGCTATTATTTTTGGTATCTTTTTTTTCATATGTATGATTTTTAAATAGTGTTTTATTTATTATTATATTATAAATTATTTTTTTTAGTTTATATGAATTGTTATAAAACTTTTATAAAACTTTGTTTACTTTATATAAAACTTTTATTTGTTTACTTTTGAAGTTGTTTATTTTTTTAAAACCTTTATTCAACACAGTGCACTCTGGAATCAATGTCGAGGTACGCGTACTAGTATTAGTGCAAATCGCCATATTGTACAGCAAGATGTGAGAGACGCGATGGCAGCGCCATTAGCATTCTATAGCGCTGGCCATACACCTCACGACCGACCGATTTTTGAAAATGATTTTCTTCAATTTCTCGTAATAAACATAAATGATTCATACGAAAACGAATTAATATAATAAATATTAATATAATATATGATTTTAAATATTATTAATTAATTTCAATCGCCATTATGAATTAAAAACTTTAATATTTCTCATTTGTCGTCCAAATGTACGAAATCGTTCAAATGTTCGATAATTAATTTTTTATCGGACGAAAAAAAAAATCGTTCGTATTTAACCTCATATATATATATATAAATAAATAGCAGCTGTGAAAATCGTCGGACGACTATTTTATGACCGTGTGACCTACATCACGACAAATTTGCAAGAAAATCGGTCGGTCGTGAGGTGTATGGCCAGCGCTTATAATCTATTATACTATGTCTACACGATGTAATAATTATACCCTGTAAAGCCTCGATTTCTATGAAAATATTTTATTTATCACAAATATGATATTTGTGATATAAAAAAAAATGTGCTTTTTCTGAAATTTATTTTGCCTGGATAAAAAAACCGAAATTTAATGATAAATACCAATTGCTGTTAAATAATTCCATTTTTTATTAGTTTGTAAATTAACTGGATATTTTATTATTATGAAATTAAATCATAAAAATTAAATAAAATGAAAAATGAAGTTTGGACGACGGTCAGCCGACGGCAATAGAAGAAAAAATATCAATGTCCGCCGTCAGTCCGCCGTCCAATATTCATAAAAAGCACCGCCATTGAAATGCATGTATTTTCAATTTGACATTTGCCGTCGTCTGCCGTCGGCATTTCATGAAAAGCATTACTTAATTATTATAGTGAGTAATTAGTTGAGTTTATGTGCGGACTTATTGTGTCCGGACAATATATGCCGATTTCTTTTGTATGTAATTTATGTGCCCAAAATTATTTTATGGACTAAATTGTATGTTATTTATGTGCTAAATTTTTTTCGACGAAAGCATAACCTTCATTTTTATTGTTGTTTTGTGTTTATCGCGTTTTTTTTTAGTGTTGGTCGTTTATCATTATTTTTTAAATACATTTATTCATTTAATGGCAAGATAAAATTTTTAATTTAATAATTTAATTTATTAATTTTGGATTTAATAATATAAATTCTAGTTGGTTTGGATTGGGATCAATAGGGTAGGCACTGACTGGTCGCTGACCCAGTGTTGCAACTGTTGAGTTCCTGATCAAGTGCTTACTTTACCTCCACGTGGTAACCAACGGTAACTGAATGATACAATCCGTATCATTCAGGCTAAAATTGTAAGTGCGAATCCCATGCGGTTGGTCGTACGGCTAATTACCGACACCGTAAAAACAACAAATTACGAAACTAGCAACAGTGCCTCGGACAGGACAGGAAAAACGGCAACGACTCAGGCAATGGAACAAGGACAATGATTTAAAACTGGCGTCATGGAACGTGAGAACAATAATACGCGCGTGCGGTTTAAAAAGTTTGGCTGATTGCTTAAAGAAAGCTAAACTGGACATAACAGCGGTCCAGGAAACACGGTGGCCTGGAAAGAACATCTTATCCAGTAAAGAATTCAAATTCTACTATAGCGGTAGAAATAATACAGGCTTATTCGGCACCGGCTTTATTGTAATGGGTAAAGCGAAAGAATCGGTCATCGGTTTCAACCCCATTGACGAAAGATGTTGTACGTTACGGATAAAGGGAAAATTTTTTAATGTAACCTTTATTAATGTTCACGCCCCAACAGAAAACAAAGATGCAGACACGAAGGATATGTTTTACGAAAAGCTCAATCGTATTCACAATCAAGCTCCTAGTCGTGACATTAAAATCGTGCTTGGCGATTTTAATGCACTGGTGGGTAGGGAAATTGTATATCGACCGGCAATTTGTCAACATAGCCTTCATAAATACTGCAATAATAACGGCGAGCGTTTAGTCGATTTCACAATATCAAACAATATGATAGTAGCCAGCACACGTTTCCCACATACGATCATACACAAAGGAACATGGTGTTCGCCCGATACAAAAACAACAAACCAAATAGACCACGTGCTCATTGACAGCCGTCATGCGTCCGACATACTGGATGTAAGGAGCTGTAGGGGACCTAACATTGATTCTGATCATTATCTCGTAAGAGCTTTGTTCAGATATCGTGTTAGTGCAAACCGCCAAAAAGTCATTGCGAGAGGATTCAATTTGGAAAATCTCAAAAATGACCAAATAAAACAACAGTACGAAGATAAATTGGTGGAGTTAATTGTTCGAACAGATGTGGATCAACAGCAAAACACGTGTAATGATATGTGGAATCGATTACGTAATTGCATAAAAATGGCGGCAGAGGAGACGGTAAAGTTGAAACCTGGCGTGGTCAGAAATGGTTGGTTCGATGACGAATGTAAAACGGCTCATGAAGAAAAGAACCAAGCGCGTTTAAAATATCTTCAGCGCGCCACACGAACTGCCATGGATGACTACAGAACCAAAAGTTCCATTGAACGCAAATTATTCCGAAACAAGAAAATGCGTCATGAGCAGGATATTTTGCGGGATATAGACACACTGTCCAGCATGAATGACAGTAAAAATTTGTACAGGAGAATAAGATCTGTAACTAGCGGATTTATACAACAACCCCTTCTTTGTAAGGATACCAGCGGTGAAATTTTGGCGGATGAAGAAAGAGCCATCGCGAGATGGGCTGAGTATTTTAAAGATCTACTTACAGCAAGCAACCCAATTGGTAGAAATGCAGAAAACGAACTTCCGTACCAAACAGCACAACCACTAATTTCGGAACCAACATATGAGGAAACCAGAGAAGCCATTCTGAAGCTCAAGAATGGAAAGGCGGCTGGATCTGACGGCGTACCTGGTGAACTCTTAAAATGTGGAGGGGATGTATTGTGGAATAGTATACACGAGCTAATTGTGCACGTTTGGAACTATGAGGTTACACCACAGGAGTGGAAGCTTGCTGTAATTGTGCCAATACACAAGAAGGGAGACAGGAAGGAGTGTTCCAACTAGCCATGTCAAAACTAACACTGACGCAAGTTACATCTCAGGTACAAATAAGGGGTATCAAATCGGATGCATTTGAAACCATTGACGGAGTATGGCAAGGGGACCCTTTGGCTACATTGTTTTTCAATGTTATATTGGAAAAATGTATAAGGAGGACGACCATTAACACCAGCAGCACTATTTTTACGTCATCTGTTCAATTACTCGGCTATGCCGATGACATTGACGTGGTGGGTAGAAGTATGGGTGCCGTTAAAGAAGCGTTCTTACTGTTGGAACATGAAGCTTCGGAAATGGGATTAAGGGTAAACGAGGAGAAAACCAAGTATATGATCGCACCAACGAACAGTAGGTTTATGGCACAACATCAAAGCGTAGCAATTGGTCAGAACAAATATGAAACTGCGGACAGGTTTAGCTACCTTGGAAGCAGCATAAACAGCGAAAACGATATAGCGGAGGAGGTTCAATCCCGGATTGCTTCGGGAAACAAGGCCTTTTACGGTTTACGAAAGATGTTCTTCTCGAAGACATTGAGTAAAACATTAAAACTAAAGCTATATCAAACACTAATTCGACCAATTGTGACCTACGGTTCTGAAACGTGGTGCATGACACAGGCCACCGAACGGCGACTTGGAGGGTTCGAAAAGAAAATACTACGCCTCATCTTTGGACCGACAAAGGAAAGGGGATGGTGGCGTAGGCGGTTCGATTTCGAGCTATATAAACTATATACCGAACCCGACATCGTTCGGTGCATTAAGATTGGTCGCCTGAGGTGGTTTGGTCATGTGGTACGAATGGGTGGCGATCGTATACCGTCAAAAATGCTGGACATTAAGCAGGAAGACCGCGGGGTAGGTGGAAAGATGAAGTAGAAGTGGACCTTCGGGCTCTCGGCGTTTCCGGCTGGCGGACGTTGGCGGTAAATAGGTCCGGTTGGAGGAGGCTGTTAATGGACGCCAAAACCAATTGTAGGTCGTAGGCGCGCAGAAGAAGAAGAAGAATATAAATTCTATATCAGAATGTGAATGAGGTTATGTTTTAGTCACAAAAGTGGTTGTTTGCGTGTGTAAAAAAATGGACTTAATAAGTCCGCACTTGAAAAAAACATCTTTTTTTCTGGTTTTCTTTAGTCGACAGAAAAGTTAAAAAACTTTATTTATGTGCGTTATGTCGGACAATTAAGCATTGTTTTTTAACAAAATCGGCGACGGAAAATACCACCGGAACGGAATTTATTTTGAGGCGAAAAGTTGTCCGGCGCCGAAAAAGTGTTTTTTAAGAAATATTTTCTGAAAATTTTCAGTGATTTTTTTATATTGAAATATAAAAACTCAATATCAAATATTTGTTATTGTTTTTGTAAGTATCCAAACAATTTATTTTTAATAAATATTTTCTTTTTAATATATGCAAACATAGAAATAATATAGTAGAACTAGAAGCGAAATTAGGTTATGTTTTCATATAAATGGTTTGGTTAAACATCAATGGCGGATTTCGGCCATTTTTCTAAATTTTTGAGGAATTTTTCATAAATTTTTAAGGAATTTAACCTAAAATTTTAATTTAAATCGATTTTGAGCTTTATATAAAGCTTAATTTTATTGTTTTAAGCTTTATATTAACTTTATATGAATTTTTACATACAATTTTAATTAATTTATCGCTGTCGATGTCGATGTATAAAGCTTTTAAAAATATCGATGGAATTTTTTTGACAAATATCCTAAATGGACGCCATTGATGTTTAACCAAGAATCCTAACCTAATTTCGCTTCTAGTTCTACTATATTATTTCTATGTATGCAAAGGTCACTTTTGCAATTTTCCGTCACCGAAATCGATCGACGGAACGTAAAATAATGAAAAATTTCAATAAATTTTCTGTTGTTTTTTCCGTCGGACGAAAATAATTTCGGTGGCGAATTAAATTTTTCTTAAATAACATGTGTATTAAAATATATGCGTTCATTTTTGACAGCGACGGAAATTTTTCCGTTCCGGTGGTATTTTCCGTCGCCGATTTTGTTAAAAAACAATGCTTAACAGTCGATTTTTTGGGTCCGACATAACATTTTTTCAGGCACATAAACTCAACTATTATTATTTTGTGTGCTTCTACACGATGAAACGTTTTGACAGTTGTTTTTGTTGGTAGATTTGATATATTGCAAAAAATAATATTAAAAATGAATAAAATTTTGTTTTTTTGTTTTATAAATTCGACTAAATAACAACAATAAAATAATTAAAATAATAAAAATTAAAAAAAAACATGATTTTAAAAATGTTAATAACATTATCTTAAAAAAAATGCTTGATAAAATAATGAAGTTAAATGCAAAGAACAAAATTTAACAATTTCTTTTATTTGCTAACTTCATTCCTATAATTATAAAGGTGAATTTAAACAACTCGTGTATTTGCCGAATATCCTCCATTTTTATTCGTACTCAAATATTCGCTTACGCGTTTACACATAACGAATATTCTTCAAAATACTTTCTGTCCGAATATTTGTTCGTTGAACGGATTATATGTGTGTGTGTAACTTTAAATAATGATTTTATTTGTTTTTCATTTTTGTTTGGTTAGATTTATTATTTAATATTTATTAATATTTATTTATTATTAACAACAATTATTATAACCACTTAATCAATAAACAAAACCAACAAAACAAATCTAAATGAAAAAAAAACTGAAATAACATTTTCTAAAACACTTACTAACACAGTTTAAATTATGTATACATATATATACTCACTCGCGATTAGTGTAAATAGGTTCACGAGTGGCATTGCGAATACGAAAAAATCGTGTAACTCGCGAACATTTTCCATCAAGCACGGGTAAATTGAAATGATCGTGCGAGCATACGAGTACACGGTATACCATGGAAGTATAATATATGGAAAAGTAAATCCCGTATACATATACGAAAATCAATGGGATAAGAATTTTTGTAAAAAATTTGACATTCTGGGTGTTTTCCATTGTTTTCTCCGCATATTTTCCAATTTTTTTCCATTGCGACACCCAGAATGTCAAATTCATATTTTTTTTTTAGATTTTTGTATGGTTTTGGGGGGAGGGATAATCATAATAAAAAAGTGAATTAATTTTTGATAAAAAAAAAAAATTATTTTAATAAATAAAGGTGAAAAAAATCAGTTTTAATTAAAACTAAATATATTTTTGCATTTTAATTAAAAAAATTAAATTATTAAATGCGTTGTGCAATTATTTAATGTGATATTTTTTACAATAATTAGAATTAAAATTTTTCCATACATTGGTGATCTTATTTATCTTTTAGTGAATTTATTACGAAATGTTTTGTATTGTGATTTACCTAATTAAATGTAAAAATTAATAAAGATTACGATTATGTAGTGATTTTTAATTATGTGTTTTGAAAGTTTATTAAAAAGTAAATAAAAATATTTTTTTATACAAAAAAAAAAGTTTGTTTTTGATTGTAAAATTTTTTTTGTGATATTTTTTTTTATAAAAATACAGGAGGTCGTTCGTAAATAACCGCGGTAAAGTTAATAAATTTTTCGTGGATAAATACAAATTTTCAAAGTGAATAATAAAAAGTAAATGTAATAAAGAAATAAATAAAATAAAATTGAGTTTTTGAAGTAATGTAATTAAAAAAACCTATTAATTGGTGTTGTTTTTTCAATATTATGACGTCATAATGCTTAACATGAAATAATGATTTACATTGCTGTAGCAATTAACGAACACCTTCCTGTGTTAAATATAAACCAACACATTTGAAGCAATTTCACAAGGCCACAAACACTATTTAAAGAATTCTACCGTGTTTCCCCTCCAATTGCTCTTCCATACATTATACTTCCATGCGGTATACACACATCGCGATGTATGGCGATGAGAGGATATTCGGCAAGTACACGAGTTGTTTAAATGCACCTTTAGACCGTGTAGACATAGTATTACTTCTATTTATATTATACTTCCATGGACGAGACTGAAAATGTACCTTAAAACGGGTCTTTGGATAAGATAGATACGTTTATGTCGATAAAAATTTTCCACTATTTGTGCGCATAAAGTAGATGACACATGTAGACTTTTGCTTTATTTACATTATAGGTGATTGGTGTGTTTTTTTTGTCGTCGACCATTAAAAAAAAGTTCAGTATTACTCGAAGTTTTTTTTTGACTACGCGACAAATTTTCCTTTTTTTATTTTTTTTATTTTATGTAATGTAAATTACATATTTTTATTTTTTAAAATTGGGGTATTTTTGTGTACCCCATTGAATACTATTCAAATGGGGTATTTCTGAAAATTAAATCAATAAATGGGGTACTGTACCCCAGGATGGGGTACGTCTGGGCACCCTACATAAATGCAAACAACCACTTTTGTGACTAAAACATAACCCCATTCATATTCTGGTATAGAATTTATATTATTTGATCCAAAATTAATAAATTAAATTATTAAATTAAAAATTTTATCTTGAAATTAATACTATCTTTTTTTGGGCTCTATATGGAGTACTCCACACCAAAATCGTCAATTTTCTGTTTTTTTCATCGTGTTCTACAACAGTGTTGTATGTTTCTTACATAGAAATAATATAGTAGAACTAGAAGCGAAATTAGGTTAGGATTCTTGGTTAAACATCAATGGCGTCCATTTAGGATATTTGTCAAAAAAATTCCATCGATATTTTTAAAAGCTTTATACATCGACATCGACAGCGATAAATTAATTAAAATTGTATGTAAAAATTCATATAAAGTTAATATAAAGCTTAAAACAATAAAATTAAGCTTTATATAAAGCTCAAAATCGATTTAAATTAAAATTTTAGGTTAAATTCCTTAAAAATTTATGAAAAATTCCTCAAAAATTTAGAAAAATGGCCGAAATCCGCCATTGATGTTTAACCAAACCATTTATATGAAAACATAGCCTAATTTCGCTTCTAGTTCTACTATATTATTTCTATGAAAAAAATAGTCACTAAAATCAAAATGTGTGAGTCGTCAGTGACTCCATATATATTTTTTTTTAATAAAATCATCATATACGCATAAATTTTAAATACTAATAAATTATAATATTGATTTTTTTTCTATAATTTTCCAAAAACAGTCATTATTTTTTGTTTATTGTAATAATAATAATTAATATAAATAAAAAAGAAAGGGTCACTTTTTCATACAGAATACCAGTGACTTATTCGAATGAAATCACAATAATTTTCACTCCTTCGAACTCACTCACTAAAAATAGTCACTTTTCAATAGAATCGCACCTCTGTTCCTATTGTATAATATTCTCATGCGGTATTTTGATATGTATTGATATTAAAATAAAATTTATACACCAAATTTGTTTTTTTCATAAGCAAACTACAACAGAACACATCATAAAATATCGTACACCTTTTTATATATTTTTATTATGGAGTACTCCATATAGAGCACAAAAAAAGATAGTATAAATGAATAAATGTATTTAAAAAATAATGCTAAAGTAATGCTTTTCATGACATGCCGACGGCAGACGACGGCAAATGTCAAATTGAAAATACATGCATTTCAATGGCGGTGCTTTTTATGAATATTGGACGGCGGACTGACGGCGGACTTTGATATTTTTTCTTCTATTGCCGTCGGCTGACCGTTGTCCAATATTCATTTTTCATTTTATTTACATTTTATTTAATTTTTATGATTTAATTTCATAATAATAAAATATCCAGTTAATTTACAAACTAATAAAAAATGGAATTATTTGGTATATATTATTAAATTTCGGTTTTTTTATCCAGGCAAAATAAATTTCAGAAAAAGCACATTTTTTTTATATATCACATATACCATATTTTGATACATAAAATATTTTCATAGAAATCGAGGCTTAAACGAACAACACTAAAAAAAACGTGAGAAACACAAAACAACAATAAAAATGAAGGTTATGCTTTCGTCGAAAAAAATTTAGCACATAAATAACATACAATTTAGTCCATAAAATAATTTTGGGCACATAAATTACATACAAAAGAAATCGGCATATATTGTCCGGACACAATAAGTCCGCACATAAACTCAACTAATTACTCACTATAATAATTAAGTAATGCTTTTCATGAAATGCCGACGGCAGACGACGGCAAATGTCAAATTGAAAATACATGCATTTCAATGGCGGTGCTTTTTATGAATATTGGACGGCGGACTGACGGCGGACATTGATATTTTTTCTTCTATTGCCGTCGGCTGACCGTCGTCCAAACTTCATTTTTCATTTTATTTACATTTTATTTAATTTTTATGATTTAATTTCATAATAATAAAATATCCAGTTAATTTACAAACTAATAAAAAATGGAATTATTTAACAGCAATTGGTATTTATTATTAAATTTCGGTTTTTTTATCCAGGCAAAATAAATTTCAGAAAAAGCACTTTTTTTTTTATATCACAAATATCATATTTGTGATAAATAAAATATTTTCATAGAAATCGAGGCTTTATGCTTTCGTCGAAAAAAAGTTAGCACATAAATACAATTTGGTTCATAAAATATTTTTGGCCACATAAATTACATACAAAAAAAATCGACACATATTGTCCGGACACATTTGGTCCGAACATAAACTCAACTAATATTATTTTTTTTATGGAATTATGAATCGGGTCGGGACCACATTTGGGTTGGGAGGAACAGTAAACTGTCCCTGTTTTGTTTGCGTGGGTGCGTGTGTGTGTGCGTGTTGTATTTTGTAAAAAAAAATGAAAATGTTTGTAGAAAATTAATTCTTTATTCTTCAATTGCATTTAACAACAAATAAAAATTATCTATTAATATAAGATTACACTACAGAATATACTTCAACGATGGCAGGCTATAAGCATTACGAAAAAATGACCAATCCAAAATCTACAGATTGGGCCAATTTATTATTAGTGAGATTCGAGGAACAGGTATGTATGCATATTATATGTATTTAATGTTTTAATTAATTTTATTGTTTGATTAAATTATTGAGAACGGTTTACAATATTATCATATATTTGAATTGTTTAATTTTACTATTAATTCTCTTATCGGAAAGCATTTGTTTTTTTTATCGGATGGGGTGATTTTCGTTTTTCTGCACACATGAATATTGAATATCATGTACGTATAACGTATAATATATATATATATATATATATATGTACAATAACAAAACAACCCCAAGAAATTATGTTACCTTTAAATTTCTACCTATATACCTTTAAATTTCTCTAATAACATCAAACTTTCTTCAATTATAAATATAAACTATATGTTTTCTAAGGATTGCTGTCAATACATTTTTCACAAATATATTTTTTCATTCAATAAATATTATTTGTATAATAAAAAATAATAGAGCGATAATTCACCCTGTATATAGAATTGGACATACAATTATTTATAATGTATATAAAGGGATAATATTTAATCTACAATTATTATATATAAATATTAGAAATATAAATACATACAAAATTAGATATGAACGAGAATGAAATGAACTTGAAAATTTCACAGGTTTTCACGTAAAGTTTTGGAAAATTGTGTTTGTATGTATTTAAAATTGAAATTTTGCATTGATGACGTATTTTGTTCTCTGCAATTATGATAATTAAAGGTGTGTTTAAAATCAATTGGCAGTGATGATGGTGAAAAACCAACGCAAACCCATCGAATGAACGACATTAACACCATGATTAGAACTTTGGTCCACTTGATCGTGAAGGTAGAGGCAGAAATGCACCCAGAGCACACAGATTAATGATAAAGCCTCGATTTCTATGAAAATATTTTATATATCACAAATATGATATATGTGATATATAAAAAAAATGTGCTTTTTCTGAAATTTATTTTGCCTGGATAAAAAAACCGAAATTTAATAATACATACCAATTGCTGTTAAATAATTCCATTTTTTATTAGTTTGTAAATTAACTGGCTATTTTATTATTATGAAATTAAATAATATAAATTAAATAACGACGATGGCAATAGAAGAAAAAATATCAATGTCCGCCGTCAGCCGTCGACATGTCCGCCGTCCGATATTCATAAAAAGCACCTACATTGAAATGCATGTATTTTCAATTTGACATTTGCCGTCGTCTGCCGTCGGCATTTCATAAAAAGCATTACTTAATTGGAAAGGCATTGGGATTCTTCACAGCCAATTACTGGTTGCGGAGTAACCAAGTAATTGTTATACCTGGGCATACTGTGAACTGAAGAGCCTGGTTCGCCCAGTGATCATTGCGTCGCAAGAAAAAATTACATCCGTTTCCATTGCACCGCACGCGCGGAAACCATGCAGCTACCAAAAATCACAATGCCCGTATTCAACGGTGACTATTTAAAATGAACCCAATTCCAAGAATTGTTTATTGAAATCATACATAATCAACCCATCTTCCATATGGAAGAATGTAGTACAATGTTACATAATATTATTTTAAAACAATTTTATACGGCCACGCACTCCAGTTATGAACAATCCGTGGAGTAACCAGCAGAATTTCAGCACATAGATCCATTATTGAAATTCCTGGAAGGGGGTTCCTGGCGTTGTAATCAATAGGCAAACAACCAACCATGGCTCCAACATGGGGAAAATGCCAAATGGCATTGGTGCTGCAGACCACCAAGGCATGTAGTATGTGTAAAGATGATCACCAATTAATTTCATGTGTACCGGAAGTAATGATCTGCATGGCCTAGTGAAGCTTCAATCACAATTAATTCATTTACTCGAGTTACGAGTTACATAAGTACTCGTTACATAAGTTACATCAAGTTACATAAGTGGTGCTCCAATCATAAGTAGCTGCTAAAATATATACCATTGCAAGATCGGTAGCAGAAGTTAAACATTGAAGATGTGCATCATGTAGACACCAAAGCATAAGGTGCCATCTGGTTTCCGTATGACGATCAATTTGTCACTAACACAACAGTGAAAAGCCTTGATCTATTCAACAAACGGGCAGTTCTATCGGATAGCGCTTATATATTTTATTAACTTGAACTGGTGAATTCATTCATAGTGCTGGCCAAAATATTCATGCAGGAATATGGGCGTTAAAACGCGATTGGGGCGTAGCTTTGCCATTGGAACTGCACCTAAAATAATATATATAGATTTCCGCACCGGGTTGCCACGATTGAATGGCATAAAATTTCTGAGGCATTTGGTGCTGCCCCCTCCAGTCAACAGAATTACCGGAGTTAATGCAGTCAACGGCGTGGTGGAACATTGTAGTAGCAAAGGAATTGAATGGAAATTCATTCCTCCACAATCACCACATTTTGGTGGGTTATGGGAGGCTGCAGTGAAATTGGCGAAAACGCACTTGCGAAAAATTGTATATGGAACCAGCTTAACTTGCGAGTAAATAAATACTGTGCTTGTAGAACTAGTAGCCGTATTACATTCCCAACCGTCAACGCCTATGTTAAAGGAT
The DNA here is from genome assembly GCA_958336335.1 of Dilophus febrilis. NCBI lineage: Eukaryota > Metazoa > Arthropoda > Insecta > Diptera > Bibionidae > Dilophus > Dilophus febrilis. The sequence continues at coordinate 34,841,237 of OY284470.1, forward strand.
CCCAACGACTTATGGGTTTTAGCGCCTGGTCATTTCCTAATTGGAGAGCCACTAACGGCTGTTAATGATTTTCTGTTGGAAAATTGGACTGTTTGCAAAAGATGGGTAACAAGGGAGTAAGATGGTCGCGTTAGGGTCGTAGAATTGAAAACATCAACTGGTGTGACCACAAGGGCAATTCATAATATTCTTACCTTGCCGGTCACTATGGAAACCAACAACCACATAGAGGGCAAGGACGACAAGAAGGTGGTGGACAAACGAGGGCGATTTCCTCGGTCAACCACTGGCCCCAGAATCAATCCAATCACTTATATTGTGGTGCTATGCATGATCGCATTAATATTCGCAATCCGATAATGCTAGCCTGCCCTTTGTAATTACTCCCTTTCAACCAAATATTGGGTATACTTCGAAAACACAAACAGGATGAGCCTAATAAACGACAATTGGAATATCGTCTATTGCCAGATGAAGAGTTATTGGGGGAAGAAACCTATTGAGTTATTGGGGGAAGAAACCTAGATAGGGACATCATTATCAAATTAAACAACATGTGCTCGGATGCGCCCATACTGAGATTCAATCAATTTTATTGTCAGGTCACCATGGAGCTATTTCATCACCAAGTCGGGGCTCTTCGATGGCATTGGTGTCGCTGCGCTGCAATTAAGCAGAATTATTGAGCAGAACATTTGTGGCATTTGTTGCAAGGTACGCAAATTTGGTTTTTCTACGTGATAAAGACAAATTGGTTAATAAAACACTGGGGAACGTTTTTACTTGAAGGATAATGGAAAGGAAGTATAATCCTTTTAGGGTATTAAAAAAATTAATTAATTACATTTTTAAGCGTAAAAGCTAAGAAATACGATGAAATATGAAATATAGTATTAATTTTCATTGTTAGCAAATACCCATTTGTGTACCTTGCAACCTGTATTCCAAAAATCTAAGGTATGCTTTGTCTTTACTATGTGTAGCAAGTGTAAGCGTCTACATCCAGTTACTATAGTATAAACATACTTTATATATATCAAATTAATAAATATATAATAAAAAATACATACTAGTTTGCGGCATATGCAAATTTAAATATATTGTAATATTATAAGATACATTTGTTAAATAGTATCAATAGTATACAGGTAAATTAAGGTATATAGTATTATAAATCAATGTTAATTAATGCTGACGAATTAATCGGTTATTAATATATTATATATCCCTAAATGCAAGTTAATGCATTTTATTTGTGTATTTGTTAATGGATTTACATAAAATGCAAACCAATAAATGCAATGTTAACAAATTATTAGCTATATAAACCATAGGTACATTTTATCATTCATCAGTTGTCATTTTTAAATCGAAATATTACCAAGTCGTGATTAAGAAATAAAGTTAAATAAATAGTGAATTAAATAAATAAAGTTATTCATAGTTAATAATAAAAGTTGTGTATAATTAATAATTTACCTTTCATCCTAATACGCTTTGTACATTTTGTAGAAATATATTTTCAACAACAATTCAATAAACTATTTGAATTTAACAATAGTTATACCCTATAATAATTTAATTATACATTATTATAGGTTGTTAGTAATTATTTTTATGTGCGCTTCTAGACGATACAATTTTTTGACACTTTTTTTGTGTAAAATTGTTCTTAAATTCGATATATGACGAAATAACAATAATAATTAAATTGAATATTTATTATAGGGCGTTTTCGTTTATTCCACTTGTGTTAACACAAACGCACAAGTGACACAAATACGTTTTTTTATTGCACTAGTGTTACTTGGGTTATATGACACATGTTCGAAAATACCTCCACTTAGCACTTGTGTTGATACAAATTGCCCTATCTATTTTGTAGGAGCACCATCGCCCTGTGTGAGATTGTTGTTGCTTTATCGTCAGTATAACATTTTCACATATAAAGCGCCATTTGTAAACAAAATTAAACACAAGACTATTTTATAATATTCGAACACAGAGCTAGCACATGTAAATGTTATATCGCGCTCGTATGTTTGAGAGCGCACAAGTGCATGACACAAGAGGAATAAACGAAAAGGCCCATAATAAATTCTGATCGGAACATAAATATGATGTATAAAAATAAAAACGTTCATAATAAATCTAACAATTTAATATAAACCTAGCTTACGAAAACATATTGGCTATTATTAATTGTAAATAATAAATTATTGCTGACCCAAAAGATTTGAGCATATTAAAATTATTAATAAAATTAACCAAACACGTAGAAAATAATAAAATTTGTTCTAATACTATAGGCTCATACAAGTTGGATATGACTCTATGACTCTATGTCTATGTATATCTCCATTTCTTTCATACAATAATTTATACCATTTAAATAAATCTTGTATCACTTTCTCACAGTTGTTTTAAACATATATGTTTAAATCAAACATGTTAGAAAATAATCCAAATTCAATTGAGCCTTAAAGGCTCATACAAGTTGGATATGACTCTATGCCGACATAGACATATAAAACCTTGATAACATAACATTTTAGATGAACAGCTGAACTATTTCTTTATCGCAATAGCAACGCAATCAAATTTTTCGTTCTATTTGTTTATTTTTTTTTTTATTTATATATTTTATTCTACATTCTTATTGGTTGTGATAATATAACGTATTCAAATATCAATGAATATTTGATAATTCATTATTGCTAATTCATTTTCCCTTATGTTATTGGTTTTGAATTTGGATTATTTTCTAACATGTTTGATTTAAACATATATGTTTAAAACAATTGTGTGAAAGCGATGCAAGATTTATTTAAATGGTATAGGTAATTGTATGAAAGAAATGGAGATATACATAGACATAGAGTCATAGAGTCATATCCAACTTGTATGAGCCTTTAAGGCTCAATACGTTATCGTATTTCAATAATGAATTATCAAATATTCATTGATATTTGAACGCGTTATATTATCACAACCAATAAGAATGCAGAATAAAATATATAAATAAAAAAAAATAAACAAATAGTTCAGCTTTACTCCGAAAATGTTATGTTATCAATGTTTTATATGTCTATGTCGGCATAGAGTCATATCCAACTTGTATGAGCCTTAAGTCTTACTATGTCTACACGGTGTAATAATCATCCTATGATTATTATATTGTGTAATTATTATACCGTGTAGACGCAAAAATCAGTCATTATTATTCAGTGTAATAATTATACTTCAGAGGTAATTATAGGAATGAAGTTAGCAATTATAAGAAATTATTAAATTTTGTTCTTTGCATTTAACTTCATTATTTGAACAAGCATTTTTATTAAGATAATGTTATTAACATTTTGAAAACCATGTTTTTTTTTTCATTTTTATTATTTTAATTATTTTATGTTGTTATTTAGTCAAATTAGTAAAGCAAACAAACAAAATTTAATTTATTTTTAATATTAATTTTTACAATATACCAAATCTGCCAACAAAAACAACTGGCAAAACGTTTCATCGTGTAGAAGCACACACAACAATAATTACTCACTACGATAATTATAGGGTATAATTATTACACTGTCTAGACATTGCTGAATTTGATTAAAGATATTCTGTGTACATACGCACTGGACAAAATACACTGAATTTTTACACTGTGTAAAGAAATCCTAGTGTGGTGCATTGGTAAAACAAACACAAAATGCACCACGTGAGAGCAAAATAATGTGTGTTTGGTTTTATTTACAGTTTTAATTCCGATTCTTCCATTTTATACATCGCATTTTATTTTTTTAATTAATTTTTTTACGTTTGTCTATTTTTGTTTGACAAAAATTTGTGTTTTATAAATTTCAATTTATTTTTTTTTAATTTATTCATTTAAATTATTTATTAATTTATTGATTGGATTAAAAAATATCGTAGTATTAAATCAAAGTTCTTCAAATCAAATAATAACAATAACTGACACAAAAACATACGAAATATAAAAAAAGGTTCGTCGCTTAAGTCTTTACACCGTCTATTTTGGTTGTGTAAAATAAATGCACAGAATCGCTACACAGAATATTGGTGTATGTAAATCAAACATATACACTATGTATGCCCTGTGGAAGTGTGTGTAAATCAAACACATTTTCTCACTACTCGATGCGAGAGTATACACATAGTAGGTAAATCAAATTCAGCAATAGTATAGACGGTGTAATAATTATCCTAGATTATTATATTGTGTAATTATTATACCGTGTAGACGCAAAAATACTGGATAATAATGCCTCAATTTGGCTCATGTTTGAATCTACACGGTATAATAATTACTCACTATAATTATTACAGGGTATAATTATTACACCGTCTAGACATAGTATACATCATGAAATTATCTGTCAGAAAACCAATTTTATTTAAATTGCTCACTTCAGTGCTATGTAAAGATTATACCTCGGAGGTACCTCGGAGGTACCTCTCAATTATTATACCTCGAAGGTATAATAATTACAGTGGATCATAATCACTAGCTTTTGCGACCATACGGTGTAATAATTATGCAATGTAAGAGTTATATGGAATTATTATATCGTCCACATTAGGTATAATGGTAATTTTTTGTCGTCTTTATTAAAAAAAAATATTTCGCATACAACCAACAATCGGTTTTAGCGTCCAACAACAGCCATTTGTTGTTGGTGTCTTAATTTGTGAGATTTTCGGTAGGGGCGGCCGTACGACCAACCGCATGGAAAAATGTGCAACTATGTGTTAAAATTCATATTCGGAAATAACCGAAAACTCAAAATATATTTTATGCCTTCCGTAGAGCTCGAACCCACGACCCCAAAATTAAAAAAAAACACAAAAATTGCATATGAACAAAGTGTATATGTATATGTCTACCTCCATAAAGGTTTATGTGCTCCGATAGAAATTGTTCAGTAGTTTCCACTTTTTTCTAAACTAAACTTTTCTAAACTTGTACACTTTTCTGTTTCTGTTATATGTGTATACACCAAAACGGAATAGGAACAGAATAAAATATTAAAAAAAATTAATTTGGTTGATTAGATTTTATTTGCCTACTTTTTGAACTATATTCAATATTTTTTAATTCTATTCAATATTCATACAATACAATACAAATTTTTTACAATTTTTATAAAATATTACTTTGTTTAACAATTAAAAAATGTTTCTGTTGTTCTATACAACACTGTTGGTGTACAAAATGAACGAAAAATTAACAAAAATGAAATTTTTCTGTTGTTCACTCTGTTTCTGAAATTTCTGTAGCAGAAAGACCACCAGAATAAAATGTCAAATATGAATTGAATTCTGCTGCTGTTTCGGTTTCTGTTGTATGCGACTCGGATGCTATAGAGTAGTGATGAGCAGAATGTAACAACTTGATACATATATATCTAATGCAGTTCCAAAAAGGAATCATCTAATACTAGTTATAAAATGTATTAGATGTATTAGGTGTAAGAATTAATAATGCGGATTTAGATAACAGATGGCGCACCTAGCGTTGAGTGTATCGCAACACACCGCGGCCATTTTCTTTTTTTTGTCTGTCATTAGGCTATAAATTTCAGTATATGTCATTTCATTGAAGTGTAAACAACAAAGCTTTTTTTTGCTTCGAATATGTCGAAACACATGCCTGAAAAAGTTGTTTTGGGGGGAAGTTTAATAACTTCTTTTAATTTGAAGAAAACCGCTGCTGAAAGTTATCGTTTGTTGGAAGACGAAGAATTCAAGCGTTATTGGATGAAAATTCGTGTAGAACGCAACATGAACTTGCAATGGCGTTGAATGTAGACCAAACAACCATTGGCAAACGTTTACATTTTGTTATACAAATAAATGCCATTTTCAAGCCCAAAAATCCGCATTATTAATTCCTACACCTAATACTATAGATTTTTCTATTTTCTTTTCTTTTACCTTTATCGCCTTTAATGCCTATATTTATTTATTATAGGAATGCTTTTATAGAGTACAGGTTCGGAGTTCCACGCGTCTTGGCTAAAAAATATACTTTTGTATGATAAACGCCAAAATGTATACTATCATTGAAATGAATTTATCCCATTTTTTAGGTTTTACGACAAAAATATTAGGCTAAAAATAGAGATATGAATTTAAAAAAATTTTTAATAAATAATGTAAATTTTTTTTTAAAATAATTTGGTTAATATTTTTTGATGATTTTACAATTGTTATCAATTGTAATAAATATTATATTATAAACCTGTAAAAAAATAAAATAAAAATAGTTCACATAAAAGCATTCCTATAATAAAGAAATATAGGCATTACAGGCGATAAAGGTAAAAGTAAAGAAAAAATCTATAGTACATACATATACGTTTTCATATATCTATATCGCTCTACGAGTAACATAATACTATAGAGTATTAGGTTAACTGAAGTTATCAGATTTTTTCAATGTATTAGGATATTAGGTTAACTCAATGTATCAGATGTTTGCAATATATTAGATATATATCAATTTTTCATAATAATTAAAGTAACAGAAAATATATCTAATATATATAGAGCCATGGTATAAAGACTATAGGTATGCTCGATATTTGTTGATGTTCGCCATTTTTCCCTTTTCTGACGTCACTCTGGGTTTTTGTTTTATTGTGCTTATGTTTATTATGGTTTATTACTCATTGAAAAAATTTTTTTTCACTCAGAGTGACGTCTTACAAAATTGTATATCAGCTGTCAAGCATACCTATAGCCTTTATACCATGATATAGAGCGTTTTCGTTTATTGCTCCTAGTGCTAGCACTGATGCGCTGTCAAGATATTATGCCCTATATGACACCTTATTAGGTGTCATGGGGTATTAACTCTGCGTTTGATTATTACTTGGCTTGGTGCTTTTGAAATGCATTTCTCTTGTTTTTCTGTTTGTAATAAATTGTTCAATAAAATGAAATAAAACAATCAAAACAAAGCCACAAAATATTTAGTTTATTTTTGATTTTATCTATGTATATCAAAACTTTCTATGTTATATTTTTATCAATAAATATTAAAAACTACAAAACAAATTTTCCATAAAATTTTTATTTAAATAATTAAGAGTTTGCAAGAAGAAAACAAAACCAAGTAATTTATTTGAGCGCCGATTGAGAGATTTTAATATTTGAATATCTCTAGTGTCATCGTGCATCAACAAAATATTTGAGTCAATAGGTGTTAAGCACTTATGCTATGTATAGTAATTCTCGAACTCAAGTCATATGACACTAGTGCGATTAGCGGAATAAACGAACGTTTTTTGGTGTCATGGGTGCTATGGTGCTAGCACCACGTAATAAACGAAAACGCCATAGTATTATTACAATGTCTAGACGATGTAATAATTATCCCCTGTAATTATTATAGTGAGTAATTATTATTGTGTGTGCTTCTACACGATGAAACATTTTGACAGTTGTTTTTGTTGGTAGATTTGATATATTGCAAAAAATAATATTAAAAATGAATAAAATTTTGTTTGTTTGTTTTATAAATTTGACCAAATAAGAACAATAAAATAATTAAAATGATAAAAATTAAAAAAAAAACATGGTTTTCAAAATGTTAATGTTAATGCTTGTTGAAATAATGAAGTTAAATGCAAAGAACAAAATTTAATAATTTCTTTTATTTGCTAACTTTATTCCTATAATTACCTCTGAAGTATAATTATTACACTGAATAATAATGACTGATTTTTGCGTCTACACGGTATAATAATTACATAATATAATAAACATAGGATGATTATTACAACGTGTAGACATAGTATAGATGTTAAAAAATAAAAGCTTATTATTGAGCGACTTTATGTGCTACTGCTACAACTTATGCGCACAACTTGTGGCAAATTTTTATCGACATAAACGTATCTATAGTCCAGTTTATGTGTAGATTAAATTGATACGGACGAATATAATCGTTTTTTTAATATGCAATGTATGTGTACACATATTTTGGTTTGGTTTAAATTTATTTATTTATTTATTTTCAAAAAAACATTAAAACTAATGTGTAAGTCCAATACATGTTTAAATTGAAAAAGAGAAAAAAAAACTAATATCATTGGTAATATACAATTAATACATAAACAATTATATAAGTACCATATTAATACCTAGATTAATAAATAATATTATAATTAATTTATGGAACGCTTTTTACCATAAAATTCAAATTTAAAAGGTATGCTTTTTACATTGTTATCCATTAAAATATCATTACAAGAATTGTAAATCATTAATAAAACGTCAAGAGGATTTTTTTTTTTTTTTTTTTTTATCGAAGGAGGGGAAATCTTGCATAGACCGAAGACGCGTGTCAGATTCTTACTGACTAAAACCCCTCCTCCGGCTGCGGTATATTCGAATCAGACCATTCTTGGGCCCCTTTTCGTACCTCCGATTGACACCTACTCAATTTGCCACTCAGGTCTCCCCGATTGGTCATCGAATATAGTGTCCCTCGTTATCTCAAGCATCTCCTTGAAGGGTATCCTTCCCAGCTCGCTATCTACGAGGAACCGGTGACCGGTCACCCCCATCCGTATGCTCTGTAAAGCCGGACATTAGGCTCTAGGCAGAGACTCTAGGCAGAGTCTGCATGTATCTTCTGTAAGAATTTTCATCCCCAGAAGATGATGTCTGAAGCCTCAATGCCCTGATGTGAGTGCCACCAGTTTCCTGAGAGTTCCCCGTCCTAAGCCAAGAACCACCCGATTGATGTTTCCTACTCTCAGCCCAAGTGTCATCCTGGACTGTCTGAGTCCTTTCACTTCCTTCCATCTTTTCTAATGTTCGGAAATGGCCCAATTCTCGACTATGTCCCTCGCCGTACTTCTGCTAATCGCAGTGCACGGCTCCGGTCCAATGAACTTATTGGTCGTTCCGCCTTTTGCCAAAGCGTCCGCCCTTTCGTTCCCGTCGATTCCACTATGCCCCCTGCCCCACTATGTGAAGATTTTTTTCGTTTCCGACCTCACTCCAGGGAGTGATCCATCATCTATGAGTACCTTATGGTACATTTCCTGTACCATAACTCTCTTAATCCCATCCTTTGGCATGTCCAGTTCTCTTACTCCCTTATTTCTTCCAGACATTCGAGTAATGAGTCGACAGTGAGATTCCACAGTAATGGAGATAATACCCCACCCTGCGGGCATCCCCGGTTTACCCTTCCCCTAAGTTTGGAGTATCCTGATTTTATATTTATTGCCCCTTTTTCCAGCATATTGTCCACCCAGTCTCTAATTACCCGGGTGACCCTACGCCGCTTCAGGGCAATCCTCAGTTTTCCGAAATGAACCCGGTCAAATGCACCCTCTATATCCGAAATACAGTTAATGCAATTCCTCCAGTGTTCAGTTCGTGTTCCGCCGCGCGCACCAACTGATGCAGCGCTGTCTCGGTTGATTTCCCAGCCTGATAAGCATGCTGGTTCCTATGTAGGGGATATGTCTTCAGCGATGTCCTTCCCAGATGATCTGCTATCACCCCTTCCATTGTTTTCAACAGGAAGGATGACAGACTAATCAACCTAAATGACTTCGCCTCGGTATAGTCCCCCCTTCCCGGCTTGGGCAGAAATACCACTTTGGTTTCCCGCCACGCCACCGGAATATACCCCGTCGAAAGACAGGTGACATATATTTCCCAAAGCCTTGGAATCAAAAGCTCCTTACCCCACTGTAGTAGGGCAGGAAATATTCCGTCAGGTCCTGGGGATTTGAAGGGTTCAAACCGCCCAATAGAACGTTCCACCCCCTCCAATGTCACAATTCCTTCAGCCACACCTCGTCTCCTTCTCGTGGCCCTCCGGGTTTCGGTGGGCCACGATTGATCTGAAACATAGCTTCCAGGAAAGTGAACCCCCATTAAGATCCTGTTACTTTCCTCTAAAGTCTCCGCCATTTTTCCCGACCCATCACGGATCTGTCCTACTCTGGAGACCGAGTCCCTGGTGATCATCTTCTGCAGTCTACTGACTCCAGAGATGCTCCCCATTTCCGAGCAGAAGTCCCTCCACGATCTCCTTTTAAGACCACGAAGAGTTTTTTTCATTGCTCGTTTCTTTACCCTATAATCTTGCCATGCCTCTTCCGTACCACTTCTCATAGCCCGATTAAAGGTTTTCCTGACTCCCTTTAGCTTTTCCAGATCCCCATTCCACCAGGGTGTTGGATCACCTTCTTCCACTAAAGTGAAAGGACATACAATACATAACAATACATTAATCAATGTGTAAAATATTATGCCCATAATTTTATTTCATATTTATTTATACACATATTCCAGATTTAGAAAATAGCGATGTTGTTGATCTCAGCGAAAATGAATCAAAAGTAAAATCCAAAATGTACACAAATAGACGTGGTCCGTACAATAAACGGGAGACAAAATCTTTGGATGATGATATTAGAGATTATTTAAAAAAAGAAAATGATAGAGGAGATCGCATGCTGAAACTATTGCAACAATTAGTCAACAAATAATTTAATTATTATTTGTATATTGAAGAGTGTATTGAAAAAGAAGACTGATATTAGTTATAATTTTTTTTTGCATTAATTTTATATCTTTATTATTGTTTAAGAACATGTATTTTTGTTTATTGCTGTGAATGAATCACCATTTATTTAATTATTATAAATTATTATAAAAAATATGTTAATAAAAAATCTCGATAATCTTCAGCGCTTTCCTCATTTCTCATTATAAATGGTGGTTGATTCGTTGTATTTTCCATTGATGGAAAATGATCGTGATTTTCTATACATATATTATGCAGCATACAACAAATTACGACTACATTTATTGCCTTTGGTATTTTCACCTCAAGCGCCTTTGTAAATATGCATCGCCAACGATTTTTCATTATGCCAAAACTTCGTTCGACTTCAATCCTAGCTTTGCTTAGAGCTGCATTGAATTTTAATTGGGCGGGCGAAACTGGGTTTTTATATGGTGTAATGATCGTTATTGGATTGATTCTACAAGGGTATCCCGAATCGCCGATAATAAAATATCCTTCAGGAGGATATAAATTATATTTCCACACATTGCTATTCCTTAATATTCTTGTGTCGTGAACGGACCCGGGATATCCCGCTAAAATATTGATAAAACGTCCACTATCATCCACGATCGCTTGCGTATTCACTGAGTAATACAACTTGCGATTAATGTATTGATCATGTAGCTCCGTTTTGCATATGATCCTTACATGTACACCATCAATGGCGCCCACACATAAATTAAAAACATCATGACCAGCTTTGCACACGAATCCTTGGCCAATTTCTTCTAATTGTTCATTGTCAGGTAGCCTTATGATTTCTTTGGCTATTTTTAAAAACTGCTCGATTAATTTTTGGCAAATATTGAAAACTGTTGTTTGTGGTACAGAAAACGACACGGCTACAACTCGGTACGCGCAACCGGTGGCCAACCAAAATAAGAATATCATCATCTAAAATGTAATATTGAAAATGAATTTCAAACAACCAGTAAAGTTAATCAACTTGATGTTTGAGCTAAATTAAGAGTTACACAAAAACAATATATTTTACCTCGATATGTGGACTCCATCCATGATGTTTTGCTACATAGAATTTCTGAACTAGTGCGTTTAACGTTTTTTTGCTTACGCGACAATGTTTTTTGGTGTCGTTGTTATGGTCCAATAATATATTTTTTATTAACGGATTAACATAATCAATGCAATAAATACCTCTTATTTTCTAATAAAACAATTAAATTATATTTATACTTATTGTTGGAGATTAAAATAATCAATGTACTCACATTCTTTTTACGTTTATTCATCATTTTAATTATTGTTATTAATGCTTTATTTTTGTGGTATATCCATTGTTGCAGCATCAGCACAATTTTGTAATTTAATTGATTTTGTGTATCAAAATTAATTATATCCATATTATATTATTTCTAAAAATAAATATTATAATCTATTATTTGATAAAACGTATTTATGATTTTATGATAAAATGAAAAAATAATTAAAAATAGTGTTGTTTGGCGAACGTGTCAACATCCCAAAATACATGTTTTCTAATTAATATAATCAATTTTAAAATAACTGACCGCAAAGCCGAAAAAAGGAATAATTTTAATGCATAAATAAATATATCATTTTTTTTATCATTTAATGTTTTAAATAACTTACATTATATACGCCAGCAGCCGTAGAGAAACTAAAAAAAATGTAAACAAACTAATGCAATATGAAATTTTCAAAACTTTTCATTTAGTATCTAAACATTAGCAACTAAATTAGTAACTATCGAAATTTTCGTTTGGAAAACGGCCTTACAACTAACAAGGAAAGACTCCCGGGTGTGAGAAGCCGATTTGGCTGAATTTTGGATATGTTGTAGTACTCGAAAAATAAAGAGACCCATATTTTTTTTAGCTGCTAAATTTCACTTTTAGGGGGTGAAATCCAAGATGGCGGCAAAAATGAAAATTCGCCATAACTTCTACAATTATGCACCAAATTCACTGAAATTTGAACAAACATCAATTTTGGACTAATCCGCATATTTCATAGAAGAAACTTTTTTTTTAAATGTCAAAACGGTGATTTCATTCAAGATGGCCACTACCCCTGCATGCATCCATTTAATATCGAATTTAACGTATAACTTCTACAATTTTAGTCCGATTACGATGAGCTTCGGATATTTTGTAGTGCTCATGAAAATGAAAAATGCAATTTCTCATTTTTTTGAAAAAATGACTATTTGAGGTTAAATTTAAGATGGCGTCGAAAATGAAATTTGATCATAACTTTCTCAACTTTCATCGGATTTACTTCAAATTTGGTTTGTAACTTTATTGAACTTTGACTCACATATCCCAAAAATAATTTTTTGGAAAAGACAAGATGGCGGCTTCATTCAATATGGCGGAAAAATCGAAAATTCATCATAACTTCCCAAATTTTCACCGGATTTTCTTCAAATTTGGTTTGTAATTTTATTGAACTTTGACTCACATATCCCAAAACAATTCATTGGTTATGTACCTGGCAGCCACGAATGGAAAGTCTATTACATTTCATTCTACGAATACTGCAATTTCATCTGTGTTTGTTCTTCAACAAAGTATCAACCTTCACCTTCATCCGTTTGTTGAATTAATATTCTGTTATGTAGAGACTGTCGGGATTATTGAAATCACCCATATATTTTTTTTACACAATTTAATATGCTAACTAAAAACAATAATGTTTTACTATAACTTACTAGGATTTCTTAAATATGGATATTATATGGGGTAGCGTTGTTATGGTACTCGCAAATTATTATTTAATTTGCTAAAATTTAAACAAAAATTCAAATCAATAATAATAAGGTGATTTATTATTACTTTTAGAAACCAATGCAATACGATTAGTATAAATACAGCAAATGTTTTAAAAAAAATAACAGTTCATTTTGATATTTAGGAAAAGATATTGAAATCCAAAGTAAATTGTTTGTCAAAGTAAAGTGTGTGTAGAAAAAAGTTAAATAAGTTTTGTAAGAAAGTAAGTATGCAGTTGAATCCAATGAACGTGATTCAACTTTTATTAACCGTATTTCAAGTAATGGACATCCCCACAACACCAACAACTAATAATGAGCGTGAGTTAGCAAAAGGGATGGAAGACACATCAATTGATGCAATGGATAATTTTTTACCCATTGAATATATACAAGAGGTAGGTTTAGATTTCCAGGAGCAATATAAAGATTGGGAATATATTCCAGTTAGTGATGATACCTGGATTCCCTCTGATTCTGGTAAACGGAAATGCACGAGAGACGATGATGAAGAGGTAACATTGGAATATAAAAGAAACGCTGTACGGTTTTGGAAAGGATGCGGTAGAGCCACATTTCGTTCACTGCAAGCTGTGCAGAACCGTTATAGAAGGGTCCCTGGTATCACACAATTATACCGATGGCAGGAACAACTGGACCAAAATGGAACATATGTAGAAAAAATTACAGATATCGGAGAATATGTTTTAAAACGGTGTAAAAATGCCGCTCAATCTGGATTGATATTCCACGACATAGATATTAGAAGATGGGGGCTACAAGCCAAACGAGAATTGGGTTACGATGACATATTAGATTTTAGAGCCTCCAAAAAATGGGTTCACAATTTTAAAAAAGCTCACCGTTTAGTTTCTAGGAAAATTAACAAATTTGTTAGCAAACGTACATTTGAACAAGCAGATGAGTTGAAGGAAAATATTTGTAAAACATATTTGTAAATGCTGTAAAGAACTTAATACCGAGCTTTGGTTTACAAAATATATACAATACGGATCAAAGTGGTTTTCAGTTGGAAATGCATGCAGGTAGAACATTAGCCACATTAGGAATAAAAAGAGTACAGTGTGTTGTAAAATCACTGTCGGCTACAACTCATAGTTATACTGTACAACCAATAATTTCGGCAGATGGTAAATTATTACCTGTACTATTTTTAGTTTTAAAGGAACAATCAGGCGGTTTCGGTCCTATTGTCCAAAGAAATTTATTCCACGCTGCTAATGTTCATGTCACAGCTTCTACATCTGGCAAGCTCACATCAGGTAAAAATTAATTCATTAAAATAAATTGATCAAAGTATATTGTTATAAAACGCTTTAATTCCATTTTTTTTTTAATTCCAGAGCACTTCAAAATTTTTTTGAAAGACGTGTTTTTCCCACATACGGGTGAAAAAAGCCTACTGCTTATTGATTCTTGGAGCGGCCATTGTAAAAAAGTAGTTGAAGACAGCACCCCAACTGGAAAAGAAATTGAAACTATGATCATTCCGAAAGGAACTACAGGTGATATACAACCAATCGATGTATACGGTTTTAGAATCTGGAAGAATTATGTGCGCCACTTCTCCGAGATAGTTTTTTTAAATGACCAAGGAATTGATTTACACATACGTAATAATATAATAAAGTTGCAGTCGCTGGTACATAATCAATTGTCCGCACCAAGATATAAAAATCTTTTTCAATATTCTTGGTTTAAAAGTAGATATATAAACCACAGACCAGCAGAATTCGAAAATCCAGTAGAAGTTGCATTCACTAAATCTACTATAGCAATGTGTGAAATTGAAGGATGCTCAAATGTAGCAGTAGTGACATGTTCATGGTGCAATAAAACCATATGTTTAGAACATTTTTTTGAAGATTATCATTATCACCCATAAATTAAATAATTATTAATGTTTTTCTTTGACAAAAAATAAATAAAATGTGTTCAAGTGAATTATATTTTTTTTTAAATTCGATACGAGAAAATCCGATTAAAATTTGGGAAATTATGATGAATTTTCGATTTTTCCACCATATTGAATGAAGCCGCCATCTTGTCTTATTCCAAAAAATTATTTTTGGGATATGTGAGTCAAAGTTCAATAAAATTACAAACCAAATTTGAAGAAAATCCGGTGAAAATTTGGGAAGTTATGATGAATTTTCGATTTTTCCGCCATATTGAATGAAACCGCCATCTTGTATTTTTCCAAAAAATTATTTTTGGGATATGTGAGTCAAAGTTCAATAAAATTACAAACCAAATTTGAAGAAAATCCGGTGAAAATTTGGGAAGTTATGATGAATTTTCGATTTTTCCGCCATATTGAATGAAACCACCATCTTGTATTTTTCCAAAAAATTATTTTTGGGATATGTGAGTCAAAGTTCAATAAAATTACAAACCAAATTTGAAGAAAATCCGGTGAAAATTTGTGAAGTTATGATGAATTTTCGATTTTTCCGCCATATTGAATGAAACCGCCATCTTGTATTTTTCCAAAAAATTATTTTTGGGATATGGGAGTCAAAGTTCAATAAAATTACAAACCAAATTTGAAGAAAATCCGGTGAAAATTTGGGAAGTTATGATGAATTTTCGATTTTTCCGCCATATTGAATGAAACCACCATCTTGTATTTTTCCAAAAAATTATTTTTGGGATATGTGAGTCAAAGTTCAATAAAATTACAAACCAAATTTGAAGAAAATCCGGTGAAAATTTGGGAAGTTATGATGAATTTTCGATTTTTCCGCCATATTGAATGAAGCCGCCATCTTGTCTTTTCCAAAAAATTATTTTTGGGATATGTGAGTCAAAGTTCAATAAAGTTACAAACCAAATTTGAAGTAAATCCGATGAAAGTTGAGAAAGTTATGATCAAATTTCATTTTCGACGCCATCTTAAATTTAACCTCAAATAGTCATTTTTTCAAAAAAATGAGAAATTGCATTTTTCATTTTCATGAGCACTACAAAATATCCGAAGCTCATCGTAATCGGACTAAAATTGTAGAAGTTATACATTAAATTCGATATTAAATGGATGCATGCAGGGGTAGTGGCCATCTTGAATGAAATCACCGTTTTGACATTTAAAAAAAAGTTTCTTCTATGAAATATGCGGAATAGTCCAAAATTGATGTTTGTTCAAATTTCAGTGAATTTGGTGCATAATTGTAGAAGTTATGGCGAATTTTCATTTTTGCCGCCATCTTGGATTTCACCCCCTAAAAGTGAAATTTAGCAGCTAAAAAAAAATATGGGTCTCTTTATTTTTCGAGTACTACAACATATCCCAAATTCAGCCAAATCGGCTTCTCACACCCGGGAGTCTTTCCTTGTAAGTCAATACATTAAATTTAAAAATTTATCATAAAAACACAAATTTTTTTCACTTTAAATATTAATATCATCACAGGTATACAACCGCATATTTGCAGGGGAACAGATTCCCTCATATGGCACTCGCGATACCTGCATATGTTCGATATCTTTAATTAGTCATTTTCTAAAACCTTCACGACCTCGTAAGGCCCGCGATATCTGGGCAATAGTTTCTTATTTACCCCAGGTAAATATGAAACACTTTTTATAACAACATAATCACCTTTCTCATACTTATACGGCGGCTTGTGTCTGTGGTCATAATATACCTTATTATACGATTGATTTTGTTGTATATTTTCAGATGCTATCTCTCTGATTTGATTTAAATCCCTGTCAGTATCTTTTGACATGATTGAATTTAGATATTCAAAAATTTTATCCGAATGCACGAGTCGTTGATTTAAACCGAACAGTATCATACTGGGCGTAGCACCCGTATCCCGATTTTTCGAATTATTCATCGCGTATTCGACACTTTTCAAGCATTCACTCCAGTTATTGGTTGATTCCGAATTACATTCTTTGGATCACATTGGAGTTAGCAATTTATTTATTATTTCAATTTGTCCATTAGACTGTGGGGAGTGCATGGCACATTTTATATTCGTAATATTATTTTCTAATACGAACGATTCAAATTGTTGGGAGGTGAAGCATAAACCGCGATCGGATATTATTTTATTCGGTCGACTATAATTTTCAAAATATCTGATTAAACAATCGATTACTTCATTTGTCTGAGTATTTTTGACGGCGAATAATTTAACAAACTTTGTAAACCCATCAATAATAGCTAGGATATAACGTTTACCATGCGATGGCGCCAATGGGCCATAATGATCAATGTGTATGACCTCAAAAGGAACATTACCCTTTGGTATACTGTGTAAAACGCCTTCAACTTTTCAAGAATTTGGCGAATAATATATACATTTTAAGCAACTCTTAATGAATGTTCTTATTTTTGATTTCCTTTCAGGGAACCAATAAGTACGTCTTAATACCTCATAACATTTTTCAACTCCTATGTGGCATAGCTCATTATGATGTGTACAAATTATTTTATTTTCTAATTGACTCGAAACGTAAAATAATGTGTCACTTCCACATTTACGATACACTAACCCATAAATTACCGTATACCATTTGCTTTCCGAATTTTGAAGTTGATCAGCTATTTCCGAAATCAAGGGATCACGTCGCTGTGCGACAGCTAGTTCCAATTCAAAAAGATCATCTTGTAATACTAATATATTTGTGTTTCTGCTTAATGCATCCACGTGGGTCATTCTGTTTGAACTACGATGTTCAATCACGTAATCAAAGCATTGCAACTCTAAAACCCACGGTGATATTCGAGGATTAATTTATTTTTTTGTTAATTAATGTTTTTGTTAATGCTTGACAATCTGTAATTATTTTGAACTTAATTCCCATTAAATATATTCTAAATCGACGCAGAGCGTAAATGATCGCTAATGTTTCAAGCTCATAACTATGATAACGCGATTCTGTATCCGAAACACTTTTGCTAAAATAAAACACAGGATGAAATTTTCCATCCGCTTGTCGTTGCACCAGAATAGCTCCAAAACCAATTCTACTTGCGTCGCAATGTAATTTAGTCTCATTTCCGGGAGAATATATTGCTAATATTGGGGCCTGTAATAAACTCGACTTCAATGTTTCAAAGGCATTTAATTCATCGATGCCAAATTTGAATTTTGTATCTTTGATTAATAAAATCTGTAATGGTCTTGCAATTAATGTGAAATTCCTTATGAATTTTCTGAAATATGATGCCAAACCAATAAATGAATGAACACCCTTAATATTAATAGGAATTGGAAAATTTGAAATCGCATTTAAATTTTCCGTATTACGACGAATTCCCAAAGCACTTACGGTGTAACCCAAATATTTAATTTCATCGAAACAAAACTTGCATTTGTCATAACGAAGTTGCATTGAATGTTCGATTATTAAATTGATTACGGATTTTAATATTATAATATGTTCTTGAATTGTTTCTGTAGCGATTAGCAGATCATCCATGTATACAATTAATTTATCCTCGGTTATTAAAGATTTAAATATATTATTGATATAGCGTTGGAATACTGATGGTGCATTCTTTAACCCAAATGTCATTTTGATATATTCGAATTGTCCGGACGGTGTTATAAAGGATGTATATTTAATGGATTCCTCATTTATTTTTACGTGATGAAAACCTTCTTTCAAATCTAAAATAGTAAAATATTTCTTTTTATGCAATCTGTCTAAAAGATCTTCAATCAACGGCAAGGGATAATTGTCCTTTAAGGTTAATTTATTTAATTCGCGGTAATCAACGCATAACCGTAATTCCTTGTTTTTCTTATTTACTAACACAATTGGCGATGTATATGGTGAATTGCTTTCACTGATTATATTTCTCGAAATTAAATCATTCACAATTTTTTCAAGCTCTAGCTTTTGGTCATAGGGCAAACGTCTAGGTTTGCAATAAAATGGTTCATTCCTTAATAATTTTAAATCTAATGTAACCGCATTATCTTGAGATATTATTTTATCTTTATTTGTGTTATGGGACGCTTCCATAACTATATTCTTAATTTTCGATTGATTCCGAAATGGAATCTTATCACTTATATTTAGCGAACGTATCACTAATGATATCAATATTTAAAATTTCCGTTTCAAAATGATCGTCATCATTATTAAAATTAATACTAAACATACCACTTGTAATTGACTTGGTTTGGGTACAATTATCACCATCGTTTTTAAAATGTATCTCTGCATTATTATTATGAGGATCGTCTTTGGTTAATTTTAAATTACTAACATTCATAAAATCACGACCTAAAATTATAGGATATTTCATTGACATATTTTTAACAATAAATAAATTTAAATCAACAATGATATTTTTAAAATAAACTTTACATTTTGTGTTACCTATAACATTTAATTTACTATTATTTATACCGAAATATTATTTATTATTTATAACGAATTTGCATTTGTGGTGATGATCAGGAATTCTGGAATAAATCTTTGCTGGACAAAACTAATAGGACTGCCGGTATCGAACAATGATAACAAATTTAGTGAAATCGTTGCATCAGCATTTACAAATTCAAATTTTACAGTATTTTCGAATTCGTTGATAAAATTAGAACCCAATTGTTGAGCATAGGTATGTTGAACTGAATGATTTGTCGTCTTATATTGCTTATGGATATTTGTAGTGCATTCACGAGCACTATGTCCTGACTTACCACACCTAAAGCAATTTCCTCTTTGATGATTTGGCATTGGGCAGTGGGTACTATAATGTCCCAATTTGTTGAAATTAAAGCATTTAGCTTTAATTCGAGGCTGTTGAAGTGCGACATCTAAATTGTGCGTTTCGTTAACCACCACCTCATTAGTGTCACCATTTTCATCAATTTCATTTTCACTATTATTTTCGCTATTTTCTTCTAAATCAGTCACCTGCAATTCCATTTGTTCAGCAGAAAGATTGTTCCATGCATCCGTTAACCTTATTTTGAGTGAGGGCTTTGTACCACTAGTTGCTAAATTTCATTTTACCAGTTTGTCCTTTAATTGACTTACAGTCGCTGTATTTATAAAATTTTCCACTAATGACGAATACATTTTTTTTTTCGTATAAAACTTTTCAATAAATTTTTTTTTATATAGAAATACACACAAAATTACCTATGAATTGAAAAAATTTTTTTTTTCACAATTCCCGTATGAATTTGAAAAAATTATTCACGTATGAAAAGTAGTGATCCGATATTGGCGTCTCGGCGATTACAAATGGCTCTAAATGAAACATCTACTTGGCTCAAAAAAGGGCGAATAAGGGCTAATGAATCAAAATCGCTGCATGTCACATTTACAACAAAAAGAGAAACATGTCCACCAGTTACCTTAAATAAAAAGACCCTTCCACAGGAAGAATCAGCGAAATATTTAGGCCTTCACCTTGATCGTAGACTCACATGGCAGAAACATTTATTCAACAAAGCCAAACCATTAAGAACAAAACTCAGCAAAATGTACTGGCTGATGGGACGCTCTTCACAACTCTCAATAGAAAGTAAATTGATACTAAACAGGGCTATATTAATGCCTATATGGACATATGGTATTAAGTTGTGGGGAACTACCAGCAACTCGAACATAGAAATAATAGAAAGGTTTCAGGCCAAGGTGCTAAGGGCAATCACAAATGCACCATGGTATGTAAGAAATGCTTCAATCCGAAGAGACATGAACATCCGTTCTATAAAAGAGGTAATAACAATATCGAGCAAAAAATATCAAGTAAGGCTAAAACAACACACTAATCAACTAACGGGGGGACTTATGAAGTATGGATTCACAAGACGCCTGAAGCGTAATAAGCCAGTGGATCTCGCAAAAAGATTCACACTGTAATTTTAAATATAGCTAGAATGAATAAGGATATAATTTAATTAAAACAAATAACTATGTAATATAAACTTAAGTTAATATTAAGGATAATAGAGATCATTGTTTCATTGGAAGCATGTTTACACATGTCAATATCAAACTCAAAAAATGTTACTAAATATCAATAATGATGCTCTGGCATCGTTAGCTTTAGGATAGATCGTAATAAAACATAGCTTAATAAAAAAAAAAAAAAAAAAAACGTACGAATTTAAAAGATTATTTTTCACAATTCACCTATGAATTTGAAAAATAACTTTTTTTATTTTAAAAATTTATTCACTTATTATCAGAATTAAAAATTTTTTTTTTTTATAATTATAATTATCCCACTTCTGATAATTGTAGGAGTTACTAAATTTAAAACACTTTAGTTTTCTATTTTTAAAAAAAAGTTTATTTTACTTATAACATGCTGTCGTCAGGCCGATTCAGTAACTTCTCTTTCATTCATTTATTATATTATATATTTTAACTAGTTTTATTAACATTTATATCTAGTTTATTAAACGGTATTACCGTATACTATTATTTAATACAGTATTTAATTATATATAGATATATAGGGTATCAAATATAAAATACCTTACACAGACAAACACCTTTTGCGCGAGAAGTGCATAAACTTACAGTTGTCAATATTTATTATTAGATTATTCAGGCCACACCACTTATGAAAGCCGTCAAGATGCAACTGCAATAGGCCTGCATCCCCCACAGTCCCAACAGAGGAAAAAATCTTGACATCATCCGCATATATAGAGCATCGTGAGTAATTAAAAATCCGAGGTAAATCGTTAATGAATAAAATAAACAGCAACGGACCCAAATGGCTACCCTGTAGGATACCAGAGGTAACATTGATAACACCCAACACCACGCCGTTAATTAATACATTACAAGTACGCGACGTAAAATACTCAATAAAAAAATCCACGACACAAAATTTTCATTAAACCCCCTCTTGGACAACTTAAGAATCAATATATCATGTGATAACTTATCAAACGCCTTGCTAAAATCTGTGAAAATACAATCAACTTAAGAATCACGATTAAATACATAAAAACAATAAGAAACAAATTCAAGTAGATTAGAGGTCGTCGACCCGCCGCCCAGAAAACCCTGTTGTTCAGGGCAAATTATCGATTTTATATTAAAAAAAAAACATATAAATAAGTCGCTATTTATGTGTATGTTTCGTCCTATGTATAAATTTGTAGTGTTATATTATAAATTTAATATTTTATTATAACATAAAAATTATGATAATTTTATTTTAATTGTATAGCTTTATTATTATTTTGCAATTCTAATTTTTTACTTTTACTACTTTTTGCTATTTATTTTTACTGTATTAAAATTTGTGCGGTTATGATTTCGTCTAGGAAATTGATCTTTTGCGTTTATGTGCATTAAAAAAAGATTGACCGAGTATATGTGCCGCTAAGCATCTACTCTGCATAAGGTGGACATGCCGTTTATGCGGTCTTTCCACAGTTTATGCAAAGTTGATTGCCGTTTATGTGTTGTTATGCTAATGCTATTCTAAAATTAATTTTTATTTAACTTTTTCAATTATTGTTATCAATACGTTATTTATACATAGACAACTAAAATTAAAAAAATTGTATTACTAATAAAATAAATTAAAAGTTGTATCTTAACTCTTTCGCTAACTATTTTCACAAGATTTTAAGAATAAATGGTTATTGGTTATGTTCTGGCATGCTCATTGCATAAATTGCGTTTATGTGCGCTATTTTATCATGCTATCTTTCTAGGCAAGGCAATTTTCGAACAACTTATTGTATATTATTAGATACGTTTATGTCGATAAAAATTTGCCACAATTTGTGCGCAAGTTGTAGCAGTAGCACATAAACTCGCTCTATGAGTGGAGTTTTTTTTTTATTTTTTTTATGCTGCACTCGGTTTTTAGAATAGGCTTACGTTTCGTGCACGTTGTAAATGGATCGTTGTAAATTTAATTTTTTATTTGTGTGCGTGTGAGTAAAAAAGTTGTTGAGAAAAATATTTCAATGCAAACAGTGCAATAAAATTTTTGTTCTCTCAATATTTATTGAAATTTGAGAAAATATAAAAATTTACAACGAAAATATTAAACCAAATATTAGGTTGTCTAAAAAGTATTGACAATTTTTTTTACAAAATTCAAACGATTTTTTTATATATTTCAAATGAACTTTATTAAACCAAATATGCGCTGTTTTAATCGATGACCCTTTGCCATTTTTCTGGTAAAGACATTATCCCATCATTGTAGAACTTCTGTGTTTTCTGGGCAAAAAACTGGTCCAAGTGCATTTTGCAGTCCTCTGCGGAATTTAATTTTAAACCATTAAGGGAGTTCTGCAGAGACCGGAACAAATGATAATCTGAAGGTGCAAGGTCCGGGCTATATGGTGGATGCATTAAAACTTCCCAGCCAAACTCTCTCAGTTTCTGCCGAGTCATCAAAGATGTGTGTGGTCTGGCGTTGTCATGATGGAACACAACACCCCTTCGATTGATTAATTCTGGACGTTTTTTTTTAATCTCGTGCTTCAATCTTGTTAATTGTTGACAATAGAGATCGGAATCAATGGTTTGACCGGGTGCTAGTAATTCATAATGAACGATTCCTTTCCAATCCCACCAAACAGATAGCATTACCTTTCTTGGTGTTAATCCAGGTTTTGCTACTATTTTAGGAGCTTCACTCTTCTTGGACCACGATCTTTTTCGTACATTATTATCGTATGTAATCCATTTTTCATCACCTGTAATCATTCGCTTTAAAAATGACTCGATTTCGTTCCTTTTAAACAGCGTTTCGCAAATGGAAATTCGGTTCATTAAATTGTTTTGTGTTAATTCATGTGGTACCCAAACATCGAGCTTTTTCTTGTATCCAGCCTTTGTCAAATGGTTTAAAACTGTTTGGTGATGGATGTTTAGTTCTTTAGCGATATCATGACTGCTTACGTGTCGATTTTCTATCAATCCTATTCGATTCGAGTTCGAATAAAGTTCCTTCACCGTAAAATGCACAAATTTGTTCATGTGCCTGCGTTGCATTTTCACCTTTTTCATAATAAAATTGTAAAATGTATCGAATTTTTTCACTAATTTCGCTCATCTTTAATGCACTACAACTTTTAAATGACTAAACAAATTTAATTTTTTTTTTTGATCTACGAAATGTCATCTTTCGAACATATGTTAGTGTTACCTGATCAGATTAGTACTACTTGAAATATTCCTATTATAATGACATCTATTTATAAAAATTATCAATACTTTTTCCACGACCTAATATATAAATCGGTTGTAAATTTCAATTTACAACCACCTATACAACCATACCCGTTGTGTTTTTTTACACTATCTGTGAAAGCAAAACAACAACAAAATACAAGTAAAAATTTACAACGATCCATTTACAACGTGCACGAAACGTACCCTAGAACTGCCATATCTTTTATTTCTATTGTATAGTTAAACAATCATTTACACCATGCCTGAAATGAAACTAAACCTTTTTAGTTGTACTTAAATGTTGAACGAATTTGGTGTAGTTGGCTGTAATTTGCATCATAATAAACTAACTCAATTTACTTTTTTGACATTTGAAGATAAGTTTATAGTTGCGGTGCAAAATCGGTAACTGTAATATTTTCTTATAGTGTATTTTGTTCTGGGTTGTAACCTCACCAGTACACAACAGAGCTGTCAAAATAAATACGGATTGTAACGTTACAATCGTACCGTACTGTACCGTACATTTTAGAAAAAAATAGAAAAAATAATAGAAAAATAACACTAAAAAAACAGAAAAAAGAATTGATGGACTAGACGACTAGAACACCATAACCAAAAAAAAATTCATAAATTATAAATACGAAACACGTATTTGAAGTTATGTTTTTCAATTCCATCTAAATAGACTGTGGCATTCGTTACAGTAACGTACAATGTAACCATCAGCAAATAACAGCTGTAACGAAAAAATATTGTACAGTACAGTAGAATAAAATATGAATTTGTTGTAACGTACTGTAACGTACTGAACGGTACACTGGAAAAAAATACACCATTATTGATTATGCTTATGATAGCAATTAATTAGTAAACAAAAAGTTGTCAAATTTAAAATAAACACTACTCTAACCACTATAATATCGGGCCTACTATTTTATTCGAATGCTCGACTTTGAGATGACGCGAAAGGACTTTAAACAATAATTTTTCAATCCTTCCAATTTTATTTCATAAAATGATGATTTTAGTTAAATAATTGCGCAGACAGAAGTAAAAAATCTTTTAAATTCAATTAGTTATGGAATTTAATTCAAAGTGATTCAATTTCACAAAAAAAAAATTTGACCATTATAATATCGGACACTTATATTATACGCCACTAATCTCCCTTGTAACGCCTCCTTTGGACTGGGTTTTTGAATAACTCCGTACCACAGAACCCTATACCGGCGTATTGTGTCGGGATCTGGAATCGGGTACTAAAAATTAATCTTATCATTTTTGACTAGTAACGCTACAGTATTTCGATGTTCGAATTGCCAGCCGTTCCTCACATTTGAATTCCATACGTCTATATTGGATTTAGTACGACTTTGTATGGTAGCAGTTTATATTGTTTATTGATATAGCAGGCTTGTGAACAATACATTTTGTTTAATTCTAAGCCAAGTGGATGTTAATAAACAATGTAAATCACTTCCATTACCTTAAAGAATAAACATTTAAATTGATGAGGCTCATATTAAATCACATCTAAATAATAAAACATTCTAACATTTTTTTATCCGAATAATTTAAAGTGAATTAATATTGTTTCCAGGAGTAAGAACCGCCGCCATATCTTACATTTTATCCAGACATCATTTTCTTTCTGTTCGTTACTACGGCAGCGTCCGTAAAACCTCGGAATTATATTGCCATGAGCCCGTAACGAAATCACCTAATCAGGCGATGAACCTATGATGTATTGAATAAACTTATGTGATTTTGTGTTGTCAAACTTTAATAATGGATTGGAGTGGATCAACTTATGAAATTTTGAAAATAAAAGCAATCATATTAGAGAACTTACACTAATAACTTAAACTAAAAAGCAGTAAGAAAAAAGTTTTGGTCTTATAAATGCTTTATAAACTAGTGCTAAATTTTCAGAAATAAGAAATTCCTTGGATCTTCTATGAAATCCAATGCGACTAGCTGCTTTTTAGCTGCAATAATTATATTATTGTTCCATGTAAAATTATTTGACCTTAAAGTAAAAGCAACAAATTTATGAAACAAAATTAGGAAAATCCCAAGATCTCAAAAAGTTTCGCAGAGGAAATTTTTTGTTTTAGTACCTGAAGTGATGGAGGGGAACATTATAAACATTTTTTTTATTCTGGAACTGGGGTGCGCCTGACCTTGTTTGGCCAGGGAGTGGCTTCAAAGTTTGTATGGGGTAAATATGCTAAAAGTCATTCCTACACAAACTTTTGTCCAGGACTTAGCCGGTCCTCTTTCCTATTTGTCTAAGGGAGGTTGTAAAAAATTTCTAAGTTCACAAATATTCAAAAAAGCAATTCTAAAGGGATCAAAAATTAGTCAAAAATAAAATTAAGCAGTTTCCACATCACCCTAGAGGTATGCTTTAATACGTATTGCGCCATTACAGTATTGCGCCTTATATATGCATCCATGAAAATTAATGCATTCAATTAATACTCAAAATATACAAATGCGTCTTTTTTTCTATATTGCTTTTAGTTACCACATCGATTACCACATTTGGATCCACAATTGATACAACAAACCATGACATGTCTTATAAAAATATCAAATTTTAAATTTAATATTGTATTGACTGGATTAGTTACAAATCTAAAAACGGTTAACGAACAAGTAATTATAATTTTATATCTTAATTAACTATTATTATTATTAACAAAAACTCTTAAATTTATTTATTTGTTTTTTTTTTCACACAGTCTTTTAAAAATAATCCACAACAAGTTCAAGAAAAACTTTTACAGTCATTAACATATATTTTAACGGCATTAGAAAAAATCTTGTCGAAACAAACAAAAGATGATGTACAATATAATGATTCAAAACAAGTAAAATTTTTGTTACGTGAACTTCGTCAATTTTTCGGTAAGTTTATAAAATGTATCGGCTGGCTAGACATATGTGGGACACACTATATGTCTAGCCAGCCAATATCTCGGAAACCAGTGGAGTTATAACTAAAATGATAATGGATTTAACTTGGCTTTCCGGGTTAACCTCTGGACCCACATCCTATCCTTTTTGTGTTTAATGCATACCAACTGTGAAAAATCAAATGTAAACCTATATTTTTTTCCGATAATTTTAGGGAGTGTGATGACAAATTAAAAAAAAGAAAGATATTTGGGGATCCCATGGGGGACTTTTTCTACAAGTGGGGATTTTCCATCAAATGCAAAATATACGAAAATCGCTAAATCTATATGGAAACATGTGTTGTGATGTATTGGAAAACTTTCCTAATGTGAAAATTAAGAAGACTGTCCAAACACCCCAACCTCCCCCCCGCCTATTTTTCAAGAAAAAATTTCCAAATATGGATTTTTGCATAAAAAAACCATATGTTTTTGATACCTTATTCTTCAAATATGTCATAAATTAATTGACAATATTTGAACACCCCTCTTAATTTGAAACCTAGAAACACTTTCAAACACATCAAAATACATGTTTCCATATAGATATAGCGAGCTTTCGTACATTTTGAATCTGATGGCCGATCCCCATTTGTAGAAAAATTCCTCCTGGGGTCCAACATTTTTTTCTTATTCTTTAATTTGTCATCACGCTCTACAGTATAAGTTTACATTTCATTTTTCAACGTTGTTATCCATTAAACACAAAAGGGGTAGGAAGGAGGTTAAGGGGAAAGCCAAATTAAATCCATGATCATTTTAGTGATAACTCCACTGTTTTCGACTATATTGGCTGGTCAAACTTATGTGGGACACACTGTATTTGCATTTTCATTTCGTATCGTTAATTTAGAAGTTCAATACGAAAATCATCCGGTATCGCAAATGAAACCGTTAGCCGCTAAAGTTATATTTGCATCTTCTCATAATTATTTTAGTGTTTTTTCACAACGTATTACATCAAGATTACAAGAACTTGGTTCAATGACCGGTATCGAAGAAAATGTTGATCTATCCGATATTGAAATATTACAATTTGTTGATTTTGAGGTCGTTCGTATTCAAAAATTTCTAACCGGTAAGATTGATTAGTCAACACATGTTCCGTTTTTTTTTAAAAAAAATTATATTTAAATTTTTTTTAGAAATGACATTACGGTTTAAAATGTTAAAAAAGAATGTACATATTGCATTGATAGCATCATTGGAAAAAGCAATATGGAATTGGATTGAATTTCATCCCTTGGAATTTGCAGAAATACAACGTGTACCGAACGATGAATTATCAAAGTGAGTAAATTATTAATTTACCGCTCTTACCCCCCCAAAAAACCAATTTACGTCAATTGCTCTTGAACCGTTTTTTGTTTTTGTTTAAATTTTTATTGTTTTACCGTATTTTGGGGGGTGTTTTGGTCCCACGAATTTAGTTTCAACAACCATGTGCAAAACTCATGTACAATATTTTGTCTGCCTTACATCCACGGGTCATCACATTCACGGATTCCATGGGTTTTGGTTTTTGTGCGTAATAAAGACAAATTTGTTGAGTACGGTTTACCACATCCACGGATTACACATATTTAGTGAAATTTACCACACTTTTAAATTATGACCGCTAAAACTAACTAGGTCTCCCATTAAGTAATTACCGGTTGTGTAGTTGACATCGCTGCAAATTCAATGGGATGGAAATGCATTGGAGAAAGATTCAGAAGATCGGCAAATGGGTAACACATGAATTGAATGAAGGACAAACGGAAAAGCGATAAGTCACTTGTGAAATGCTGCATCAACGACAAGAACGGGAATCATTTCTTCATCCAATCGCAACCGGAGGTGTAACGCGGATTGTTTTGAAAATCCTAAACGCAAAAAAGCATAGTTATTACCTGGCATAGCTTTCCCATCGACAGCAAAACCAAATCGCTTTATTCGTTAGGCAATGCTCTGTGTTTGGCGGGACCAGGTTGACGTCGTATATCATGAACGGTTAAAACCTGGTGAAACGGTTATTATTGAACGCTACAGCCAACAAATGATATATTTGAATCATGCTCATCCATCAAAACCGGTCAAAAGCGCATTAAAATCAATTGAAACGGGATGCTTTATCTAACCTGGCTTATTTTCCGGACCTTGGTTTAGCACAAATCGCGTCCAATTTTATTGGGATGCTTTTCATATATTGCCTGGATGAGGGGTAAGATATGAAGAATCAAATGGTCAATACTTTGAATAAAAATATTTAAACTACATTATATTATAAATAACGTGTTTTCTTTAGCAAAAAAAAAACGGTAATTACTATTTGCTACACCTAGTTTACGATAATTTAAAAGATTTCAATCCATTTTTTCGGGTGTAAGCTTAAAAAATTTAATTATTGGGAGCATGCATTAATTCATTCGATTTTTTTTCGAGGCTTTATTGTGAAAAAATGGTTGTACAATCAATGATCAAAGTATTGTCCATAAAGCTACAACGCTACAGGAAGCTACAACATTTGCCCATCTTTCTGGCAGTTTGTGGATACCATCCCAAAAGAACTTTTCCGGGTTGGTGGTGAAGAACGAATCGAGCCAATTTTCGGGTGAGGGCATTCTGCATTGATCTGAACAAGTAGTAATCAGAAGCTGCTATGGGCTATAAGGTGGGCTATAAGGTGGGGGGGGGGGGGGGCTAGAACTTCCCACCCACTGTTTTCCAAATAGTTTCCAAATAGAACCGGTACCCCCACCAAAACAGAAAAAAAAAATTCGTTTACGTTTTCGCTTTCGTTTTAATCGCCATGGCATAACTATAACTAAAACTATCAGCTATCACTATCACTAAACAGAATACTGAACCATGCTTAAGTAACTATGGGTAAATAAAATATAAATATGCATTATCATAAAGAAGAATCGATTAGTATAAATATATTTCGACCTTATTTTATTATTTATCCATTAAATTCAAAAATCAATATCAGTTATCAAACCTATTTAAACAAAAAAAATTCTATTTTATTTTCATATATTTTGTACATTATCTCTACATTACGATCGCTGAATCTACATCTACATAAAAGAGATGCTAAATTTTTCGAGCATAGCATTTATTTAAAAGGCAAGGTTCCCAACTGTCATACCCCGATTTGGCTGAAATTTTGATATGTTGTAGTACTCGAAAAACTATGTACTGGATGTACTCTCCGTTTTTCCTCAATTTTATTTTTAGGGGGTAAAAACCCAAATGGCGGCGAAAATGAAAATTCGCCATGAATTCTGGAATTCTGCATCAAATGCGGCCGCAACCCCTGTATGCATTAAAAAGCATTAAAATCAATGTTAAAGTTATACGTTTTTATGATTTCAATTAAATTGAGTTATTTTGAATTGCTAATGAACGCAATTAATAACTTTTTTCAAATTTTTTGAAAAAATGGGGTTTACATGATGAATTCAAAATGGCGGAAAAAAGGAATTTTTTTTCTCATAACTATAACAATTTTTATCCAATTTGCTTGAAATTTGGTTTGTAGCTTTATTGAACTAAAACTCACAAATGTCGATATTTTTTGTTTGAAAATATCCAAGATGGCTGATAAAACTAATTTTTTCTCATAACTACGGCAATTTTTACCATTATTATAAAAAAATTTTATATAATATTTTATATAATATTAGATAATATAATATATATAGAAATAAAAAAATGTTTGCCATTAAATTATATAACGAAATAAATTTATTATATATTTGTAGTACTATTATATTAAGTCATGTTATATTATAAATTTAATCGTTATGAAAATAATAATCTGTAAAAAAATGTTTTTGACATAAAGATTTTTGGCACCATGAACATTTGATAATAGCTACAATCGTGCATCCTTCAATTTCACAAATTGGTGAAGATGTATCGCCAAAAGAAAATTGTACTGGGTTTTCAAATCCCGCTAGTCGCTCGCTCAGGTATCCCCTTCTCGGAATGGTCTCTGTGGCGATCTCTTTACCTGGGGGAGTGGATTCATAAAGTGTTTTTTTACAATGTCCACCCCATGCATCTAATAGAAGCAAGCTTTTTGTTCCAACATATGGAACGAATGTTTCTTTAAGGAACGTTTTGAAATGTTCTGAAATTATATATTTAAAATTACTTATTTAATCATACTTTTGTAAACTGATTTAATTTTTTTACCTGATGGTTTTTACCTGAGGGTTTTAATTACCTGATGTGGATTTGCCAGATGTTGAAGCAGTGATGTGAATATTT
Organism: Dilophus febrilis; assembly: GCA_958336335.1. Classification (NCBI taxonomy): domain Eukaryota; kingdom Metazoa; phylum Arthropoda; class Insecta; order Diptera; family Bibionidae; genus Dilophus; species Dilophus febrilis. The sequence continues at coordinate 34,872,996 of OY284470.1, forward strand.
GTTGGTCTGAACAAATGTCTTTCCACTGTTGGTCCAAAACCACCTGATTGCTCTTTTAAAATTAAGAACAATTTAGGGAATAATTTACCGCCTGCCGATATTATTGATTGGATTGTATAGCTATGGGTTGTCGCTGAAAGCGATTTTACAACGCATTGTACATGTTTAACCCCTGTGGTTGCTAACGTTCTACCACAATGCATTTCTAGTTGGAATCCACTTTCATCACTATTGTATACATTATCTGTACCATATATGCGTATTTGTTCGGTTATGTTCTTAACAAATTGTTCAGCACTCGCTTTTAAATTATCCGTTTGTTCTATCGTTTTCCTTGTAATAAATTTTGTTATTTTCCGAGATACAATACAGTGCACGTTTTTGAAATTTAATACGCAATTCTTGGAAGCTTTGAAATTCAGGTCTTCGTAACCTAATTCTCGCTTGCCTTGTATTCCCCATCGTCGTATATCGATATCATGCAATATATAACCCAACTCGATTGCGTTTTTGCATTGATTTAACGTAAATTCAAATATATTGATAATTTTTTCGCATTTTGTCCCATTTTGTTCAACATGTTCCATCCATCTATACAGTTGTCTTAAAGAGGAAACTCGTGGATACTTGTTTTAAACTTGTATGATTGACCGGTGCTTTCTCTTTCCGCATCCTGTCCAAAACCGAACTGCATTTTTTTTGTATTCAAACGTTACCTCAGCATTATCGGCTGTGCATTTTTTTTTCCTTCAAGAGATTCGTCTTCATCCTCATTATTACATTCTTTATTGCCAATGTTATCAAATTCATTATCGTCAACTGCAACATGTTGCCAATCCTTAAATTCTTCTTGGAAGCCCAGTCCACGTTCAAGTACATATACAGGAGTTAAAAAGTATATCATGGCATCTTGCAGTACGTCTTGAAATCCATCTGCAATCAAGCACTAAAGAAAAGTAAATCACTTTGCCGTTGCAACCACAATTTATTTATGTTAGCAAGTTTTTACTTCGCAACACATCTATATCTGTTTGATAAACGAAATATACTATTCAATTAACGACAATGATCTTCGTTTTATATATTTTAATGCGGAAATGTTTGTCTCATTAATATATTCCATCTACAAATATATAATAGTACTACAAATATATAATAAATTTATTTCGTTATATAATTTAATGGCAAACATTTTTTATTTCTATATATATTATAACGTAATCCAAATATAAATATATTTCTATAAAAAATATAGGAATTAATTATTTTTTTAAAATTATTAAACATTAAATTTTTATTTATTTTTCTTCCGGTATTTACTTATTATTCATAAAATCATTTTCAGGGTTACATGCATATATGTAACATAAATATATTTAATGTTGATTTTAATATGTTAATTTTCAAACAAAATAAAATGATCAGCTTATTTCCGTATGAAATTAATCATCGTTGTATGAATATCCATTGTGACATCAATAATAATAAAAGACTTATTAATTATATTATTATTGTAATATCACATGAGTGAACAATATACAAAATGATTAAAGAAAGTATTTTTTAATGGCCGCTCGATACCAAAGCACCTTGAATGAAGAAGTCATTTTGAAATTAAAAAAAAATTTTCTTGAAACACTTGAGTTATAGTTCTTGAGAAATAAAGCTACAAACAAAATTTCAAGCAAATAAAAATTTTTTTATAATAATAATAAAAATTGCCGTAGTTATGAGAAAAAATTGGTTTTATCAGCCATCTTGGATATTTTCAAACAAAAAATATCGACATTTGTGAGTTTTAGTTCAATAAAGCTACAAACCAAATTTCAAGCAAATTGGATAAAAATTGTTATAGTTATGAGAAAAAATACCTTTTTTCCGCCATTTTGAATTCATCATGTAAACCCCATTTTTTCAAAAAATTTGAAAAAAGTTATTAATTGCGTTCATTAGCAATTCAAAATAACTCAATTTAATTGAAATCATAAAAACGTATAACTTTAACATTGATTTTAATGCTTTTTAATGCATACAGGGGTTGCGGCCATTTTGAATAACATCGCCATTTTGATTTTTTTTTTAAATTTCTTTTACAAAGTATAGGAAATAGTTCAAAATACACGTGAAAAAAATTTCAGCGAATTTGATGCAGAATTCCAGAATTTATTTTTCACCCCCTAAAAGTAAAATTGAGGAAAAACGGAGAGTACATCCAGAACATAGTTTTTTGAGTACTACAACATATCAAAATTTCAGCCAAATCGGGGTATGACAGTTGGGAACCTTGCCTTGTTAGTTATCGGCTGTATAAGCGTTATTTCGTGCATGCGTGCATAAGTAAGGTACCCATATATATAATATATACAGCAATTTACTTATATCACATTGAACGAATAATTGATAATTAGTCTCCATAAGAAGCTAATAGACGACTCATAGTATCTGTAATTAATGCAATAATAATCATTTTGCATTCTAATATATGAATATCTCATTGCCGTTCGCAAATGGATGACAGCACTGCTAACGTTCATTGTAAATGGCCAGTACTCATATTTTTTTTATTGTTTTGAAATCTGTCAATAATATTTAGTATATTCATTTCAAGTTTTATACAACCACGTTATTTATTATTTAATACCATTTATTTACTACCAATTTTTAAACTTTTTTTAAAACTAGTTAATTTTTTGGGAGAAACCTAAATAAAAAACTAAAACTAGACAATAATTTTGATGTGAGAACGTGGAAGACCGCCAAAAAAATTTGATGAAACTAAATTCTAAGCTTTGCTGGATAAAGATAACTCACAAATTCAAAAACAACTTGCCGAAGCATTAAATGTTGATGGAACAACTGTTTCCAAACGTTCAAAAGTCTTTGGAAAGATACAAAAGTTCGGAAAATGGGTTCCACATGAATTGAATGCATGACTGACGGAAAACCGAAAAAACACTTGTGAAATTTTAATTCAAAGGCACGAAAGCAAATCAGTTTTGCAATGAATTGTTACTGGCGATAAAAATAGATTTGAGAATCCTAAACGGAAAAATCATGGGTTAATCCAGGATAACCATCAACATCGACTGCAAAGGCTGATCATTTCGGCAAGAACGCAATGCTGCGTGTCTGGTGGGGCCATAAAGGTGTGGTGTACCACGAAATGCAAAAACCTGGTGAAACCGTTAATACTGATCCATACCAACAACAAACGATTAATTTGAACCATCCATCGATCGAAAATCGGCCAGCATGGGCCACAACACACGGAAAAGTAATTTTGCTCCATGATACCGGCACACAAAGCGAAACCGAAGAAGTTGAGAATTGGGTGTCTGATCGGTTTGCCTCAAAAGACGAATTGCCGTGGTATCCACAAATTGCCAGAAAGGTGCGAAAAGTGTATAGGCAGTGATGGAAATTACTTTGATTAAAATATTTATTTTTTTTCAAACTCAAAAAAATGTCTTGTTTTCATTTTGAAAAACGGCAATTTGTTATTCACACCCTTGATGTGCTAGTTAGTATTAAAATACGGCGTATTTCCCAAAATAACATTAATTTGGGGTGGTGGGCAAAGAAGTGGGCCACAAAAATTGGCCGATTCAAATATTTTTATAAAAGCTACAGATTTAAACATTCAAGTTCATTGGATAGAAACGATATCTATTATAATCCATTGGACACAGGGGTGGTAGCAGTGGGGTCAGAATAAATATCCATGAATCTAATTTGATACACAAATCATATATATTCAAAACATAAGGTATAATAATGATAAACAAATTCGCTTATAACCAACAATTGCTTTTGTCGTCCGACAACAGTTGTATGTTGTCGGTTTCATAATTTGTTGCTTTTTGTAATTACAACCGTACGGTCAACCACATGGGAACATTTAACTTTGTACGAAAATTCAGATTCGTAAAATACCCACTTTTTTGCCTTTTTGTATACAAAATCAAAATCTTCATTCGTAAAGGAAAAATTTTGTAAAAAAGTAAACCTGAATGTCATACTATTTTCATTTTGGTGGCCCAGGCTCGCTTCCTTTTTGATAGGAGACGATGTGCATGTGTACTTTCAGCAACCATTGAGATAGACGCTGTAGGCTCACCGGCTTCAGTCGACGTCGCATTTAGAATGCCATATTCGTCAACAGCGTCTTGAACGTCTTCAGATTATGTCCAAGCATAATTCAGGAACACGTTCATTCAAACAAAAAGAAATACGTTTTGTTAGATTAAAAAAATAAAATAATACATGCGAAAATTCATGCTTTCGTGCAAAACGAATGTAAAAAATTTATCGGGCATAGTATTACAATGAACGCCAAACTAGGGTTACAAATTTGTTATCCTTCCAATATTTTCACAGCCACTTGTATGCGGGTGTGTTTTTCATTTGTGCGGCTCTCTCAACTACATTAAGAGAATAAAATATTTATATATGTGGACTTCTGAACAAAAAATATACTTAATTTCGTTTTGAAATGCATTTATGGAATGTTATTACAAGAACGTCAGCTTAGGGTTGATAAATGTTCTGCGCTTCTGTCGATCATAATCAGTAAAATTTTCGAAATTGGGGATAATTTTTTTTTTAATCCGCAATAGTTGTTCTATCAATGGGAAAGTCACTATTTGATATACATTTTATAGACAAGGTCACTTCAGATCAGATCAGTTGTTACATTTATAAATCTAATATTATTTATACTTGAAAGAAAATTGAAAAAATAAGTAACTTGAATATCATACTTCAAACAATCAGAATACAATAACGGGAAATTATTGCTGATTACTAATAATATAGTGCTGGTTTATGTCGTAAGCGATATCCATTCCGGTATGGTTATGAGTGTGTGTTTATGTCACTTGAAAATATTAACCGAAACATTACCGGAAAATGTTTGATTGAAAAAATCAGCAATGACAAAATCATGATTGACGTTTTTAAGGTTATATTTCAGCGAAGAGCGTTTATGCAACGAAAAAGTGTAACCATACGGTTAGATTACGCATTTAAATAATGCTTATTCAGAATTAGAGATGGCTTTATATGTCGAATCTTTTCGTTTCCATTACCATTCTGGAATGGATATCGCTTACGGCATAAACCAGCACATTATTTCGAACACATTTACATTATCCGTGTCCAGTTAATATGATCAAACTGATTCTTTTGATATATTTGGTCATTTTAACGTAACCACCATATACATGTATTGTAGGTCAATATTAGCAGTTTGATCATATTAAACAGTTTGATCATATTAAATGAACAAGTCGATTGAATAAAATAACAAACAAAACACATGGTACGTACAGGAAGAGACGGCATTCATTTTTTTTATTTATCTTAAATAGAGTAGAGTTTCCGTTCTAATAGTTGGTATATATAAGATAACCAACTATTAGAACGGTTAATTTGTTTGAAAAAAAACAATTATTTTTAACTATTAAATGTTTACTTAATTTTTTTCGATTACATATCTTCGTCTTCAGTTGTGCTCTCTTCATCCAGGGTATGTAACCAATTAAATATCATCATATTACGATCATATTTTGATAACGGTTTGCCTGGTTCTAAATCAATATCGTTCATAGTTAAATGTGTGTAAATACCTCGATGTTTATGTATCGTTGTATCTTTTGTCTCTTTTACTATTTGATGTGTGCTTGATTTTGTTGTTGTTGAAGTTGTTGTTGTGTTTGTTGTTGGTGCTGCTGCTAGTTTATGTTGATGCGCTAACGATGTTGAGGTGGTGGAATCAGATTTTGTTTGTAATTTCGGCGGAGAATTTTCGGTTTCTTTTTGACCCTTGCACACCATTATTGATCCACTGCCTGTAGGAATTATCGTGGTAGTCGTGTCAGTTGTTGTTGCTACTGGTGATGGTACAATTAATTCTGTTGGTCCCGGATCACTAAACATAATTGTATTTGCTCCTGCAATAGCAGCAATAGCGACCGCCTCTAAACGTTCCAAATTAAATTCACTTTGTGAGAGACGTTCAAGGGCACGATACGTTTTAAGTAACCGTCTACGTATATAATTTTGCCGTACTTTTTTATTAACCGAACAAATAAGATCGGCTGGAGTAAATGCGGGTTGTGATGGTGGTGGTGGAGTACTTGTTGATGGCGGTAATAATATATTATTATATTGATTATTACCAGCCGAGTTACCGGTACCGGTGACACCACCATGCGGTGACGGTAATTGTGATGCTGATGCCAATTCGCCGACAGCCACCCATGTTGAACATGATCGTGACGTGTGCTCTAAACGTAAATAGTCCATCATGTAACCGTAACGTTGTATTGAATTTAATGCCATTTCTGACATTGAATGTTGTAATTGGTTTGGTTGTAATTCGGGGTATTGCAATTGTACAATATCACCTGTGCTAAAACTTTTTTGTAAACCCAATGCTGTTGATAAAGCGGCACAACGACGTATCAAAACATTACTTTCTTCATACCACATAACTTCTGGTATATCCGCTGGTCTATAAATAAATAGATGCATAATTATGAACTTTTTTCAAAAATTCCATTAAAACTACAATTATCACTCTAATATAGTAAGTTATAATGTACATACATAAATGTATATATATTTATATATAGCTTACCGATTTAATGGTAAACTTTTATGATCAGGATTCGGACTCGAACCACGTTGTTCTTTAAACGAAACATTCCGATGTCTAGCCAATAATGCATCGGATGCCAGTGATGAGACCGAAAATGATGATAGATTTGTTGTAACACTTTCATGAGAGGGTGATCGTAACATACGACATGGTACCGATAATATAGGTGTCACTGGTGGTTTTGGATTTGTCATATTTTTTGTCTTTATATCTTTCTCTCTATATGTATACAAATAATGATAAGTGAAAAATATGAAAGATTTTAATTATAAAATGATTTTCCATATTAAATATTAATTAATTTTACAATTATAACTACTACATATAAATAAATATTTAATTAAAATCATGTATTTATTAGATATATAGCAAATTAATATTAAATTTCATCGATATGTAAATGTTTAAAAGTATGTGACATATAGGATTTTCGCAAACATTTATCTGACAATGAATATTATTTTTGGTTTATTGATTTAAAAAGAATACATAAAAAAATATATATATTTTCTGTATCAAACCCCTAATTTGAAATTTTCTCTAAGACGAATCGTTTACTTGGCAATGATTTACACTTTCCTATTCGTATATAATCAATAATTGTTCAAATGTACATTGGTGCTTTCTCCTGGCCAATATAGTTTGAATGGTATAGAAGTTATGAGATAATGATTGAATGTATCTTTTTAATAAAATTTCAACATCTGGTTATATGGAATTGGATTCCGCCATCTGGTTACCATTCAACGCCAATGACCATCACTCAGAAATGTCAATAGCCCGAACTAGTTACAGATATCTTATTCCCCTGTACACATTTTTACTGTATTTCATGTTGTGCAGCATATGTGTACGACCCAAAAATTTCCTGCTCATGAAGCATTTTATTGTTTCGGAATAATTTGCGTTCAATGGATCTTTTAGCGCAGTTCCTGTTACGTGTTGTCTGTTATTTATAAAGACTATGATGCCCAATTGTCGGTTGATATACGATTTCTCTACTCATATATGCATTCAAATCACTTACCACTATTTTAATGTCACGACTAGGCGTTTGATTAGATAGCTCAATCCGATAGCTTTTCGTAATACATAACCATCGTGTCTGCTTCTTTGTTTTCTGGTGTGGAATTGAACACTTATAAAGTTTACGTTGAAAAATATTTCCTTTATCGGTAGTGTACAAAATGTTTCATATGTGAAGTTGTCACCAATGATCGATTCTTTCGTTTTACCCATTATGAGAAAGCCGGTACCGATTAAACCTGTTTTATTTCTACCGCTGTATTAAAATCTCTATTCCTTACTGGATTGGATGTTCTTTCCAGGCCACAGTGTTTAAGCAATCGGTCAGAGTTTTCAGAGTTTCACCCGCGCGTAATACTGTTCTCACGTTCCAGTTTTAAACCAATGTCCGTATTCCAGTGCTTTAATAGTTGCCATTTATAACGTTAATGTTTTAACGATAACGAACCATAGATTTGCATGGCTTGCATATAGTCTCTTTTGCTACTCATTATGCCCTTTTATCTAATACTCTTAACTACATTTGCATCCTCAAATTTTGTTTTGTCGTTATTGATCTTTCACCTCAAAAATTAAATACTTTAAAATATATATTCTGTACTAAATTATATTAAATACTGTAATTTTGTATAAATGAGTATATGCATAATAAGATAATAAGAACGGATATACTTGGCAAATAACAAATAACTTTGATTATAAAATAATTACAAAAAAAATATCCTGTCCCTGAATTATTAATTGTATAATTCTACCGCAATTTCTATTATTTTCTAAACAATTTTTTTTTTATTACATGGTTGTGTGTGTTGACCTTGACTCGAGATCACATAGGATAGATAAGATATGACTTTTTTTTAATGGAACGAAACCCTTTTTATCTATACGGATTCTTAATCTACATCAAATAATGAGATCATTTGGTGTCCGAAAATTTTTTGAATGAACACCAACTTTGACCCTCAAAATTTGATTTCATTGTCTTGAATGAAACGAAATGTTTATTTGTTAAAATCAATAAATTGAATTCGGATCCTTTTCCGTGGCCATACGTACGTTATAGCAACGCATTGCCAGCGAATCGAAGTAAATATTTTTGTTTATTCCATAAGTATTATGGAATAAGCAATATTGTTTAAAATATGATGTGGGTATAAAATATGATTACCAATCGATTTATCATCATTTGGAAGTTATAAACTGATGGGTTAAAGTGATTATCTATGAAAAAGCACCTGGAAAACATATTTGATTGTACTATTGAACATATGTGATTCAAATGTGGATTATTGGGAATATCTTAAAACGGTAAAAGATAGAATTAACAAATGCGCGTGCACTTGGAAGATTTAAGAAATATCCAGAAAACTTAATTAGCCCGGTCTAATTATCTTAAGAATTAAGAAAGTTAGTTAACAATTCATCTCTGGGTATAAATATACCCGGTTTATGCAAAAGTGGTAGAAGTTTTGGTTTTGTAACATAATCCTATTTATGTTATGTATTGGGTTAACATATTAAAATTTTGTTTCATTGAAGAAATTTGAAATCAAATTTGGAGGCTAAAGTTGGCGTTCAATCAAAAAATGTTCGGATACAAAATGGTCATATAAGACGTCGAATAAGACGTAAGAATAAATACGGGGTTTAAAAAATATATTTTACGGTCTATCTCATATTTGCCCTTGACTCAAGGTCAAAACACACAACCACTGAACTGAACTTTTGTTTAAATCATTTTTCTTAAAAACTGTTTCGAGTTATTCTACGGGTCTCAGGTTAAATGCCTCACATGGTATGCATATAAAACATGATTTTCCTATGTCACTGACGTGTAATATTATGTAGGGTATATTCAATGTACAATGTACAAATGAAAACAAGTAAATATTATTGATGTTATATAATTTCTTTTTTCTTCTATATTTACACAGAAATTGTTATATTCATATATGCATATATAGCGAGTTACATTGCTAAATTCATTATAATTGAGATCATATTACTTTTTTTTGTCATATACATTTTTGATTTCACTCCAATAAGATTTATAACATAGTTTTTCGTTATAATATACATATCATTTTTGATTTTATCAATACCTTATAATTCTTAAATATTTTTTCATCGTTTTTATATTTTCAATAATCTTTCCATATATGGTTTAAATTTAATTTTTTTTATATATATATTTGTCTTATATACTTACATTTTGAGGAGGATGATTTACCCGCTTACATTTATATATGGTACTGTATGAAAATGTATTCTAGAAATAATCAATCCAAATTGATTTGATTCTATTGTGGTTTGTTTTTTTTTCTATGTCCACTTTTTCTATATAATTTTCACAATATAATCAAATTGACTTTTTTATATTTTTTTATTATTATTATTATAATAATTATAATAATATATAATAATTATTATTGACATTAATTGTATTATTATTTATTATTATTATTATATATAAAACACACCAAATTGTTTGTACAAAATATAAGTTTTATATATAGTTAACTTCACACAACAACAAGAAAAGCTACCAGAAAACTAAAGCAATTTATACATCATTTTCCGTCCACATTTTCCATCAATATGTAATACACACACACACACAAACAAACAAACGTAGCAACAAACGCAGAAGCAATTTCACACATATACTTTTACTAATATATATGATAATACATATGATATTTGGGCGGTGGTTGTATTTTTTCAAAAATACGCAGACTGGCGTTATAAAATACCTCTTTATAACTATGCGTCGAGTCCATACCCAAAAAGAGATCTATGATATTCAACCAAAAAATGTCCATTAATTACTCATACATTTTAAAAGTGGGCCAATACATTTTATTGCATATTTAAAAAAGTTCATAAAAAATTACCAAAGGTCTCCTAATTTCCCTTTAGTTACTTTCAGATGAATTTTCAGAGATTTTTCATTTTTCAGTAAAATTAAATCATATTTTTTTAAAATGTTAAATTATTGAAACACTTTAAACTTATTGTGATTTCCGAACCAATTCACCAATCTGAATCAATAGTACACCGAAAGAAATTTCGACGCACTTTAAGAATAAAATAAAATTAGATAAAGTAATATCAATACAATACATTTAAAAATATCAAAAAAAAAGTGTTGAACGCGATTCTCCAATATAGAGTTGCCACATTTCTTGATATTTTTTTAGAAAACTTTGTAGGGAGCGCCATTTGGCGATATATCAGCTTAATCCATCGACTCCTATAACTGTCGATGTGAAATGGATACATTACTATATAGTCCGCAGAAATTAAAAATTAATCAATAAATTAAAATTAATGAGTAAAAATAGGATGGAATTGTACAAAAAACAGCAAAAACAAAAAACGAAATTAACAGTAAGTATTATAGCAACCATTTTTTTGGAACACACCATAAAACAGGAATATCAATAACTGTAAAGAGTGAACATGATTGTACATTTTGTGGATTGAATTCCATTCATCGTTGATTGACTGAAGAAAAAAAAACGATCGCATTTAACAAAGGAAAAAATTTGATGACAACCAACAATCGGTATTTGCGTCCAACAACAGCTTACTGTTGTTGTTTTCTTAATTTGTAGCTTTTATGGTTTCGATAATTAGCCGTGAGGGAAAATGTGCAACTCGGCGTGTTAAATTTCACATTCGAAAATAACCGAAAACACAAAAGGTATTTTATGTCTTACGAAAATTCCAACCCATGACCCCAAAATTTTCTGAGAATTTAGGTTGGCCACAGGGGCAATTTGATAACAGCAGAATTTGAATCAATTACATTATGAAAATGGTATAAATTGACCACAGAGGTCAGAGCTCATTATACCTTACATGATTATACCTATATGTAAAACAGCGAATTGCTGGAAAGAAATTAACATTTAATAAAATGGTTATATACCTGAAACTTGTAAAACTTAAAATATTGTAGTTTACAAAGGCAATACAAAAAATTGAGTTGAGTTGGAAGGTTGAAACCATTTGATGAAAATCGTTCAAAAATAAAGGAACATTTTTGCCAAAAATTTTTTAAATGTTTAATACATATGAAGCTTATCGGTCTGTCATAGTATACCCCAATATTCTTATATTATATATAATTTTCTAAAATGTCAATTTTTCACATACAGTTGAACTTGGATTAACCGCGGTACTTGGGGATGACCTCATCTCGCATAACCGAAATTCCCGGATAATAGAAAGTTTAATCGCAATATAAAAACGTGTAAATTTTAATACATACTTGTTAAGTGAAATGTATTCATGTATATAGATTAGAGTGACCCTTATTTACAAGTCTTTTTTTCTGGGTCTCATAGGCTAAAAATATTCGATTACCTAAAAAACTACAAAATCTAAAATTTCAGGATGATTGCTGAAATATTAGAATTCGCTCAAGAGGCCTAAAGTCGGGAAAAATTGATTTTCATACATATTCGTAATATTTCGACATTATATCGGTTGAATTAACTATATAAATTAAAGATAGCCAAGATAAACGTATTCTTTTTTTTTTTTTTTTTTCCAAAATGGGGTAGAATATTTTCGTACGTCGAATATTTCAGGAGTTATGCCTAATACAATTAAATCACCAGATAGTTGGTGTTTGTTACGACACGATAATGCACCAAGTCTCACTTCACTTATTGTTTGTCCGTTTTTGGCTCGAAATCAAGTCTGTGTGTTAAATCATCCACCTTATTGTTCCCAAAACTTAAAATAAAATACAATACAAACGTATTGTAGAACAAATTAAAAAAAATAATATCATAAAATGTAAACAAAAAGGTTCAACTTCATATATTATTATTTTTTTTAAAAATATTTTGTGTCGATTGAGTCGGAAATGAATTTTTTTTACTCTCGTCCATTAAACAATTTTTGGATGATGTGAATCTGCATGAACTTTCACTCTCCAATATCAATGCTATTCGGATGAACAATCATTTCAACTATTTCATCTTCAGTCAGTGTAGCGAATGTGGGGGCCTCTGTATGACACAATTACTCCATTCCGTTATAGCATCACTATTAAAATTTGTTAGAGCGCCATTAATTGATCTATTGGTTGAATAATTTCATCTTGTGAAACTGAAAAAATAGAACGATTTGCATAAAAATAAAAAAAAACATTATGCAAATGTACCTTCTTCTTCGTTTACCGGACATAAAAAATTGTGCCACACATTTTTTAAAACATTTTATGGTAACTGCATTCCAGGCATTAGCAGCATACCAAATAGCGTCCTTGATGTTGAAGATTTTTTGGAATTGTTCCCCTTTTTAGTCATTGATGTACTTTTGTGCGATTTCTTTTCGGGAATTACATTTGGAACTCCCAATAATTCCTGGGTCCATTGGTTGAATTAAGGGCGTGCAATTAGCTGGTAAATGTTTTACTAAAACGTTATTCTTCTTGAATTGTATCACATCAGGATGAGGTGGACAGTTATCCAACAACAAAAATATTTTCAATCATCCACAAGGCCGGCCGACTTTACGACAGTGGTTTCTTACTTCGGATACAAAATTGTGTGTTGAACCATTCCAAAAACATTTGTTGTGTCATCCAAACTCTTTTGTTTGCTTTATACAGAACAGGAAGATGCTTAATGTTCTTTAAAGCTCGCGGTTTCACACTTTTGCCTGTAATAGTAGGTTTATACTTAGGTGTACCAGTTGCGTTAGAGCAAAGAAGTAGCGTAATTCTTTCTTTAGATTCTTTACTACCTGCCAAAGATCTTTAATTGATTGCTTAGGAGAAACACTTTTTTTTAAAAACTTATTAATGATTTCCACTTTATCTTTTAATGATAAAACGATAAAACTTTACGTATGCCCATTTATTTTTACTTGACATTTTTGATAAAACAATACAATTTAATTTAATTTAATTTATAATGCACTACAAAACAATAAAACACATACACAATAGGAACTAATAGAAACTGAGTAAAATATGAATTTCATATGTAGAATATAATAAAATATATCCATAATTACAAAAAATCGAAACCTGACATGTCAAAACCTGACAAAGTTTTAATTTTGTATTATGGTTTAGTTTTTTCGCATTTTTGTATTATCTTTTAGTTTTTTAGTTTTATAGCTATGTATATTTGGTAGAATTAACACATACTTATTTCTGTTACCCCGGACAGAAATAGAAGAAAATAAAGATCATCCCTACACAAACTTATGTCCAAACTTATTGTAATAAAATGAAAACTAAAACAAAAGATATAAATTCAATGATATCGCGATGGATTTAATTTTTATAAATAAATGATTTATAAGTGCTAAATGATTGAATTTCATATAATCCTTTTAAAAATGAATTTTTTTTGGAATGTGGTAATTTTTTTTAATTTATAATACACTTCCATGAACATAGAAAGTTGGAAGGAAGTTGAAGTGACTAAGTCCTTAGTAAAATTTTGTGTAGGGATGACCTTTAACTATTTTATTAATACTAATTTAAAATTAAAATTTAAATTTAATTTAAAATTTTCCCATACAAACTTTGACCCCTTCCCCCGGCCAAAGGGGAAGAGTCCGCCACTAAGTCCAGAAAAGTTGGTCAGGATAAGACCCTCTACAAATGTGCATGGCTGAGCCGGTACGCTGTAGTTCAGCCAATTTTAAAATTCTCTGATATGTTTTCGGTGATAAAAATTCATAAAAGTGTACACCGAAATTCGTGTACATTTATATTTTGCGTAATCTAGGCCCAGAAATGGATTGAGATATTCAATTTAATTGATACACTTCCATTACTATAATATATTATCTTAAAGAAAATAACCATCTAGAGATAAACACCCGAAGAACGTAAATGGGCCTAAAAATATTTTGTAACATTTTAAAAATCACACACATTTAAAGAAACACGCACTTCTTTATAAAAATATTAATGTGTGGAAAGAGAATATAGAGAAATTGAAAAATGATAAAAAAATTTAAACACGTTCAGTACAATACAAATTAAATTAAAAATATAATTTTTTATACTCATCGATAAATAAATAGTAATTAATTAAATTTTTTAAATAAAAAAGTGTAAATATAAATGAACTGAAATCTATAATAAAAATGAATTGTCATGACAGTAAAGGTGGATTTCCTTATGCGAGGAAATCCCCGCGGGTACGGGAGTATTTTTCATATTCGCTGACAGACGATTTCCATTTACGGGTAAAATTTTTATTTGCTATGTATGTATATGTGTTATTTATATTTGATTTATTTACATTAATAAATAAATAAAATAAAAAAAAAAAAAATTAACTTACTTTATCATCAACGTGTATTTACAAAAGTGCAAAGTTATTTGGATGCTTCAATTTCTATGATCATTCGCAAAACGTGTATTTATATTTGTTTATTTTTTGTTTTTTTTTTATACGAAAACAATTTTTTTTTTAAATTCAATTGAATGATTGAATGTATGTGTTAAAAAATCTCAAAATGCCCGAGAGCCCGGGGAAAAAGTTTAAGTTAATTTAACTCGCGGGTAAATTTCCCCGGGAGGGAAAATATCTCTCGGGGAAAAAATTTTATAAAGGAATCGCCATTTTTTCTCCCACAGCTCGCATAAGGAAATCCACCTTTATGGCCCCGCATAGATGTTTTTAAGATTTTTTAAAATCATGATTTAAATGTATATATAAAAAAATAGATAAACAACGAACTCATAAAAAAACGATACCATTATCGCACTTACACATTGAAAAATAAATGGGGGGAATGTACTTTGGTTTACTGTTAAAACATTTTGAAAAAAATATTTAATTGAAAACGAGTTGCCATTATTGAATATTTGCCAAATTTTCACAACAAGATCCACAAAAATATAAATATTATAGATTGATTTTTTTTGTCTTGATTTTATATTTATAAATAAACAATAACATATATTTTTATTTATAACAAGAAAAATATACACACTTACACAGCATTTATGATATACAAAAAATTTTGTTTGAGAGTTTACATTAATTGCATTGGTGTTAGTAAATATAGGGGTAAATCCAACTAAAAATCCAGATTTTTATTTTTTGAGCTAGATCAAAAAAAAATTGATTTTTTTCCTTCAATGGAACACAAATATTGCTCCCAGATCAATTTTTTTTTGATCTAGATCAATTTTTTCTCTTCAATGGAAAACGGCATAAATAATATTTCAAATTCGTGGAGAAAAGTGATAAAAAATGTACCTTAGATTTTTTTTTCAAACGATAACTTACTTACTACCTTAATAATAGGGATTAATAAATAAAAATCACCAAAACAATACATTTTTAAAGAAAACACGTTATTTACAATGTATAGTTAAAATATTTTTTATTCAAAGTATTGACCATTTGATTCTTTTACACATTTGGCCCATCTTTCGGCCAATTTATAAATGACATCCTAATAAAATTGTTCGTCCTTTGAGCGAAACCACTCAAAAAGCCATTTTTGAACTTGTTCGAAATTAGCGAAGTGCTACGCTCCAGGCGAAGTGTTACGCCTGCCCATTAATGTTAAAAGGTGATAGTCGTACGGTGCAAGGTTCGGCGGAATCCAAGAATACGACGGGTGCAATAACGCGTCCTATCCAAATGATTTGAATGCCTCTATGACAGATTTTGATGGGTGGGACCACACGGTATCGTGCTGTAAAATCGCTTTACAGTGTATTCGGGCCCATTCTGAATGTTTTTCGATCAACACATCATCAAATTTGTCATTTGTTGTCGGTAGCGCTCACTATTAACCGTTTCACCGGGTTTTAATAGCTCATGATATACGACACCAATCTGGTCACAATAAAACACAGAGCATTGCGACCAAAGCGATTTGGTTTTGCGGTCGATCGGACAGCTTCACCAGGTGAAAATCGTGCTTTTGGGCGTTTTGGATTTTCAAAATATATCCGCTTTTCAACTCCCGTTACGATTCAATGAAGAAATGAGGTCCTTTTGTGTTGTTGAAGCAGCATTTCACAAGCGACTTTTCCCTTTTCCATTTCCCTTTCACTCAATTCATGAGGTACCCATTTTCCCATCTTCTTAATCTTTTCCGTTGCTTTTAAGCGAATTTACGAGACATTTAACACTTCTTCCAAATTTATGTTGCGTTTGGTTTTGGTCTTCATCCAATAGCTCTTGCAGTTCAGCGTCTTCAAATTTTTTTTTCTAGCATAACGTTCATTGTCTTACAAATCGTAATTGCTTTTTTAATCGTCGTCGAATCCATGTCTTATATTTTTTAATTTTTGAAGCATAAATTTCTACCAACAGACGATGATTTTCCCTATATATTTTATGGTGATTAAAGAACAATAACAATGTATGCCGTAAATGTTCTTTTTCTGGTACGTATTTTGGCATTTTAATGGGTTATAAAACTCATATGACACTATTAATTTCACGTATGGGCTTTTAGGTTGGCACATATAAGGTCTATTTAGATCGTGCAAAAAACCTGGTTTATTTGAAAACGTTTTCAAAAAAAACCGATCTAAACGCAAAAAAATTCTTTTTTTAATCAGTTTTTTTTTTAGATTTCAAAAACACCCGATATATACGCGTCTGATTTTTTTTAAACACGATCTATACTCGATCTATAGATTTAGCAGATATTCAATAGAAATAAAAGATATAGAAGATTATTATTAGATTATTGATATAGAAGAGTATTCTAAAAAGCGAGTGCAGCGTAAAAAAAATAAAAAAAAAAAGTCCACTCATTGGCAAAAAGTCCACTCTCACAAAAAAATACACCGTCAAAAACGATATTCGTCAAAAAAAAAAAATTTGAAGATTAAAAAGACATCAATTTTTGTTTTAAAACAAAGAAAAAAAATTAATTTTTTAAGTTTTTAATATTGTTTTTAAATCACTTAAGCCTCGATTTCTATGAAAATATTTTATATATCACAAATATGATATATGTGATATATAAAAAAATGTGCTTTTTCTGAAATTTATTTTGCCTGGATAAAAAAACCGAAATTTAATAATATATACCAATTGCTGTTAAATAATTCCATTTTCTATTAGCTTGTAAATTAACTGGATATTTTATTATTATGAAATTAAATCATAAAAATTAAATAAAATGTAAATAAAATGAAAAATGAAGTTTGGACGACGGTCAGCCGACGGCAATAGAAGAAAAAATATCAATGTCCGCCGTCAGCCGTCGACATGTCCGCCGTCCAATATTCATAAAAAGCACCTACATTGAAATGCATGTATTTTCAATTTGACATTTGCCGTCAAAACGTAAAAGTGTCTGGGGCATAAAAAAAAATGTTATGCTGTTTTATGATTTTTGATGATAAAGTAGATATCGTGTGGTAAATCGAACGAAAAATGCGGTAAAATAAATTTAAGGATGATATAGTGTGAAAAAGTTTTATTTTATTTTGTTTTATTTTATTTTATTATTATATTGTTTTGAAATTTTCCTGTAAGTGATTTAAAAACAATATTGCATTAAATTAATTTTTTTTCTTTGTTTTAAAACAAAAATTGATGTCTTTTTAATCTTCAAATTTGTTTTTGACGATATGGATGCCATTTTGATCGTCGAATATTGTTTGGAGGTCGTTTTAGTTGTTGCTGGATTACCGGCTATTATTAATATTCACAATATGTTCTCCGACAAATAATAATTGGACAATGCTGCTATTACAACACCATCAATAAATACACTACACATTAGGTGTGATTTGACTAATTCTATTTATACACTTTTACAATTAATAAACTTAATCACTACACCATATAATTTTTCTTATTTAACTACTGTATTTATTGAATGAATAACGAATTATTTTTATAATTCAAATGTGGTATGAATGTGCCGCGCACGTCTGTTTAGTTTTAAGTTTATGTGAAGTCTGTTTTTGTATTTTGCCACTCGCCGTGTAATTATGAATTTAAAATTTGTCCGTTACGGATTGAGTATATTTGTGTGGGGAAATGCGATGTTTAAATGTTTAAATGTAGTGTGTGTTGTTGGTGGCGTACAGGACCGCCACAGTACTCCCCGTCCAGTGATCTTGGATCACGATAAAAGTGAAGTGTTGGCGGTTATGGAGCATAGCGATGCGAATTAGAGAAAAGAGAAAGAGAAAAAAAAAAAAATATTCCAGCATCAGTGACTTCCGGGATAAAACATTACAAAAAAACAAAAAAAAATATCAAGTTGTTAGTGGCCATAGGCGAAAAAGAAACTTGAGTAGCCTGTAGGCGGTGTTGTTTGTGAGTGGCGTTCGTGTATGCTATAGTGGCCAGTTGGCGAAATAAAGTTTTATGTGGCCCTTTCGGCGAATAATATTGAATGCAATATAAGTTGACGTAATGGTTCCAGACGGAAACCATTCTGTCTATTTGACGATTCCTGAAGGGAATCATTCGTGTCGCCGGATGAAGGCAAAAAATTTAACATCTATACCTGCTGATACCTTGAAGGAGGGTTGACCACTCTTCCGGAACGGGTTGTTAATGGCGTCGGTTGGCCTTTAAAGGTGCCAGGTGCAAAAGTGACTTTGCGTCGAGATTTAAGTCAGAAGGATTGGAGCTATCCACGTAACAGGGTTTCAATCTGTCGATTGATACGTTGGTGTGTTTACCAGAATTTAAGATCGTGAAATATTTGTCGTGGCGTTCAATTACGGAAAATGGACCCTCATAAGGAGGTTGAAGTGATTTCCGCACTGCGTCGGCTCGGACAAATACATGGGTGCACGTCTTTAGATCCTTAAATATGAACACATTGTCTTTTGCGTGCCTTGTCGGTGGTAATGGTCGGATGTGGCCAATGTGTTCGCGAACATCACGAATGTAGTCCTTACATGTGATGGGTTCGTCGGATTCTTGAAGCAGGTCATACGGCAGACGCAGATTTTGGCCGTATACCATTTCAGCAGCAGTGGCATTGAAATCTTCTAATGGTCTAGAACGTAAGCCAAGAAGTATGTATGGCAGTTCTTTGGTCCACTGTGCGTTAGCGCGACACATGATTGCTGCTTTCAGCGTTCGGTGGCAGCGCTCCAGACGTCCGTTGGCCTTTGGGTTGTACGCGGTTGTTCGGTTTCGTGTTACGCCTAGTAACTTGAACAACTGACGGGCCAGTTCGGATTCGAACTGGGTGCCCTGATCGGTAGCGGTCGAAGTTGGGGTTCCATAACGGGGTACCCATTTGCGTAATATGGTTGTAGCTACGGTCTCAGCTGTGATATCGGCGATAGGATATGCTGCTGGCCAACAGGTGAAACGGTCGATCATAGTTAGGAGATAGCGGTATCCTTCGGATACCGGTAGGGGTCCTACTATGTCGACATGAATATTTTGGAACTTGTGTTCGGCGGTGGGGAAATTGCCCGTGGGACTTTTGACATGTCGAGAGACTTTCGACTTTTGACAAGGAATGCACGCTTTTGCCCATTGTTGATGGATTTCCAGATGTATTTCTGGGTGAGGATTTTTGTCGTGGCACGAATTCCAGGATGGGAGAGATTATGCACCTGGTCGAAAAGTGACCTGCGGAACCCATGTGGAATGTACGGGCGTGCGTGGCCCGTAGAAATGTCGCAAAAAATGAATTTTTCAGTGCCAGCGACGGGAAGCATTTTAAATTGCAATTTATTAGAGGATTCCATCAGTTTATGGAGTTCCTCGTCATCGAGCTGGGCGTCGGAGATTTCTGCAAAGTCGACCGACCCCCCTAGGCGGATTTCTTCCAACCCAGAGAGCGTGTCGGCGACAACGTTGTCCTTGCCAGCGATGTGACGTATGTCGGTGGTGAACTGTCCTACGTAATCCAGGTGTCGTGCTTGTCGTGGGGAGGCCTTGTCTAGCTTTTGCCGAAAGGCAAACGTCAAGGGTTTCTGGTCGGTAAAGATGGTGAATTCTCTGCCTTCCAGGAGAAATATCTTACACCGGAGTATGCTGCCAACAACTCGCGATCATATGCGCTGTATTTGCGTTGTGCAGCGTTTAGCGTGCTGCTAAAAAAACCTAATGGTTGGAGAACACCATCGACGTGCTGGTGCAGAGCCGCACCAATCGCGACCTCCGAAGCGTCCACCAGCAATGCAAGATGGGCTGATGATGAAGGGAACGCGAGTGCCATGGATTGGCAAAGTTGCGCTTTTGCGGCTTCGAAATCGATGAGGGACTGTGGTGTCCACTCAATTGGCCTAGTATCATGGCGTTTCTTGCTGCCTGCCAGGAAATCATTCAGGGCTGAATGACACTGTGCGGCGTTGGGTAGAAACCTACGATAGAAATTCAACATGCCAAGGAAACGTCTCATTTCCTTGACAGTTTTGGGCGGTTGGCAATTTGCGATTGCCTCGACACGGTCTGGCGTTGGTCGGGTACCGTCCTTGTCCACTGTGTGTCCAAGGAACGTTACCTGTGGTACTACAAAATGGCACTTGTTTTTGTTGATGACGAGTCCGTACCGTCGTAGTTGTTCGAAGACCAGTCGCAAATGCTCCATGTGCTCAGCTTCGTTTTTAGAAGCAATGTGAAGGTCGTCGATGTAGACGAAACAAAAAGGGAATTCACGGAGTACTTGGTGGATGAACCTTTGGAAGGTCTGCGCGGCGTTTCGCAGGCCGAAGGTCATCCTCGTGAATTCGAAGAGTCCAAATGGAGTGCATATTGCTGTCTTCGGAATGTCTTCGTCATTTACAGGGAGCGAAATCTTGTATGTGCGGGATAGGATATCTATCCGGCACCGTCTGCGCATTAAGGGCTCGGTAGTCGTCGCAGGGTCTCCATTCGCCGTTTTTTTTGAGGACCATGTGAAGTGGCGAAGACCATGGACTGCTAGAGGGGCGACATATGCCCTGCTGCATTAGGAAATCGAATTCCTTTTTTGCAGCAGTAAGTTTATCTGGTGCCAAACGGCGTGGTTTGGCTGACGCAGGTGGTCCGTTAGTAATTATGTGGTGAGTTACCACATGATAACGGTTGGTTGTGTACGGTTTTGGAACTGTGACGTCCACGTACGATGTGAGGAGGGTGCGAAGCGCTTTGTTTGAATCATTGAGAACGGCCAGTGAGGACGATGGTCCCACCATGACCTGTGCCGGTTGTGTTTTAATCGTCGTAAGTGAGTCTACGACGCGCTTCTGCTTTAGGTCTACGAGCAAACCAAACTTGTTTAGAAAATCAGCACCTAGTATTGGCTTGTCCACGTCGGCGATAATAAAATGCCATGTGAACAGACGCCGTAGGCCTAGGCTGATGTCAAGTTTGGGTGAACCGTATGTACGGATGGTGGTTTTGTTCGCAGCCGTGAGTTTTGGGAATTGTCGGTGTTGCATCTATCTTGCAGTCGTGGTGGCAAAACAGATACGTCGGCGCCAGTGTCGATGAGGAAGCGAATCCTTGTGACGGGATCCGTAACGAACAGACGGCAGGAAGGTAAGGAACCAGTTGAATGAGCTGCCGCTTGTCCCTTCTGGTCTCCTAGTTTTTTGGACTAGGGGGTTGTGAGAACCCACACGGTTTGGTGCACTTATTGGCCTTAGCGCCGAATTGACGATGGTAGTAGCAAATGTCCGAATTTTCGTGGCGAGAGGGGATCGTTGCCGTGAGGCACCACGGGGTCGAAAATTGCGGGAAACAGAGTTGGAGCGTGGGCGTCTTGAACTATGGTGGGTGAGACGCTCCAACTGTTGGACTAAAATGGCCATTTGCTTTTTAAGGCCATGCACCTCCACTTCAAGGTTGGAATGAGACGTACTGGACTGGTGATACTTGGTTTGGCCTTGTTGGGGAAAATATTGAGGGGGTCTGAACGTGGAAGTGGAGGCTGCCGCGATTGACGCCCGTGGCATGATCTCCATTATTTTGTCTGCCGAGGCAGCGAGAGCGTCCAGATTGCCCTGGTCCATTGGAGCCAAAATGGCCTGGACCTGGGAAGGGAGGGCTCGTGACCACATATGTAGAATGAACCGATTGGGAACATCGGGGCCCGCATTACGTCGAATGCTGCCGGGTGATGTTCTCCCTTAGGTACACATATTTCTCGTTGGCCGGCAATCCCGATAAAATATCGTGACACCTCCTGGTCACTGATGGTGGTAAGGCGGACAGTACATACGCGGTTCGGCGTATGTCGGACCACGGATATCTGCCGCCGGACATTGAGTCGAACATCCTGAACCAGGCCTCGGGGTCGAACTCCCAAAACTCCACATTCCTAAGCGAACCCTCGCTTTGCGCGGCACCCACTTCCGCGGAAGCGCCTTGATGTGGGGGGTGTTCGCCCCCGAGATCGGGCTCAGGATACTTCGCGTCATAAGGTAAGGCCATATAATGAGGGGGAATGGCAGTAGGGGAAGGGTCGTCAGCCCGTGTTGACGTACCCGCGCCATCGCTGCCCTTTCCGGGTGGAGAGTGGTACATATTGTGGGAAAAAAAAAATATGTTGTGTTTCGCCACGCAACAGCGCTGACGAAATTGTGGTTTGTTGGGAGAGTTGTGTGCGTGCGTGCGACGATGTCTGTTAATTAATTAATTTTTTTTTAAAAAAAAGCTTTATATTATATACTTTGAATAGCAGAAAAGAGAACAGAAAACTTGCATTTTAATTTGTGTTAATATATATACAAGCATGTATGCATGTATATATATAAAAAAAAATGTTTTTCAAAAAGCACAATTTAAATTCTTTTAAGAAGAAAGAAAAAAGAAAAAAAAAAATATATAATATATAACACTTCGTTCAATAATGTGTGTGACTAATTAATTAAAACACATTTTTTTGCCAAAATTCGTTTTTATTCATCAAGATAGTCCCCTTTTAGGGAGATACAATCATTCCAACGCTTTTCCAATCTTTCGATACCGCCTTTGTAAAACGATTTTTCTTTGCCTTCAAAATAGGCGTTAGTTTCGGCGATTACTTCATCATTTGAGCCAAATCTCTTACCACGGAGCATCCTTTTGAGGTCTGCGAAGAGCCAGTAGTCGCTGGGGGCTAAATCTGGAGAATACGGTGGATGGGGAAGCAATTCAAAGCCCAATTCGTTCAATTTTGCCATCGTTTTCATTGATTTGTGACACGGTGCATTGTCTTGGTGGAACAACACTTTTTTCTTCGCCATATGAGGCCGTTTCTTTGCGATTTCGACTTTCAAACGCTCCAATAACGCTATATAATAGTCGCTGTTGATGGTCTGCCCCTTCTGGAGATAGTCGATGAATATTATTCCATGCGCATCCCAAAATACAGACGCCATAACCTTGCCAGCCAACTGCTGCGTCTATGGTCGCTTTCGCCGGCTGCATGCCACTCAGCAGACTGCCGATTTGACTCTGGAGTGAAATGGTGGATCCATGTTTCATCCATTGTGATGTACCGTCGCAAAAACTCCGACTTATTGCGCGTAAACATGTCCAAACAGCTCTTTGAATCATCGGTTCGTTGTTGTTTTTGCTCCGGTGTGAGCAAACGCGGCACCCATTTGGAACACACCTTTTTCATACCCAAATGTTCGTGTATTATGGTTTGTACACTGCCTGCTGATATCTTCAGAATGTCAGCAATCTCCCTCACTTTCACTTTACGGTTGGACATAATGATTTTCAGTGTTTTTTCAACGTTTTCCGGAATAACAGCGTCATTTGGCCTTCCAGTAGATGGAATGTCATCGGTGTCTGTACGACCACGTTTGAATTCGGCATGCCAATAACAAATGCTTCTTTTTGATGGAGCAGAGTCCGAGTAATGTTTTTCAAGCCATTCCTGGCATTGAACAGTATTTTTTTTCATTAAAAAACAATGATAAATCAGCACACGGAATTGCTTTGAATTCATTTTTTTTTAAAACACAAAAATAGCGTCACTTATAGCACTGTAAAGTAATGCTTTTTATGAAATGCCGACGGCAGACGACGGCAAATGTCAAATTGAAAATACATGCATTTCAATGTAGGTGCTTTTTATGAATATTTGACGGCGGACATGTCGACGGCTGACGGCGGACATTGATATTTTTTCTTCTATTGCCGTCGGCTGACCGTCGTCCAAACTTCATTTTTCATTTTATTTACATTTTATTTAATTTTTATGATTTAATTTCATAATAATAAAATATCCAGTTAATTTACAAACTAATAAAAAATGGAATTATTTAACAGCAATTGGTATATCATATTAAATTTCGGTTTTTTCATCCAGGCAAAATAAATTTCAGAAAAAGCACATTTTTTTTATATATCACAAATATCATATTTGTGATAAATAAAATATTTTCATAGAAATCGAGGCTTAACTTGTAAACAAATGATCTGATTAACATATGATGTTGACAGTCTAAAAAGGTTGCCTAAAAAGGTTGCCAAATGCGAAAAAAAATATTGATTTAGTTCTAGGGACGCCATCTATGTGTCAGTCACACACATTATTGAACGAAGTGTTATATATATATATATAAAGAAAAATAAAAAAAACTAAAAAAAGTAATCAAATGATATCTGCTTATCTGTTGCTCTATTCTTGTTGGCTTCCGGAAACTTCCGCTTCGTTGCCTGGTGTGTAGTTGAAGGTTGTGGTTGCTGTGGTCGGGGTCACCAATTTAGAGGTCGTTGAAGTAGTTGTTGGATTACCGGATATTATTATTTTTATTATTCACTATATGTTTTAACTTGGACCAACAATAATTGAACACTGTGGTTATTCAACCGAATCAATAAATACACTACACGTGTGAAATTTTCTAATTATGCATATAATTTATTTTAATTTATTTCACTATGTACACTTTTACAACTTAACCATTTACACAATTTATTTTTATTTTTATTTACATAATTTAAGATAAAATAAAATAATATAAAATAATAAAAATAATTTATAATTTCAATAACTGACCATTTATAAATTCTAGAATTTAAATAACTGACTATTTAATGTGAAGTGTGTTTTTGTATTTTGCCACTCGCCGTTTAATTATGAATTTAAAATTTGTCCGTTACGGATTGAGTATATTTGTGTGGGGAAATGCGATGTTTAAATGTTTAAATGTAGTGTGTGTTGTTGGTGGCGTACAGGACCGCCACAATTGTTTTTGACGATGTATTTTTTTGTGAGAGCTGACTTTTTGCCAATGAGTGGACTTTTTATTTTTTTTATTTTTTTTATGCTGCACTCGGTTTTTAGAATACAAATATTCTTCTATATCTTTTATTTCTATTATTAAAACGAATAATTGAAAAAGAAAAAAATGTACTTTTAAAAAAAAAATTGTCGAATTTACTTCAAATTAACTTCGCACAACAACTGGTTTCATAATTTGATATTTTTTTTACAGTTTCGGTAATCACACAATAACAGCATCCTTATATTTAAATTTAATTTCAATCTACTTCAATGTAATTTAATTTCAATGTAGCATTCTAAATATTTATTAATAATTATCAAACTTACACTAATTATAAGGTTTTCCAATTTTGTAGAAACTTATATTTTGCTAACTTATATTCTTTTATTTTTCATTTTAAATTTCAGACAATGTGAATTACTATTTGAATATTTCGATGCGTATGCTGATAATAAAAAAATTCGGTTAACACTTTGGTCATTACAAATTATGTTTTTAATATTATGTCCGGTAAGTCTCATATTTATTATCAAAATACGTCGCAAAATATATGATTAGAAACGGTTATATATCTTGTCTTATAATTTATAGAAAGTTCTTGAGGAGATTGTAAATGCTGATACGGGAGCACCGTGTTCACCAAGGCATACAAAGAAAAAACATTTTATTGATTGTATTCGTAAGGGTATTAATCAACATGCACCATCTAAACAATTATCAGAACCGGCTGTTATCGCCTGTGTAAAACTATGTAAAGCCTCAACATTTATAAATATTGCCGATTCAAATAATGTTGTATTTCAAATTGTGCAAACCGTTATTAATGATTTAAAAGTAAATGGAACAGGAACCGGAACCGATATATTATTTTCTTTTATATATACATCAGTGGCGGAGCTTGAAATTTTTTTGCCATATTACCAAAAGGATATAATATTTCGAAAGGCACAAATCTAAAATCGAATTAATTATTCTACACACAAGATTTTTTTTTCAATTTTCATTTTCTTTGAATAAATTGAAAACCAATCAATTTCTGATACTTTTAAGAAGAAATTTTAAAATCGCTATATTGGTTCAAAATATATACTATATTTTCCAAAAAGTTTTGCTAAAATGTGTCCCATTTTTGATGTACTGTTTAAAATGTTTGTACCATTTGGCCATTCACTTTTACAGTATCGCAAATTTGTTTGGGCTACAGAGTACCGGCGAACTCACCAAAATTAATTTTTAAGGGGGGGCTTCAAAGTTTGCGTGGGAAATTTTTTTTTCATATTTCCTCCGGAAGGATAATTTATTGGGGAAATAGTTAAAGGTCATCCCTACACAAACTTATGTCCAGGACTTAGTCGATTCCCCCCTACCGCCTGACCAGGGGAGGGGTAAAACATTTAAAAATGTTCAAAAATCTAGAAAAAAGCTTTTTTAAAAGGATGATTAAGTTTTTCAAGTTTTTTAATTATTTAAATAGCGGCAAATGATAAATTGAATAGTAATAAAATGAAAACAAAAACAAATATATAAATTCAATGGTATCGTGATGGATTTAAATTTTAATAAATAAATTATTTATAAGTGCTAAATGATTGAATTTCATATAATCCTTTTAAAAATGCATTTTTTTTTTTTGGAATTTGGTAATTTTTTTAAATTTATAATACACTTCCATGAACATAGAAAGTTGGAAGGAAGTTGAAATGACTAAGTCCTTAGTAAAACTTTGTGTATGGATGACCTTTAACTATTTCCCCAATAAATTATCCTTCCGGGGGGGAAATATGAAAACAAAAATTTCCCATAGAAACTTTGAAGCCTCCCCCTGGCCAAACGAGGTCAGGCGGGGCCTGAGTCCGGAACAAAAAAGGTTTGTATTAATCCTCTCTACCACTTCAGGTACTAAAACAAAAAATTCCCTGTTTGGAACTTTTTGGGATTCTGAGAAAATTGGATGGGTGCGACTAAGTCCCGAACAAAAGTTTAGATTCCCATGGCCCTTAACAACTTCCCCACTAAATTTCTTTTCTGGAGGAGAAATTTAAAATTTTCCCATACAAACTTTGACCCCTTCCCCCGGCCAAGGGGGAAGAGTCCGCCACTAAGTCCAGAACAAAAGTTGGTCAGGATAAGACCCTCTACAAATGTGCATGGCTAAACTACAGATTACCGGCTTCGCCGGTACTCTGTAGTTCAGCCTTTATTTGAAATTTCACTCAATTTGAACCCTTGGGTGGGTTTCAAATTTTCTTCTATGAAATATTAAGAGTTTATTGAATTTTTAAATTAGGCGAAGAAAAACGAAAATTTAATGAAATCGATTTGCCGGAAAATTTAATTCGATGTACGACCAAATTTTTGTTAATAAATCAGCTAATTAGACATGTGCTATTCAAAATATCTTATCCTCTTGGAAATGTGGCTAACAATTTCCCAGCCCCTCCTTCATATACACTATTATATACATTGTTTCCATTTTTTTGCAGAATTTTCTTTTTAATCCATTAAAACCATTTGTTCGAAATAATACATCATATGATATTGATTTAATGATTGAATGTTTTGTATCGTGTTTTCGCATTAAACCACACAATAATGATGTATTGAAAATATGTTTGAATTTAAATTCACCGCCAGCTTATCATTATGTTATCATAAGTTCTCTATATAAGTATAACAATTGAATTACTAAACGCTTTCTATTTTGATTTAATGCAATTTTTATTTTCGTAATAATTTATAAATATATATATATATATATATATAGAATAGTAACACAACCACGTTTGGCATGGTGGCCACAAATTGATTTGGTATATGCAAGATCTGCTGAGTTACGTTTATTATTTGCAGATACATTGAATAAAGCAACACAAGGTTATGTTGCTCATACACCATTACGTATGATTACATCATTAACGTTGAAACCAAAGGATGTACAAAGTCGTATAATACGTACCGAAGAAGGACCAGCGCAAAAGGCGTTACTACTATTAATGGTACGATTAATACACGCTGAACCAATGTTATTATTACATGTATGTGTTTGAAGTTTTTATTTGTTATCATATTAAAAAGTGTGCATTCTTACAAGACTATTTAGTAATAATTCATTTATTTTCCATTTTTTTGCTGGTTGTAAAAAGACTGTTGGTAAAAATGCACATGAAGTACAAAGTTCAACATTAGAATTAATAAATGGATTGGTCAGTTTGGTACATCAGCCGACAATGCCGGATGTTGCCCAAGTTGCTATGGAAGCATTATTGGCATTACATTCGCCGGATAAAATTGAGATGTGGAATCCAGAAGCACCGATTAATACATTTTGGGATGTTGGTTCTCAAGTATTGTATTCAATTTCACAAAAATTAATCAAACATCAAGTACCAAATTATACGGAAATTTTAAAATGGTTACGTGAAATTCTAATATGTCGTAATGCATTTTTACATCGCCATAAAGACTATGCAAATGTTGGTACAAATTTGGCCATTTGCAAACATGCATTGATCAGTATGGAAATTGTATTTTTTATGTATTTATGGTCAATTCATTATGACGCCGTCAGTACGGCTTTATCATGTTTTGGATTGTTGTGCGAAGAAGCCGATATACGTTGTGGTGCGGATGATTTAAATGTATTAACTATTTTACCTAATCATAATATATATCAAGAATTAGCTAAAATATCAATGTGTAATAGTGATTTTGGGGAGTTCGAATTTGATGGGTATAAATATGAACGTGGTAAGTTTTCGAATTTTCGGTTTTAAGACTCCAAATATTTATTTTTTGAAATCATTTCTCAGCTTGAGATCTAGTCCATCTTTTATTCTTCAATTTTTATATCGAGTGTATTATTTAAAATAAAAATTAATTAAGTGCTCTTACTGAATTTCATTTTGCGCACATACAGATAAAGTTACTGTACAAAAAAATATAATGTCCTTATTACGTCGACTGGAACATTGTGTTAATGGAATATATCCTGCGTGGGAAGAAACTTTTCGGTAATATTTTTATTGTAATTTCTTTTTTGGTTAAAATTATTAATTTATTTATTCCGTATTAATTTAATAACTTCATTGATCAAATAGAAATTGGGAAGTAACTAATAAAAATTTACAAGCATACCCTAAAACGAAATTAGATGATCCGTCAATAATTAATACTTTAGAAGGTACTATAAAGAATTATATTTATGATCTAATATTATATATTAGTATAATGTTATTCTAAAGGAATAATAATAAATACATTATAGAATGGACTAATATGACATGGTTCTTATTAACTTTGGGCGGTGTTTGTTTACAAAAGCGTACCATACCAAAATCAACGAATTCCAATCATAGTTCAAATTCATCAGGATCATCATCAATGCATTTATCAACATCATCTACATTATCATTATGTGGTACATTAAGTACAGGACCACGTAATTCATTTCATCCAAGTATAAGTTCGATAATACCGGGCGGTGGATCAATTTCATTACAAGATTTAAAATATTGTCCAGTATCCCAGTAATTAATTTGGAAGCGTTTTACAAATAATAGTTGTTACATAAACATTTATATAAACAATTTATAATGTATTTTTCTTTTAATTAATATCAACCAGATTTATTGGACAAGTCCTTCGAATGTTAGTTTGTAATGGTGAAAAAATCGGTTATGAAATACAAAAAAATGTTAAAAAATTAATTGGTACAGAAATGTCACCTCAATTATATCCGATATTATTTGACCAAATACGACATATTATAGAGAAATTTTTCGATCATCAAGCAATGGTAAATATTTAAGTAAATATAGATTAATAATTTTGGTGAAACTAACAGTTCCTTATTTTTTATATAATATATTTTATTCAGGTTATTGTTACCGATACGAATACACAATTTGTTGAACATACCATTTATATAATGAAAACCATATTAGATCGACTTCAAAATAATGATGATAATCCAGATGTTGTACCACCGAAAACATCAGAACATGTCGGTGTCACAAGTATTGAAGCGATGATGCTTGGCGTTGTTCGTTATGTTCGTCATTTGGATACATTACATGCATTACAAATCAAAATCAAATTGTGTGAATTGGTTGAAGTGATGATGCAACATCGTGATGATTTATCATTTCGTCAAGAAATGAAATTTCGTAATAAAATGGTAGAATACTTGTCGGATTGGATAATGGGTACAGCTCATCAAATCGTTCCAACATGTACAACGGAAATGAACAATTTGCAAATGTATGTCTATTATATTTTTGAAAAAAATTATGTAAATAATCCGTTTATTTCTAATGTCGTTACATTATTATAGTACAACACAATTATTTCGAGATTTGGATCACGCATGTATGGAAGCTGTAGCTGCATTATTACGTGGTTTACCACTACAACCGGAAGAATCAGATCGTGGTGATCTGATGGAGGCTAAAAGTTCATTGTTTTTAAAATATTTCACGTTATTCATGAATTTATTGAACGACAGTATAATTCATGTTGAATCGGAAAAAGAATGTAATCAAATGCATGGTGATCAATTACATGAAACTAGTCAATCGGGTTCAACTACACCGGCCGCCATAACATCCGATTCACCAAATCAAAATGCATATGCATCGCGGGCAGCTGCCATAAATCAATCAATAGCTAGAGCGATGGCAACGTCAACATCGAAATCAATGTGTTTCGTACCGAATACTTTAAATACCGGAAATAATGCCAATATTGCGGGTGGTAATGTTGCAACTAGAACACAGGCACTACTAACGTTAACAGCTTCAACGTCAGGATTAAAAGATAAACGAGAAAAGCTTCGACCAATACCAGAACCAGAACCAACTGTTAGTAAATATACAAAATTACGTATAGCCACCATACAGGCAATGTCAAATTTATTAAGTGCAAATATTGATGCTGGACTAATGCATTCAATTGATTTGGGTTATAATCAAGATATACAAACGCGTGCCGCCTTTATGGAAGTATTAACACAAAGTCTGAAACAAGGAACAGAATTTGGAACTTTGGCGGAAACGGTTTTGGCCGATCGTTATGAACAATTGGTACAATTGGTAACGATGATCAGTGATAAAGGTGATTTACCAATTGCTATGGCATTAGCCAGTGTTGTTACAACAAATCAATTAAATGAATTGGCACGTGTACTTGTGACGTTATTTGATGCGAAACATTTACTATCACCGCTATTATGGAATATGTTTTATAAAGAAATTGAAGTGTCCGATAGTATGCAAACATTATTTCGTGGTAATTCCTTGGGTAGCAAAATTATGTCTTATTGTTTTAAGGTACTTTTGTTGTATCTATTCATTTTTTTTGTTTTAGTGTAACTCACGAATAACTCATAAATGTACAATTAATTATTTATTTTTTAAATTATTATTCAGATTTATGGTAATGCTTATCTAGCATCAATACTGGATCCATTGGTGAAACGATTAATTAATACACCCGATAAAACATATGAAATAGATCCGGCAAAAATTGAACCACATGAAAATATTGATGAAAATCGTAATGATCTAATTGAATTAACACAATATGTATTTGATTCAATATTGAATTCAGGTGATCGTTTCCCGCCGCAATTACGTTCAATGTGTCATTGTTTGTATCAAGTGTTGAGTAAACGTTATCCAACATTACCACAAAATAATATCGGTGCTGTTGGTACCGTAATATTTCTACGTTTTATAAATCCCGCAATTGTATCACCTCATGAATTGGGTATCGTTAAAGAACGGATCCCATTTACAGCCCGTCGACCACTAACATTAATATCAAAAATATTACAAAACATTGCCAATCATATGGAATTCTCCAAAGAACAGCATATGCTTACTTTAAATGATTTTCTACGGGGTAAATTTGAGGCCGCTCGACGGTAAATTTTATAATATTTATAAATTTATTTAATTTCAATATATCACGTACTGATAATAATAATGTATTGATTTTTATTTTAGATTCTTCATTCAAATAGCATCGGATTGTGAAACGGCTGATCAAACAACGCATAGCACAAGCTTTATATCCGATGGAAATGTATTAGCTTTACATCGATTATTATGGTCACATCAAGAGAAAATTGGTATTTTATCTTTACATAGTTAAAATTCTATTATATTATAAGAAGATTTATATTTATCGTATATATTTATAAAATTAGGTGATTATTTAACAAGCAGTCGTGATCATAAAGCCGTGGGACGACGGCCATTTGATAAATTGGCTACTCTGTTGGCATATTTAGGACCACCAGATCATAAACAAATTGAGTCAAGGTAAAAAAAATGGAACAATTTATTTATCCATCGTTTGCTTTTCTAACTACCACGATAAATTGTATATTTTCAGTGATCTATTTTCCACCCGTTGGAATTCAATTGATATGTCATCGGAAAATTATGAAGAAGCGAGTGAATTACTATCACCGTCTGAACAACAACAAATTAAAGCAATGAAATCATTGGGTATATTTTATCAGGCTGGTTCAAGTAAATTGGGTAATCCGGTATTTTATTTTGTGGCCAGACGTCAAAAGGTCGGAATGAATTCCGATCTTTTATATTATTTTATACATTTTACATTGAAACCATATTATAAGACATCGTTTGAAATTGTAATGGATTTCACACATACCAGCAATGAAAATCGTTTTCGTACAGAAGCTGTACAAAAATTATTAACCGTTGTACCCGAACAATGTCAATGTAATATTTTGCATTGTTTCATTTATAATTGTAATACCTGGGTACGTGAATTTACAAAATTTCATGATCGTATTTTTGCGTGCGTTAGGGTGAGTAATTGATTTAAATATTATTGCTTTTTATTTAGCTAACATACCTCACATGTATAAACCTAACACTATATAATACAGTAGACTCGCGTTATAAGGAATCCTTGAATAAGGAAACAGGGTACACTTCCAAAGTTTGTATTACAGCATTTAAATAAGGAACGCAAAATAAAAAAAAGCTTGATATGAGGAATGATGATTGGTGCATTTTATACCCGTGTTGATATTCCAAATTATTTAAATTGCGTATTTGAAAATATTTGAATGAAATTCTGAAATTCTTCTATTCTTCTTGAATGAAGTTCAAATATTTCATTCAATATTTGAATGAAATAATTTTTATTTTTATTGTGGTTCCAAATAATACACGTTTTTTTCCATTAGTTTTCAAATGTTTTGTTTTCATTGAATATGATTGGATTGTAACACATTTTCCGAAGCGATGTAAATGATCATTTTTTAGAAACCTATTTTATAATTTTTATGGAACCCAATATGGAAACTGTCAAATAGGGAACGAGCCCCTGCACTAAATTTTTCCTAATGTCGCGAGTCAACTGTATTATTGATAAATATATTTTTAGGGAAGTCGACGATTGATATTTGTCGATACAATAAGTAAATTAATGGAATATTTAGAGGGTGATAGAAGTTATTTACCCGGTGCTACATTATCATTAGATGAAGATTTAAAAATTTTTCATAATGCATTGAAATTGAGTCATAAAGATACAAAAGTATCGATTAAGGTTGGTCCAACGGCTGTTCAAATAACATCAGTTGAAAAAACAAAAGTGTTAGCACATTCTGTACTGCTAAATGACATCTATTATGCATCCGAGATTGAAGAAGTTGGGCTTGTTGATGATAATCAATTTACGTTATCAATAACCAATGAAAGTACTCAATTAACATTCATACATAATGATTGTGATAGTATTGTTCAGGCTATTATACATATACGTAATCGATGGGAATTAAGTCAACCGGTAAATTAATTAATTATATTGTTTATTTATTAAATTAATAATTTTTGTGTCTGTAACATTTTGTAGGAATCAGTTTCGGTTCATCAGAAAATTCGTCCAAAAGATGTCCCTGGTACATTATTGAATATGAGCTTCGTAAATTTGGGTTCTGGAGATCCAAGTATAAGAATCGCTGCTTATAATTTATTATGTGCATTAACGTCATCATTTAATTTAAAAATGGAAGGTCAATTGTTAGAAACTAAAGGTATATACCTTTAAATTGAACGGTTTTTTGTTTGTTTGTTCTTTTTAACTATTGAATGCAACTTTTTAACTATTAAACCCGTTTTAATTTTTTTATTTTTCTAAAGGTTTATGCATTCCAGCAAATAATATAATATTTATAAAATCGATAAGTGATACATTGGCAAAGAATGAACCGCATTTAACATTAGAATTTTTAGAAGAATGTATACAGGGTTTTCATCGTAGTACCAGTGATGTAAAACATTTATGTTTGGAATATATGACACCGTGGTTAAAGAATCTGGCAAAATTTTCGAAAACCATTGATGAGGCCCGAAAAAATCGTGTATCGCAAGTGTTATTGCGATTAATGAATTTAACGATAGAACAAATGGAAATGTATCCATCAATACAAACTAAAATATGGGGCTCATTTGGAGAGGTAAATATATGATATTAATGTATCTTCAATACACATGAAAATGCATATCATAGATGTTCGTATATTTAATTTTTGTACTATGCCGAATAGGTTCCTGAATTAATTGATTTGGTGTTGGATAATTTTATATCTAAATCGGTATCGTACGGTACGGGATCGGCGCAAATTGAAATAATGGCTGATACTGCCGTTGCACTGGCATCATCAAATGTGGCAATGGTGGCTAAAAAAGTGATTGGACGTTTGTGTCGTGCGTTGGATGATACATCAACAAAACCCCAAGACGACATCGAACGCAATGATAACTGGGAAGAAATTGCAATTATATGTCGCTATCTATTAATGTTATCCTTTAACAATTGTTTGGATGTTTCAAAACACTTACCGTATTTATTTCATGCGGTCTCGTTTCTGGTAAGTATTCATACTTAAGTTACTTAAGCTAAATACTTGCATTTATAAATTTTAAACCCATTTTAGACAGCGATTAAAAAAATCGTTCCACGGTTAATCAGAAATCATATTTAGATTTTGGCTTCTCAAAAGCTAAGCTACTTAATTTCAACACGATTAGAGTTTAGTTTAATCTTCGCCGAGAAACAACGGTCGAGAAAGAGACCGTTGACCGATGTCGAATCCGAATCCACCTTAAATTATGGGCTATTAGCATGTAGGAGACATAATCTATATGAGCAGGAGCCCGGAGTTCCAAACAAAGCTGAGAGATAGTCCATATCTATTAGGTGTAGGAATTAAAAATGCGGATTTAGATAACAGATGGCGCAACTAGCGTTGAGTGTATCGCATCACACCGCGGCCATTTTCTTTTTTTTTGTCTGTCATTAGGCTATAAATTTCAGTATATGTCATTTCATTGAAGTGTAAACAACAAAGCTCTTTTTTGCTTCGAATATGTCGAAACAATAGATATAAGAGTTAATAGATTAATACTCTCTTTAAATTGACATCTAAAAATTTATTTCACTCATTTTCTTAAAATAAATCAGCTGGTGGTGATCGGACCGATTTGTTTATATATAATTCTTGGAAATATTATTAATTGTTTACATTTTATAAATTTTGGTTTGTGAAAAAGTGTGTTTTTTTTGTTTTTTTTTTAATATATTAAAATAATTATTATTTCCATTTATTAAAATAAATCTTATAAATAATAATGGGCATTTTCGTTTATTCCTCTTGTGTCATGCACTTGTGCGCTCTCAAACATGCGAGCGCGATATAACATTTACATGTGCTAGCTCTGTGTTCGAATATTATAAAGGGCATTTTCGTTTATTCCTCTTGTGTCATGAACTTGTGCGCTCTCAAACATGCGAGCGCCATATAACATTTACATGTGCTAGCTCTGTGTTCGAATATTGTAAAATAGTCTTGTGTTTAATTTTGTTTACAAATGGCGTTTTATATGTGAAAATGTTATAGTGACGATAAAGCAACAACAATCTCACACAGGGCGATGGTGCTCCTACAAAATAGATAGGGCAATTTGTGTCAACACAAGTGCTAAGTAGAGGTATTTTC
The DNA here is from genome assembly GCA_958336335.1 of Dilophus febrilis. NCBI lineage: Eukaryota > Metazoa > Arthropoda > Insecta > Diptera > Bibionidae > Dilophus > Dilophus febrilis. Next base: position 34,909,878 of record OY284470.1, read on the forward strand.
GAACATGTGTCATATAACACAAGTAACACAAGTGCAATAAAAAAACGTATTTGTGTCACTTTTGCATTTGTGTTAACACAAGTGGAATAAACGAAAATGCCCAATATAATACTATGTCTACACAGTGTAATAATCATCCTATGATTATTATATTGTGTAAGCCCGCATACACAATGAAAATTTTTCTAAAAAACTTTTAATTTATCATTTTTATACCTTGCACAATGAACATAAATGTTTTGTATTTCGATGTATTCAGCAACTAACTTCATAAAATGTAAATAAAAAACCTATTCAACAAATCATAACAAAAACAACAACAAGTAAATATTTCCTTCGCAACCAACTTCATAAAAATAATTTTACTAAAAAGTTAAAAGTTAAGTAATGCTTTTTATGAAATGCCGACGGCAGACGACGGCAAATGTCAAATTGAAAATACATGCATTTCAATGTAGGTGCTTTTTATGAATATTGGACGGCGGACATGTCGACGGCTGACGGCGGACATTGATATTTTTTCTTCTATTGCCGTCGGCTGACCGTCGTCCAAACTTCATTTTTCATTTTATTTACATTTTATTTAATTTTTATGATTTAATTTCATAATAATAAAATAGCCAGTTAATTTACAAACTAATAAAAAATGAAATTATTTAACAGCAATTGGTATATTATTAAATTTCGGTTTTTTTTTTATCCAGGCAAAATAAATTTCAGAAAAAGCACAATTTTTTTTATATATCACATATATCATATTTGTGATATATAAAATATTTTCATAGAAATCGAGGCTTTAGTTAACTTTTTGAAAAAAAAAATGAAAAGTCTTTCGTTGTGCAAGGTTGCATTGATTTCTATGCTTTTAACTTTTTTTTTTGAAAAGTTTTTTAGAAAAAGCCTCGTAAAGCGTCTCGATTTCTATGAAAATATTTTATTTATCACAAATATGATATTTGTGATATATAAAAAAATGTGCTTTTTCTGAAATTTATTTTGCCTGGATAAAAAAACCGAAATTTAATAATATATACCAATTGCTGTTAAATAATTCCATTTTCTATTAGTTTGTAAATTAACTGGATATTTTATTATTATGAAATTAAATCATAAAAATTAAATAAAATGTAAATAAAATGAAAAATGAAGTTTGGACGACGGTCAGCCGACGGCAATAGAAGAAAAAATATCAATGTCCGCCGTCAGTCGTCGACATGTCCGCCGTCAAATATTCATAAAAAGCACCTACATTGAAATGCATGTATTTTCAATTTGACATTTGCCGTCGTCTGCCGTCGGCATTTCATAAAAAGCATTACTTATGAATATTGGACGGCGGACATGTCATGAAAATACATGCATTTCAATGTAGGTGCTTTTTATGAATATTGGACGGCGGACATGTCGACGGCTGACGGCGGACATTGATATTTTTTCTTCTATTGCCATCGGCTGACCGTCGTCCAAACTTCATTTTTCATTTTATTTACATTTTATTTAATTTTTATGATTTAATTTCATAATAATAAAATATCCAGTTAATTTACAAACTAATAAAAAATGGAATTATTTAACAGCAATTGGTATATATTATTAAATTTCGGTTTTTTTTATCCAGGCAAAATAAATTTCAGAAAAAGCACGTTTTTTTATATATCACATATATCACATATGTATTCATAGAAATATATTCATAGAAATCGAGGCTTTACTAGATTGCTAGTCTCATTTTCTTTTCATTGAAAATTTGAAAAATTAAATACGAACATTACATTATTGATATATATATAAAAACAATAAAATAAAACAGCTGGGCGGTGATTTTGAAGCGCCAAGTTTTGTAATTTTTAAATTTAAATTATGTATTTTGTATTTTTCAAAATTATAAATGTGAAAATTAAAATAAATGTGATTAATTTGATAAATTACGTAATGAACTTTGAAAGTGAAATTCTAAACATTTTAATTTTATTTTTCAATAATATATAAAAAATAAATATAAATCAAAAAAATATAGAACAAAAATAAAAACAAAAATGGTGTAATATATTATATATATATATATTAATTTATTTTTTAAATACATTGGGCATTTTCGTTTATTCCACTTGTGTTAACACAAATGCAAAAGTGACACAAATACGTTTTTTTTATTGCACTTGTGTTACTTGTGTTATATGACACATGTTCGAAAATACCTCTACTTAGCACTTGTGTTGACACAAATTGCCCTATCTATTTTGTAGGAGCACCATCGCGCTGTGTGAGATTGTTGTTGCTTTATCGTCACTATAACATTTTCACATATAAAACGCCATTTGTAAACAAAATTAAACACAAGACTATTTTATAATATTCGAACACAGAGCTAGCACATGTAAATGTTATATCGCGCTCGCATGTTTGAGAGCGCACAAGTGCATGACACAAGAGGAATAAACGAAAATGCCCATTTATATATTCATATATATACAGGGTGTCCCAGTACAGGGTGCCAACCCGAAACAGGCAGGTTCTACACCTCATTTCCAATCAAAAATTGTATGGCGACCCCATGTCTATCTCGCTTGGGTTTCGAGCTAGCCCGAAAAAACGCTTTTGTTGAAGTTCAAGGTAGTACGTGAATGGTATTTATCGTATCTCAGTAACCACTGATCGGAATCCAATAATTATAAGCTCGTTGGAAAGGTATTTTAACTATCTTTAAATCTTTCTCATTACATAAACCTCGGCGACAACCCGTTTTCATGCTATAGCTCGTCAAACACAAGAAATTTCAACAGCTTCAAATATTTTTGTTATTTTGCAAGCCTAGAACTATAGAACTTTTATGTTTATTAGTGGTCGGTTTTTAGAAAAACTTCTTTGATGTTTTAGCTTTAATTTGATGTACAAGCTTTTAAAATATGTCAACTCGTCTTTGAGATATGACGAAAATAATATTGAAATATGACGAAAATAATGCAAATTTTTCAAAAATTTAAAAACTTATTTATTAAATTAAATTTAAATTTTTACTACAAAAATTGTTCAAAATGGGGTCCATTATGTGATCCACATATTCGACACCGTTTTAATACTATCCTAGTAGCCGATCGAATTTGATTCGGATTATTTTTAAAACTTCAAACGCATTATTAATGCCATTCATTAAATCTTCCCTGGTATGATCTGGTGTTTTATAAACCATGTCTTTACAAACCCCCATAGATAAAAATCTAATGGTGTGAGGTCTGGCGACCGTATGGCCATTTAATGGGCCATTTCTTCCAATCCATTTTTGACCGAATGTGTCATTTAAGTGTTCTCTTACACTTCGTGCAAAATGTGGGGGTTCACCGTCATGTTCAAAATGAATGAATCGCAAATCAGTTAAATTAACATCATCGAGTAAATCGAATAACCTATTTCGCAAAAAAACTAAATATGAATCTGAATCCAGCCGCCCAGGTAGAAACTATGGACCAATTAATTGATTTCCAATCTTTCCTGCCCATACATTGACTGCTATTCGTTCCTGAAATGCGTGTTGCCAAACTGAATGCCGGTTTTCCTTTAACCAATGGTGATTATTTTTAGTATTAAATATCCCTTCACGTGTGAACATTGCTTCATCCGTATATAAAATTTGATTTAATATTCTGGGATCTTGTTCATAACAACGAATCACCCAATCACAAAAAGTTATTCGGGGGACGTAGTATATTTCTTTAAGTGCTTGAATTTTTTGCAAATGATAAGGATGTAAACCAGCAGCCTTCATTGCACGCCAAGCATAGTTTTTACTTACACCAATTTGGGTGGCTGCTTTTGAAATTTATTTTTTACTGTTTTTTACCGTTTCAAACTTCCGAATTATTCTTTATAAAACAAACTTAATTTTCTAATGAATATTAAACGTAAAACAATGTAACATACAAATGCCGAAGAGATGTAGCACAAAAAACAAAAGAATTGAATGAATTTATGACGGTAATAGATTTAACTGTTTTTATTTCTAAGTAACCATTGAATTAATTGCAATCCCTTGAAGTTATGTTACCTAGATAACGCGATAACAACAGAACATTGAACTTTGCAATGTAATAAATGTGTTTTAAATATTTTAAAAATTTGCATTATTCAGTCATATTTCAATATTATTTTCGTCATATCTCTAGAACGCGTTGACATATTTTAAAAGTTTGTACATCAAATTAAAGCTAAAACATCAAAGAAGTTTTCCTAAAAACCGACCACTAATAAACATAAAAGTTCTATAGTTCTAGGCTTGCAAAATAACAAAAATATTTGAAGCTGTTGAAATTTCTTGTGTTTGACGAGCTATAGCATGAAAACGGGTTGTCGCCGAGGTTTATGTAATGAGAAAGATTTAAAGATAGTTAAAATACCTTTCCAACGAGCTTATAATTATTGGATTCCGATCAGTGGTTACAGAGATACGATAAATAACATTCACGTACTACCTTGAACTTCAACAAAATCGTTTTTTCGGGCTAGCTCGAAACCCAAGCGAGATAGACATGGGGTCGCCATACAATTTTTGATTGGAAATGAGGTGTAGAACCTGCCTGTTTCGGGTTGGCACCCTGTACTGGGACACCCTGTATATAGGCCGTTTTCCAAACCAAAATTTCGATAGTTACTAATTTAGTTGCTAATGTTTAGATACTAAATGAAAAGTTTTGAAAATTTCATTTAGCATTCATTTGTTTACAATTGTTGTTGTTAAAAAATTATTTAATTTGATATTATAAAAACAAATTTTATTTCAGATGACGTAGTAATGCTATCTATTAAATTTTCAAAAGAAAAAACAATTTTTTTTATAAAAAATGATGATAATGTAAAAAAACGACATTAGTATCATAAAGTTACTACATTAGCAACGATGGTTATAAGCCCGCTTACACAATGAAAACTTTTCTAAAAAACTTTTCAAAAAAAAAAGTTAAAAGCATAGAAATCAATGCAACCTTGCACAACGAAAAACTTTTCATTTTTTTTTCAAAAACGTTAACTAACTTTTAACTTTTGAGTAAAATTATTTTTATGAAGTTGGTTGCGAAGGAAATATTTACTTGTTGTTGTTGTTTTTTTTTTGTTGAATAGATTATTGAAGTTAGTTGCTGAATACATCGAAATACAAAACATTTATGTTCATTGTGCAAGGTATAAAAATGATAAATTAAAAGTTTTTTAGAAAAGTTTTCATTGTGTATGCGGGCTAATGCTATTGCTAAATGCTTGATTCCCCTCCATTTATGTCAAATATTTAGTAATTAGCATCCCAAATTTTCGTTTGGAAAACGGCCATAGTATATTTTAAAAATGAGGTTAAATACACAGGATTTTTGAGCCGATGAAAAATTAAACATCGCACGACCGCGATATTTTATAGCCGTCCCGATATCGGATGATCGACCGATGAATTCGAATTATTCAATTATTTAATGCAAAATACATAATAAATCAAATTAAAATTATTTAAAATCATATATTTAATTAAAATTTATTATATTACTGTATTTTGATGTGTTTTATTCGTATTTATATGAAGAAATTAAATGAAATCGGTTTTCAAAAATCGGTCGGTCGGGAGACGTATGGCAAGTCCTTAACGCTTATATCTATTGTCGAAACACATGCCTGAAAAGGTTGTTTTGGGGGGAAGTTTAATAACTTTCTTTAATTTGAAGAAAACCGCTTCTGAAAGTTATCGTTTGTTGGTTGAAGCTTATGGTGGACATGCTCCAGCTCAAGCAACTTGTGAACGATGGTTTGTACGCTTCCAAAATGGTGATTTTGACTTGGAAGACAAAGAACGGCCAGGTCAGCCAAAAAAATTTGAAGACGAAGAATTGCAAGCGTTATTGGATGAAAATTCGTGTAGAACGCAACATGAACTTGCAATGGCGTTGAATGTCGACCAAACAACCATTGGCAAACGTTTACATTTTGTTATACAAATAAATGCCATTTTCAAGCCAAAACATCCGCATTATTAATTCCTACAACTACCCATATAACAATTTAACACGACGGTGCAAAAAAAACTGTAGCAAAATCAGTTAAACTGTTAAATTACAGTGCCCTCACCGTAATTTATTTTGTGTTCAAACCTAGTCTTTAAAATACGATTAATTAACGGTTATATGACGTTATTCAAGAACCTATAAATAACCGAAAAACTTACCGTGCGGTAACAGAGCGTTTATAGTAATTCGAACTGTTTATATACAGGTATTTACTACTATTCAGACACCGTAACTTCCTTAAATAAAAACACGATTTCTAAACGGTTTTTAATATTATTTTATTATGTTAATCGACGTGTTTGATTTATGTCCTGAATAAGTGTTTGGAAACGTACGAAAAAAACATTTAACATTAATAAAATGTATAAGGTTTTATATTTAGCATATGTTAAGCTTTTATATGTTCTGAGTGTTGTTGGTCGCGCTGGCTGGGTGAATAACAAGACGCACGTTCACATTGAAGGTACCGAGTTCGATTACTACCATTGGAAAAAACTTTCTTTGTTATATGTTTTAATAGAAAATTAATATTTAATTAAATAATATAATGTTTGTCGTAAAACCGAAAAAATGCGATAAATTCATAAATTCTAAAAAATGCGATAAAACACAAGTGGATGTGTATAAAAATTGAAAATTATATAACAATCATTCAAAAGAAAAAATAAACTCTAATAAAAAAAATCGTATCAATAATCGATTAAATTTTTTTTATTTTAATCTTGTATTGAGGTTCGGTAACGGTGTTTGAGAAACGGTGCTATCATGGTACATTTAACACCAACATTACATTACAGTGTAAAAACCTGGGCATTTACGGTTTCCACTCCGTTTATATCCCGTTTTTTAACAGTAAATTCACTATTTTTACATGCTTTTCTTTTAACACTGTATATTAGGGTGGTTTTTTTTTATAAATTCTGGAATTTGGCTGATCGCACCCCCCAATTTTTTTTATTTGGTGAAATCATGAATTTTGGTAAAATTTGGGGTAGGTAAGTTGAGGGGAAGTGGACCCACCGAGGGGTTAAAGTTGAAAAATTCAGTGTTTTTAAGCAGATTTTCGCGCTTAAAGCGTTAACGGATGACATTAGCGGGTTAACATGTATGGTGGACTTAACTAAAATGAAACAGGGAAACTTTTTCTCATAGACACTTACCTCCTAAATCATCCCCTTAATACCCCTCCCATACAAAATTCATTCACATAATTTACAATATATTTTTAACATTATAAGGGTTAAATATAACTCTGTGGTGTAAATGTGTAAATGTTAAAAATGCCAACCTAAAATTCTAACGAAATTTTGGGGTCGTGGGTTCGAATCCTACTAAATGCATAAAATATGTTTTGTGTTTTCGGTTATTTTTCGAATCTGAATTTTAACACAGAGTTGTATATTCCGCTTGCGGTTGGTCGTACGGCTAATTACCGACACCGTAAAATCCACAAAATTAAGTAACTAACAACAAAAGGCTGTTGTTGGACGCTAAAACCAGATTATTGGTTGTATAGCGAAAAATTTATTTATTTATTTAAGGGTTAAAAATTGACATTAAAGGGTTAACTTTTATGAAGAACCCCCACTATTATTGAATGCCTAAACTTTTCTTAGAACATACTATGGACCTAAATCATCCCCTTAAGGCATCCCCCATATGAATTTCCGATTTTTCACACAAAATTAGTATATTTTGGTGTATTATATGAAAATACATTAAGAAACACCTAAATCTCATATGATATTTAAAAAATGCACATTTATCATATAAAAATTTAAATAATTATGAAATGAAATACTATTAATATTTAATTTTGTTATTTATTTATTTCATAGACATAACATACTAATGTACAATAATTTAATAATTATTGCAATAAGCAATTCGCATGAAAAGTGGTTAAGGATTACGAAGCAAAATATCCAACTAGCAAACAAAAATGACTTACAATTACATATAGACTTAAAAATATATTAATTTAATTACATTAATTATGGCCGATTCAATCCACTTGATGTTTTAATCATGACTTATAATTCTTGTAATAGCTTTTTGTTAGACAACAATGTTAAAAGAGTAACATTTAAAGATAAACATTAGTTTTGAATAAGCACTATGCTTTAAAATTTCATTACAGCATTCATGGTAATAATACCTATAAAATGTGCACAATGAAGCTACTGATCGGCTACGATCCAATGATTCAATGGAATTTGTTATTGTTTCATTTTTGATCAGCAAAATTGCGTGTATTTTTTGGATCCTGTCACTAAACTGCAGTGTAGTAATTGGTGCACCAGCCCATATGTAGGAATTTTACTCTAGAAGTAGTCTTATAAAAGACCTATAAACTAATGCTAAATTTTCTGAATTGAGAAATTCTTTCGATCTTCTTAAAAATCCAATGCTGCCTTTTTAGCTGCCATTATTATATTATTACTCCATGAAAAGTTGTTTGACAAAGACATTCCCAAATTTAATAGGTCATTAGATTGTGGAATAATTGTATTATGCATAAGTATTGGGTCAACATTTATGGATCGTTTGTTTGAGAACAAACATGCCTTTGTTTTAGATGGACTAAATTCTACTAAGTTTATCCTTCCCCAATTAGATATTGAATCTAAATCTTTGTTAATTCAAGAAATCATCTTCTGGCGAGACTGAAACATTTGATTCGCATTATGATTACGATGTAGTTCATACGAAGAATAAAAATCAGAGAGCAGATATTAATTATTAATGTAATTTTAATAATGATGACGAGTATTTGTTATATACTTTCATATATAATTGCGAGCATGTGTGTGTAGACTTTGTTAATCTTTGGCTGCGTCCGACACAATATACCAAAGATATTCATTAATTTGATCCCAATGAATAAATGGTGACTTAGTTCATGAATTCAAATCATAAAAAGCGCAGAAAAAATTTTCCGGCTAGGATTTGAACTCGTGGCCACCCGCAATTGGGTTGGATGCTTTATCAACGGCACCACCAAGTCGTCTTATAATTATTAAATTATTGTATATTAGTATTTTATGTCTTTGAAATGAATAAATAACAAAATTAAATACTAATAGTATTTCATTTCATAATTATTTAAATTTTTATATGATAAATGTGCATTTTTTAAATATCATATGAGATTTAGGTGTTTCTTAATGTATTTTCATATAATACACCAAAATATACTAATTTTGTGTGAAAAATCGGAAATTCGTATGGGGGATGCCTTAAGGGGATGATTTAGGTCCATAGTATGTTCTAAGAAAAGTTTAGGCATTCAATAATAGTGGGGCTCTTCATACAAGTTAACCCTTTAATGTCAATTTTTAACCCTTATAATGTTAAAAATATATTGTAAATTATGTGAATGAATTTTGTATGGGAGGGGTATTAAGGGGATGATTTAGGGGGTAAGTGTCTATGAGAAAAAGTTTCCCTGTTTCATTTTAGTTAAGTCCACCATACATGTTAAAAACCGACCACTAATAAACATAAAAGTTCTATAGTTCTAGGCTTGCAAAATAACAAAAATATTTGAAGCTGTTGAAATTTCTTGTGTTTGACGAGCTATAGCATGAAAACGGGTTGTCGCCGAGGTTTATGTAATGAGAAAGATTTAAAGATAGTTAAAATACCTTTCCAACGAGCTTATAATTATTGGATTCCGATCAGTGGTTACAGAGATACGATAAATAACATTCACGTACTACCTTGAACTTCAACAAAATCGTTTTTTCGGGCTAGCTCGAAACCCAAGCGAGATAGACATGGGGTCGCCATACAATTTTTGATTGGAAATGAGGTGTAGAACCTGCCTGTTTCGGGTTGGCACCCTGTACTGGGACACCCTGTATATAGGCCGTTTTCCAAACCAAAATTTCGATAGTTACTAATTTAGTTGCTAATGTTTAGATACTAAATGAAAAGTTTTGAAAATTTCATTTAGCATTCATTTGTTTACAATTGTTGTTGTTAAAAAATTATTTAATTTGATATTATAAAAACAAATTTTATTTCAGATGACGTAGTAATGCTATCTATTAAATTTTCAAAAGAAAAAACAATTTTTTTTATAAAAAATGATGATAATGTAAAAAAACGACATTAGTATCATAAAGTTACTACATTAGCAACGATGGTTATAAGCCCGCTTACACAATGAAAACTTTTCTAAAAAACTTTTCAAAAAAAAAAGTTAAAAGCATAGAAATCAATGCAACCTTGCACAACGAAAAACTTTTCATTTTTTTTTCAAAAACGTTAACTAACTTTTAACTTTTGAGTAAAATTATTTTTATGAAGTTGGTTGCGAAGGAAATATTTACTTGTTGTTGTTGTTTTTTTTTGTTGAATAGATTATTGAAGTTAGTTGCTGAATACATCGAAATACAAAACATTTATGTTCATTGTGCAAGGTATAAAAATGATAAATTAAAAGTTTTTTAGAAAAGTTTTCATTAAATTAAATATTAATAGTATTTCATTTCATAATTATTTAAATTTTTATATGATAAATGTGCATTTTTTAAATATCATATGAGATTTAGGTGTTTCTTAATGTATTTTCATATAATACACCAAAATATACTAATTTTGTGTGAAAAATCGGAAATTCATATGGGGGATGCCTTAAGGGGATGATTTAGGTCCATAGTATGTTCTAAGAAAAGTTTAGGCATTCAATAATAGTGGGGGTTCTTCATAAAAGTTAACCCTTTAATGTCAATTTTTAACCCTTAAATAAATAAATAAATTTTTCGCTATACAACCAATAATCTGGTTTTAGCGTCCAACAACAGCCTTTTGTTGTTAGTTACTTAATTTTGTGGATTTTACGGTGTCGGTAATTAGCCGTACGACCAACCGCAAGCGGAATATACAACTCTGTGTTAAAATTCAGATTCGAAAAATAACCGAAAACACAAAACATATTTTATGCATTTAGTAGGATTCGAACCCACGACCCCAAAATTTCGTTAGAATTTTAGGTTGGCATTTTTAACATTTACACATTTACACCACAGAGTTATATTTAACCCTTATAATGTTAAAAATATATTGTAAATTATGTGAATGAATTTTGTATGGGAGGGGTATTAAGGGGATGATTTAGGGGGTAAGTGTCTATGAGAAAAAGTTTCCCTGTTTCATTTTAGTTAAGTCCACCATACATGTTAACCCGCTAATGTCATCCGTTAACGCTTTAAGCGCGAAAATCTGCTTAAAAACACTGAATTTTTCAACTTTAACCCCTCGGTGGGTTCACTTCCCCTCAACTTACCTACCCCAAATTTTACCAATATTCATGATTTCACCAAATAAAAAAAATTGGGGGGTGCGGCCGATGATACAAAACGATTTAAAATCTTCGAACAAAAAAAACCACTCTACTGTATATACACCACTTATGCTTTAATGATGAGGGCACCGTTGACTCACTCTAAATTGTTACTTGGGTAATATAATAAAAAAGTCATATTCTAAATACTAAACTTTGAAAAATCAACAATACAAAATAGAATTACTTTCCAAATATAGGATATGAATCATCACATCACATCACACATATATGATAAATAAAGAGATTAATAGCGTATTCGACTGGGCTGTATTTGGTGCGTTTACAAAAAAAAAAAAAAACAGAATTTCTCAGAAAAATTTCTCACTACATACAAAATTCTGTGTTTGTGTATTTCCAAAATAACATCTCAATCAAATAACGAAAAAAAAAACAAATAAAACCATCGCCACCGCCGTTTTTCATAGTACTGGGGTGGCATTATGGGAGTCGATACCATCGTCTATCGCCTATCGTCTAAAATTACGATACTCGATTATTTTGATATTATGGTAGTCGATTTTGTGGGTATCGATATTATTTGTATATCGTCTCCGTCGGTAGCGAATGCTCCGACTGTTCTTAGTGTTCGCCGAATGACTTCAAATTAAGCACTTATATTTTGTATTTTATTTGAAATTTATTTCTAAATTAACTATAAATAAAATTCTTTTCGGTGCAAATAAAATGCGAAATTGTTACATATCTAAAAAACGATAGTCAAACATTCTGATTTTTGGATGAACTCACTCATTCACTGTGTTCTGTATGTTAAACGAACATACGAACAAAATATATGCGATTCTAAGTCCATGTATACTTAAAAATAAATCATATATGTGTATAATATTATGTGTATAAATCATATAATACAATCACATAATACAACTCTGTGGTGTAAATGTTAAAAATGCCAACCTAAAAATTCTAACGAAATTTTGGGGTCGTGGGTTCGAATCCTACTGAATGCATAAAATATGTTTTGTGTTTTCGGTTATTTTTCGAATCTGAATTTTAACACAGAGTTGTCTATTCCGCTTGCGGTTGGTCGTACGGCTAATTACCGACACCGTAAAATCCACAAAATCAAGTAACTAATAACAGAAGGCTGTTGTTGGACGCTAAAACCAGATTGTTGGTTGTATAGCGAAAAATTTATTTTATTTTTTTATTTATATGTGTATATTCATGTATTCATATATTCATATAAAAAAACAGCAGCAATAATTTTTGGATGAACTCACTAATTCACTGTGTTCTGTATGTTAAACGAACATACGAACAAAATATATACGAATCTAAATCCATGTATACTTAAAAATAAATCATATATGTGTATATTCATGTAAAAATATATATTAATATATTAATATAAAAAAACAGCAGCAAACTTAACTCACACTGTTCGCTTTGGGTTCGGTAAATAAATTATTTATGTATACGGCAAGCGTATAAAGTATTACAACAATAAACTATTATATACCACCATAAAATTTAAAGGGAAATTTTGTTTCCATATACGAAATTTTAACTCAACTAGGTTCTGTTTTATTACAGAACACAGTTGAGTCAAATTTCATACCTACTCATCAAATCAAGTATGAATGCTTGTGTATATATGAGATGATTTTGTTTTAATTTAAATGATCATATTGTTCATTTGATTGAAATTCGTCTCAAATATTCATTTATCTTTTTCTTTGCATTCATTATTTTCTTATAAATTGATTTAATTTCGCTTTTATATTAACCATTTTATTATTAATAATTGTTGTACTGATTTTCAAATATTCCAAGTGTTTTTTTCAAAACAATTTGATTTTCAATTTAATTATCATTATTTATTATTATTATTATTCCACCATACAATCCACTGATTTTCAAATATTCCAAGTGTTTTTTTCAAAACAATTTGATATTCAATTATATTTTCATTTGTTTATTATTATTATTATTCCATTATTTTCAATTCTGCCCTAAAATCAAAGGCATTATTTATAAATAAAAGAATATCATAAATATGGAGGAAACACTTCTAGACAATTGCGCGATAGGTAGCTTGAAGAAGCAATCTTTTTGTTCACGCAGCATTGAGGACAAGAATGCAATTTTGCGTGAAGGAAGGCCAATGCCAGAACTTCCTGATTTAAAGACGTTGTGCTCTTCCAAACGACAAACGTTTACTCGAAGTTTTAATACCAGCAATTACAAAACAACTGAATGGCTTACTGGCAGTTCCGTGAAAAATAAGCTATTTTGCTGGCCATGTATTTTATTTTTTAAACATGCAGACCGTTGCGTTTGGAACTTTGAAGGATTCGATGATCTTAATCATTTAAGTTCAGGTATATCCAAACACGAGAAGTCAAAAAATCACATTGCAAATGCTTTGGCATTTAAAACATTTGGCTTTATACGATTGGATTTAATGTTGGATCAACACGCTCATATCTCGATGATCAGACACAATGAAATTGTTAAAAACAACCGACATATTTTAAAAATTTTGATAGATGTTGCTACATTTTTGGGGACACAGGAACTAGCTTTTAGAGGACACGATGAAAGTGAAGAATCTGTAAATCGTGGAAATTATGTAGAGATGTTACATTTTATATCACAGATTCACGAACCCTTGCAAAACCATTTGAAAGACGCAACCATTTTTTGAGGAACTTCATCGGCGATTCAAAACGATTTAATTCATAGTTTAGGTAATGTAATGCTGAATGCAATTCATAAAGAGATTAATGAATGCAAATTTGTGTCAATCATGCTAGATGAAACATTGGATATCTCGCGAAGAGCCCAATTATCGGTTGTGTTACATTATGTTTTAAATGGTGAAATAGTCGAAAAGTTCTATGAATTCGTTGACGTCAGTGTGGATAGATCGGCTAATGTATTAGCGGAGCATGTAATTCGTTATATAAATAAACTCGACATTTCCCAAAAAATTATTGGCCAAGGTTATGATGGTGCAGCAGTTATGTCTGGAGATCGAGGTGGAGTTCAGGCTTTGGTAAGACGGCAATATCCAGCTGTTAAATTTATACACTGCACTGCACATGTTCTGAACCTTGTACTATCAAGATCTCTAGAATTTATTAAAGAGGTCAAAATATTTTTCACAACGTTATCCGGAATTTCAGCATTTTTCGCGCATTCTTCAAAGAGAACTAACGCTCTAGATGCAATTGTAAAACATCGAATTCCAACGATATCATCCACTAGATGGAATTTTACATCTAGACTTGTAAATACTGTTAATCTTTACAAGGATGATCTACAGGTTCTATTCCAATCCATCATAGATTCACCAGAGGCATGGGAGGTTGACACGACAATACTTGCAAGAGGAATTCTGCAATTCTTGGAGTCCTTCAAAACTGCTATAGAAAAAGTATTCAGTTTGCTTTTAAATGCTATTTTAAATGCTAGTTTTACTGATGTATTGCTTTCCATAATGCAAAGCCAAAGTTTCAATATAAGCGTTTGTATTCGTGAGGTACAAAGAACGAAAGAAAACATTTTGGAACTAAGAAGCAAATTTGAGGAAATTTATTCGGAGGTTGTATCTGAATGCGGACCGCCAAAAAAGAAGCGGAATATTGGCGATTTCCAATTATATTATAAGCAAATCTATAATGAAATTATTGACACTATAGTTACGCAAATCGATGTGCGATTTGAAAGCTTATCGGAGTTATTATTTGTAGAATTATTAAATTGTTTTAATTTCATTACATATAGTAAATCATTTCCAACTAATGTAATAAATTCTTTATATACTTCATATCGGATGATGAAATTTGATCAATGTAAATTGCAAAATGAATTAACCGTGTTGTACAATTCCGAAATTTTCCAAAACAAAAGCGTTGTTGAAATAAATAAAATTTTTATAAACCACAAAGTGCAACAAGAATTTTCAGAAGTACATAAATTAGCAGAACTCATTCTTACTCTTCCATCAACTACAGTGCAAGTCCGTATTAAAAAGGATTAAGAGTTATAGCAGAAATTCCATGTTACAAGATCGATTGCATGGTTTATCATTAATGGCAATAGAAAAACGTTTAATGAAACAACTTCAATCGAAAGAGACGTTTCATGATGAGGTAACGCAGCAATTTATAACAAAATGTAGAAGAGCCGATTTCATATATAAGGAATAATATAGTATATTATATAGTATCATTCCTGATATTTTCAATACATATGGTCAATTTATTTTAATTTTTTTACATTTCGGGAAATACATTTTTTGATTTTGCTATTATTGCTATTACTATTTTTAATTATGATTATGATAATAAATAATTTTATTAATTTGTACTGAAAATTTGCCATAAATGGTATCATAAATCATTCTACACCCCCTGATATATAGATTGATGTGTTAATTAAAACTGATTAAACAGAACGACTCAATCTAACTACTAGGATTCGCCACTGGTCTCCGTGGATATTGTTGTGGCAAATGATTTGCATATAGAAAAACAAAAAGTTTATTATTTCTATGAGAATGAGATTGAAAGTATTATTTTTATGAGAATTGCTTTTGTACTTTTTATGAATATTAAAATTGAATAAATGAACAAAAACAAAAGAAAGCAATACAAACGACAATCGTAACGATAGCTACTACCCTATCGTCAAAAATTATCTTCTTAAACCGACAATATCGTCTGCCATAATTGCAAAAATGAAAAAATCGTATGTTTGACGACAATCGTCTATCGTAATCGAATGCGATAATTCCACCTCTGTTTTTTCTGTACTCACAATCAGTACAGAAAAAAAACAAATTTATTTTCCAGTCGACCACAAATAAAAAATTATTCTGTGTTGGTTCATTCCAAAAGAACATGAAATTCAATAATTCTGTGTTGTGTTGGAACATGTACTAGGCGATCCAGTCGAATACACTATAAATAATCATATAATAAAAAAAAATAATGTGTTATACCGTTATACACATTGTTTTCTTACTTATAAAAATATTTGTCAACAAATAATTTTAATTTATGTGCACAACAAATTTTTGTGACCCAATTGGTACTTAATTTATATATTTGTTATTATTATAATACGAATATAATAAATTTGCATTTTATTATTTGAAAGCAAGTTGTTATTAATGTCGTGTTCGGTATCTCGATCTATAGATTTAGCAGATCATATTCAGATTTAAAATTAATCTGAAATATAAAGAACGCATTTCAGATTTTTCAGATCAATATTTGTGAAATTTAGTTTTTTTAATTAATTTATATTTTATTTGTATCACACGGCGAATATACAGTTTAGTGGACCTTGAGCTAGGACATTGGGGATACCTCCAATCGAAAGCCTATGTTGCACAGACTAAATAACCGTTATAACTTTTTGGCGGTCACCCCCACCCCCTTTCTGAGATAGGGGGTCACCCCCCCCCCCTTTCTGAGATGGGGGGGGGGGGGGTGACCGTCATTTCGTTGAAGTGCAAACAACAAAGTTTTTTTGGTTTCGAATATGTCGAAGCACGTGTCTGAAAAAGTTGTTTTGGGGGGAAGTTTAATAACTTGCTTCAATTTGAAGAAAACCGCTGCTGAAAGTTATCGATTGTTGGTAGAAGCTTACGGTGAACATGCTCCAACCTAAAAAACTTGTGAACGGTGGTTGGCACGCTTCACAAGTGGTGATTTTGAAGTGGAAGAGGAAGAAGAGCCCGGTCAGCCAAAAAAAAAATTGATGACGAAGAATTGCAGGCATTGTTGGATGAAAATTCCTGTCGAACGCAACATGAACTTGCAATGGCGTTGAATGTAGACCAAACAACCATTGGCAAACGCTTACATTTTGTTATACAAATAAATGCCATTTTTAAGCCAAAAAATCCGCATTATTAATTCCTACACCTAATATAAGAAATGTAAAGTTCAAAGATCAATCTAAATTATTGCACATCCAATTAAGTTGTTTGAATTACACTCATCTCAGTACTTAGTACACGCGTGTTCTAACATAGTGCATTATTCATTGGTCGGAATACCGACCACCGTTCTAAAATGGGTTAATAGAACGGAATTGTAAAATATTTACTTATTTGATATCGTATTTATCGCATTTATCTATAGCTAAGTACCGGATCAGTTTCAATGAGAGCCGCAACACATGGGATTTTAATAAATGTATTACATTCGTTGTGTACATGTACAGATCCAGTATTTTCTGGTAAATATATTTACGTTTATTTGCCGGTTAAATCACACTACATTATTTACACATTATTACTTTATTACTTTATTTTACTTTATTTACACTACATTATAAATTAAAAATATTTATTATTCAACAATTATTTTAATTGAATAGAAGAAACGCTTCGTGTATTACGTTTATCATTAGAAGAATTTACGTTACCAAAATTTTATAAATTATTTGGTATAAGTAAATCAAAAACAGCTGCTGTTACCGCATTTCGTTCAACCTATCGTCATCCAGATGATACATGGTTAGGTAATCAAAATGTAACTCAAGCACCATTAGAGGGACGTGTAAAATTATCACTTCCAGCATTAGAAAGTTTAACCGATACCCTATTGGAGATATTGGAAATGTGCAGTGATGATATACCTGAATGCAATTGGCTGACAACATGGACCTCACTGGCAAAATCCTTTGCATTTCGTTATAATCCAAGTTTACAGCCACGCGCATTAATTGTTTACGGTTGTATAAGTAAAAATGCTGGTGATTTTGATATAAAGCAAGTGTTACGTGTTTTAATGGGTTCACTATTGACATACGATAATGTTGTGGTAATGGAAGCCGCCGTAATGTGTATAACTCGACTGGAACCTGGATTGCATATGGTACAAAATCCATAATTTGTCACAAATTTAACAACAAAAATATTATTGAATTTTTATAGTTGGGCTGTTCATTCGCATGAGCCAATTAGTTCATTGTATTGATAAAATCCTGTGCTTACATTTATTTTCAGGAATCACCTGTACATCAAATATTATTTTGGATTGCAATCATTATATTGGAATTAGATGAGGAATCATTGTATGCGGCTGGTCTAGCATTATTAGAACAAAATATTCATACATTAAATTCATTGGGACTCTTTGAAGAGAAGGTAAATCAATTAAAACATGAAATATATAATATTAGTTTCATAAATTATCAAAATTTTAGAGTTTACCCGAGGTTATGATGAATGCCAGACTACCACTAGATTATTATTTTCATCAAATAGATCATGCAACGGGATTATCATTTAAAAGTAATTTTCATTTTGCATTAGTTGGTCATTTATTAAAGGTATGTATTTTTAAATTTATTTATAATTTATTTCAATTTTCATATCGTATACTCAATTTATACCCATATACTATTCTAATCATTATTATTTCGAACACCTGCTGTATTATCCGTATGGTCGATTTTGAGATGCCGAGAAAGAATAATTATTTAATCCTACACATTTTATTGCATAAAATGCACCAACACCATGTTTCATTTTATCACTTATTTCTGCCTTTTGCTTAATTGCTAGTCTTTTTGGAGCGGCAGGTTTTTTCGGATACATTTTAATTGCAAATTTCACTAACAAAATTCATAAAAGACCAATATTTTTATAATAAAATAAACATAATTCAAATATAACATTTTCATGTATTACTAAAACGTGTATATTAATTGTGATAAAAACTTTTGAATAAGTATTTTATTAAAATACCTCGATTTGAAGAATAAATTGTTCTTCATTTAGAGGTAACAATGCATTATTTCTCAAGTTCTTCAATTCGAGGTATTTTTCAATACGTTGACTATTTAAATCGAGGGATACCTGTATATACATGTTAGTAAATGTTTGATCAAATATATTTTAGGGTTTTCGTCATTCTGAGCCATCTACAATTGTCCGAACAACCCGTATTTTAACAATGTTACTAGGAATCAGCGGAAAACCATGTAAGCGTGATAAATTTGAAGTTACACCGGATACAGTTGCATACTTATCAGGTAGAAAACAATTAACTAAATTACATTTAAATATATATTAATTAATTATTGAATGATTATTTTGTTAATATAGCATTATTACCTGTATCTGAAGAGGTGCGGTCTAGGTGTCGTTGTAAACATTCGTATACAAAGTGGCCCGAATCAAGTATAATTGCTAGTCCAATTACAAATTCAAATGTATGTAAAAACATAAACACATATATCTAGTTGAATATTTTTTAACTATACATATGCTTTATAAATATTTTTTGTTTTCGCAGATATCCGTTCCGGTTTTAGCCAGACGTCAAAAATCTTGGGATATCCTGGATCAATCAGCTATCATCAATGCTCAATATCTTAAGTGTCACAATCGCCAGGTAACCAAAACAAATTATTTTATAATTTGACAAATAGCCTTTTTTATTAATTATTTTAAATTTTAATAAAATTTGCTTTTCAAAAATATATTATACCTTTATACGAACATATACCTATATATAATCATTACCAATAACACAATGTTTAATTATATTTATATCACAAGTAATAAGTAATATAGAAACAGTTGAATATATTTTTGATTACGATAATATATTTAATTTTTTTGTTTTATAATTTTAATATACACAGAGCGAAAACTAATAATATGATACGAATTTATGTCGGATAATATTTTTGTTTTTTTTTTTATAATCCATTAAATTTAATTTTTTTTAATTTCCATCATCCACATCATTGAAAATGAATTTGTTTTAATCTTTTAAATATATTATATATAATTATAAATTAATAAATAATAGGAAACGGCATATAGCAAAGGACAAAAATCATGGCGAAGTTTAGATTTAACTCATAATAATCATAATAATAATAATCAAAAAGGAAA
Source organism: Dilophus febrilis (assembly GCA_958336335.1). Lineage (NCBI taxonomy): Eukaryota > Metazoa > Arthropoda > Insecta > Diptera > Bibionidae > Dilophus > Dilophus febrilis. The sequence continues at coordinate 34,930,159 of OY284470.1, forward strand.
TTTAAATACACATTCCAATGCAAACAATAATAATAATGATAATACCAATAATAATAATAATAATAATAATAATAATAATAATAATAATAATAATAATAATAATAATAATAATAATAATAATAATAATAATAATAATAATAATAATAATAATAATAATAATAATAATAATAATAATAATAATAATAATAATAATAATATTAATATTAATAATAATAATAATAATGATGATGATAGTAATAAGATTCAAATTCATACCAATTATATTAATAATAATAATCATACGACCCATATAAATAATATTCAAAGTCGCCATGACTTTAAAAATCGTAGATCATCTTCTGAACCTGTTCATGATCAATCAGCTATTAATTTGGCCGTTTTAAATATGGTCAATCGTAATGACAGCAAAGAAGAAGTGCAAACCACTCAGTTTGCATTATGCAATTATAAACAAAATGTATCTACGGAAATTACAGAAACATTTAATCGTACGTCTACAATAAAAACACATAATGATAATATTGGCATTCATGAAAATACCACAAATAATAATAATGATCATGATGATCAAAACTTCAAACAAACAAATTGCGAATGTAAACAAAATGTTAGAAAAGTAAGAATTTTGAATAACTCTCGTTCATACAATCACGACGGTTTTTTTTATTTTTATTATTATTGTACTTTCAATCGTATCGCTTATTTATAATTATAAATAAAAGTTTGAATATTCTATATTTTTATATTTTTTTTTATTTCGTTATATTGGTAAATTTATTAAACTCTTATTAATTTTATAAAATTGCAAATTAATTTTCTAATCTATACTTTTCATAAAAAAAACATAACTACTTATTATTTAGATTTACTTTTGTCGTGTTTTTTTCATGTTGCACCAATCACACCAATCTCGCCTAAAGTTAATGTTGTTAAAAAGTAAAGTAATTAAAAAATAAAAGTTGGTTTCATCCACGTCTTCACCGTGTTGTAATGGAGATGGTTTTTATGAAAATTTTGCGGTGTTATGCGGCCTTGTGCGGTGAGTAGTACGACCGTGTTGGAAGATTTATTCCATAAAACGGGGTCATCCCACAAGGTCAATAGACACTAACACCGAATCATAGAAACCACTTTGCCATGATATTTCACATGACCTATTCTTCACCTTGTCCGTCGCGGTGTGGCCCCATTCCGAAAAAACGTACCAAGGTGTAGCTATTATTTTCACCACACCACCCCATTCACAAATGAAGCACCGACTACACTCTCTGTTGCGCTGTTGCTGGCTGGGTAGATGGTGTAAACATACAATACAAACTAATTCATTTGCATTTGTTCATTCAAAATAATTCATTTGTTTTTTTTCACACACGCGCGGCCTTGACAAACTAACAATACCTTATAGGTGTGATTGGTGTGATATGAAAAAGAAATGCGATTCTTTATTTTCTAATTTACTAATTTAATTATAAATATAAACTGATGATTTAGGGCCTTGGCACATATAGATACGAACGAATGATCAGAATAATATCCACTGCATTTTCTCGTTTTCGTGTTCACTTATGGATTATCTTTTTAGTTCATTTATTTGTTGTTTTTTATATGGTTATGCGAATATGTGAGGTTAATCACGAAGGAAAAATTTATTCGTACGAAAAAAAAAAAATAAGTGCTACAGAATAAAATTTGTGGGCTTTAATTTTTTTCTGATCGAATGAAACGAATAAAATATTGAATTGCATTTTTATAGAAATATAATCATTTATATTCAAAATTAATGATTAAATACTTTAAAAAAGTTATTTTCTTAACATTTTGTGTTGTTATTTTGTGATAAAATAATCCAATTAAGTAGAAAAATGGATAAATAAATTCATTCTGATCATTCGTTCGTATCTATATGTGCCAAGGCCCTTACTATTTTGAATTGACTATATTATCGCAAAAATCAAAACAGTCGAAACATTTTTCACATACACACTCTATAAGTACTTATGTTGCATTTTTTTGAGCACTATTTTCACTACAATACTCGAGAATCATTAATTTTATGTTCGTTTCATCCTGTCCTACAATAGTTTCCGGTAAAACAGATATTTTAACAATACATAATATCTGCGTATTTTCAGCTTTTAAAATTTTTCATTGTATTTTACACCATGAATATTTAATCGCGTAGAGGTTTTTTAATCGTATATTTTATTGGTTCGGTTTTTTTTTTCATATTAATATTATTGTAGCTCTTACAACTCTAATTACTACTCTAACCACCATAATATCACCTAATATTTTATCCGTATGCTTGATTATGAGATGCCGAGAAAAGAGTTTAAGTAATCATTTTTTAATTCTAATGATTTCATTTCATAAATTATGATTTTAGTTAAATAATTGACTAAAATAGTAAACCCGAAAACCTGCCGCCGAGACAAGGTAATGGATACATAAACCGAAATATGAATTTTATAAGATAAAAATAAAGACATATTTTATTAAACATATTTTACCCGTAATAATAATATCTCTAATAATTTTTCAGCCCATTTAAATTCTTTCGCAAAAGAAAAAACGCTTAAAATGTGCGAATACTAAACAATTTTGGGTTCAGCGGTAATGGGATACCATTATATTTAGTGAAGAATGTAATATGAAGTTACTGTTAGGGATAATCGAATAATTCACCAACAAAATGAAACATTCCATCGTGATTGTTTAAAACATGGTTGTATGTCAGTAAAAAGCGTCGGAAATTTTCATTTCATTGAAGGTGCGGTTAACTTCCAAAAATACATTCATATGTTAAATATCTAACTTTTGCCATCGACTTTTAAATTATGTTCAAAAGAGGAATACACATTTCAATAAGATATTGCTCCACCACAAACCGCAAAAAGCAACTAATAACTGGTTGGATGCTGAACCGAAAGAATTTTTAGAAATGTATATCTTCATGTCCTGATTTAAGTAGAATAGACTCATTGTTGACATTAATAAAACAAAGTTAAAAAATGATCCGAATGATACGAAACGACTCACGGTGTATGCCATATTTGGGTTAATGAATAAAAGGGCTGGTTGAATGATGCGTTTAGACTTAATTTGCCTTACCCGGTTCCGGTTCCACCTGCAAAAATGTAAAAATCCACACTCTGACTTCTATATACTTCCGATTTATTCCGGGATTTGTTTGAAATGAAAGATAATGAAAATGCATTTATTTTGAGAAAATCGTCATCAGGTTGGTTCACAATTCAAGTGAAAACCCCAAACTTTAACCTCCCCTATCTTCGGAAGGGGAGTCAAAAAATGATGACGATTATTTTGTTTGTGCAATATTAATTTTCGATTGACGCACACAGAAATAACCAGGTTTAAATTCAAGAAAAACGATGTTAATATCAAGAATTGTTACACACGATTCTCAGCTAAGATCGTGCGGTCCTTAATTGAAGAATAATTTAGCATGCGATTTAAAAAAATTTTAAGCATTCTTGTTAACAGCCATATATGATTTTAGTATGGCAGATTCTTAAGAAAAAAGAAATATAGATAGATTAAAAATCTTCTTTCCAATCTAAGAATATATTTGGTGTTCTTGTTTGAAAGTTGGTGTGCTTAAAATAAGTATTTAATGCTTCTTAAAATAAGCACACACACGGTTTAATTCAACAAGTATGTATTAAAATTAATATTGCCAGATCTAATCATAAGTATGTGATGGTGCTTGTTGCAATACTTTAAAATCTTAATTTAGGAATTTAGATATTAGAAATCAGAACTGGCCTTCTTAACACAAGTTACGTTGAAAAACTTAAACTCAGATTTTTGTTTTGACAAATGATTTTGAATTGAGTATATCCATCTTAAAATAACTATGGCCTACTATTAAAATTTTAGAAGAATCCATTCTATCATTAAGTTTTAATTCTACCCACACTTGAAATTAATTAAAAATGATATTTAAAAAGGTATTTAAAGGTTTTATTTTTTAATTCAAATAAAAATTTTTAAATATTTTTGTATAAATATTAGGTTGTCGAAAAAGTATTGATAATTTTTATAAATAGATGTCATTATAATTGAATATTTCAAGTAGTAATAATCTGATCAGGTCACACTAACATATGGTCGAAAGATGACATTTTGTAGATAAAAAAAAAAAAAAATTAAATTTGTGTAGTCATTTAAAAGTTGTAGTGCATTAAAGATGAGCGAAATTAGTGAAAAAATTCGATACATTTTACAATTTTATTATGAAAAAGGTGAAAATGCAATGCAGGCACATGAACAAATTTGTGCAGTTTACGGTGAAGGAACTTTATCAAAATTAACAGCCTATAGATGGTGTGCTCGATTCCTTTCCGGTAATTTTGATGTCAAAGATGCACCTCGTTCTAGTTTACCAATCACTGAAAAAGTCGATGAAATCATATCAAAAATTCAAGAAAATCGACACGTAAGCAGTCATGATATCGCTAAAGAACTAAACATCCATCACCAAACAGTTTTAAACCATTTGACAAAGGCTGGATACAAGAAAAAGCTCGATGTTTGGGTACCACATGAATTAACACAAAACAATTTAATGAACCGAATTTCCATTTGCGAAACGCTGTTTAAAAGGAACGAAATCGAGTCATTTTTAAAGCGAATGATTACAGGTGATGAAAAATGGATCACATACGATAATAATGTACGAAAACGATCGTGGTCCAAGAAGGGTGAAGCTCCTAAAACATTAGCAAAACCTGGATTAACACCAAGAAAGGTAATGCTGTCTGTTTGGTGGGATTGGAAAGGAATCGTTCATTATGAATTACTAGCACCCGGTCAAACCATTGATTCCGATCTCTATTGTCAACAATTAACAAGATTGAAGCACGAGATTAAAAAAAAACGTCCAGAATTAATCAATCGAAAGGGTGTTGTGTTCCATCATGACAACGCCAGACCACACACATCTTTGATGACTCGGCAGAAACTGAGAGAGTTTGGCTGGGAAGTTTTAATGCATCCACCATATAGCCCGGACCTTGCACCTTCAGATTATCATTTGTTCCGGTCTCTGCAGAACTCCCTTAATGGTTTAAAATTAAATTCCGCAGAGGACTGCAAAATGCACTTGGACCAGTTTTTTGCCCAGAAAACACAGAAGTTCTACAGTGATGGGATAATGTCTTTACCAGAAAAATGGCAAAGGGTCATCGATCAAAACGGCGCATATTTCGTTTAATAAAGTTCATTTGAAATATATAAAAAAATCGTTTGAATTTTGTAAAAAAAATTATCAATACTTTTTAGACAACCTAATATATTTAACATGACGTGTAATTAAAAAAAATGTAGCCTAAAAAACACGTATAGTATACTTAAAATGCCATGCCATGCTAAAATGCTTAAAGTGCCAAAACGTAAGATTTAATTCTATAAATAATAAAACATTTTAAATATATAATATATTCCAAGATATAGTTTAAAATGATCAAAATCAATGGTATTACAATTATGCTAAAATATATTATAATATATCTGTGCTTATTCTTTTCTCTATTTCAATGGGAGTATTCCACTTTCCACTTAATTTTTTGCAGACATTTTTAATCTCCTGGTTCTTATTGTAATATTTTTTATAATATTAATCTTTTTTAAAAATTTATAATAAATTTACTGTTTACAAAATGATAGCACGTTTTAAATATTACAGTTAATTTTTATCTTACAATATTTATAAATTAGAAATGTATTTTTTATTACATAGAATTACAATGCTTAATAAAATAAAGCTTATTTTTTCATGTTACTACAAGTATTACCATGATTTGAATCTATTTAATAAAAAAATGCGCATTTTGGTGCGACAAAAACATAGCACAATCTAGTATAGATGATGTAATCGTGGATGAAACATCATAATTTTATGTATGCGATTTGTTTGAATTATTAAGTTTTTTTATTTACATAGTTATAAAATATGGGTCGTGGAAAAAAATTAAATCTTTCTGAAAGAGATGTAATATTGAAATTAAGGGAAGAAGGGTGGAATATAACTAAAATATCCAATTTTATGAGCAGAAGCCGAAAAGTAATTCATAATTTATTGAATAAAAAAGAAAATTATGGAAAAGCAAAAAGTCCCGGTAGGCCATCAGTGTTATCTAAGCGCGAGCAACGTTTAATATTGAAGGAAGCCTCAAACTCACCGCTAACAGCCCGACAAATTGCATTGAACGCCGGTGTTATTACTCATGTAAGAAATGTACAACGTGTGTTACAAAAATCTAAAATAATAAAACGGCAGAAAATTAGGATTAAACCACCTTTAACCAAATGCCACAAACTGAATCGTTTGAATTTTGCTGAAAAACATATTCATTGGAAAAAAAAGTGGAGAAGAGTTATTTTTAGTGATGAAAAGAAATTTAATTTAGATGGTCCGGATGGATATAAATATTATTTCCATGATTTAAGGAAAGACGAAATGATTTTAAGTCGTCGTGCCACGGGCGGGGGCCGTGTTATGATATGGGGTGCGATTGGGTATAATGGGGAAAGCGAAATTGCTGTCGTTAAAGGCAGGATGAATAGTGCCAAATATATCCAAATGATAAATGAGCAACTAGAAAGTCGTGGTGAAATAATAGCTGGCAAAAATTTCATTTTCCAACAAGATAACGCCAGTATACATACCAGTAAACTCACTAAAAATTATTTCAGCCAGAAAAATCTGAACTGCCAGCACGTTTGCCGGATTTAAATATTATTGAGAATTGTTGGGGAGAGCTTTCTAGATGTGTTTATGGGGGTAGTAGACAATTTCAAAATACACATGAGTTAACAGAAGCAATTGTTGAGGAATGGTGTAAGCTCCCACAGACGTACATTAGAAAATTGTTCAAATCTATTACCAAAAGATTAATTGAAGTTGTAAAAAATAAAGGAGGTTCAACGCATTATTAATTAAATAAAATGTTCTTTATATCTTTAAAAAAACTTGCATTAATTTAAGGTTGTGCTATCTTTTTGTCGCACCAAAATGCGCCTTTTTTACTAAATAAATTCAAATTATGGTAATACTTGTAGTAACATGAAAAAATAAGTTTGTCTTAATTCACTTATATCAATAGGTAAGTACTAAAAAATATAATTCTAACTTATGAATAATACAAAAAAAATAAATGAAATATCTAAAACGTGCTATGAATTTGTCGTGGAGTGTATAATAAAAAATAACATAAACGCTGAAACGCGATTATAATCACCACAAAGAACTCTGCACTTGCAATGCTGCAATGTATATATATGTCCATGTATATATGTCCAAGAAAACTTTTGTTTCTTTCGCTTGCGGTCTTTGCGGTGTGTTTGAAAATTTTCTATGTTCTATATTTTACATTTGTTTAAATATAAGGAACAGAAAAGCGTTTATTATAAATGTATCTTTTTTTTGAGAAAAAAAAATAGAAATTAAAAAATTAATTTGAAAAATTTACCATATATGACATTCATATCACCAAATCAAACGATTTTTTTTAACACTTCAAACCTAAATAATCACTCAAAAATTAATTGATGATGAAGTTTCTAGTTTTTGATAAAATATTTTTTGATGTAAAATTTAAAAACAATTTATTTAAAAGAAACGTAATTTAATTATCGTTGAACTAAACCGCACGTAGGGAGAAGTATAAAAGCATGAATGCGTTCTAGAAATAAGACATCACAGTGTTAATTAATGCTTGATTGTCGAATACTTAATTAAAGTAACCGCAATTTATGAAAGAAAAATGACGATGCTGCCTAAATCTTAGATATTAATTGCACAACATGCTTAATATAAGATGTATATGCAAAAAATATACTTGTTTTAAGAACACAAAAACTAAGGATAAGAGAATGCGTTTTTAATCATTGTTGTATTCAATTCAGTGCATTCTAAAAATTAGATACGAGTACTTTAATTAAGTATTCGACAATCAAGCATTAATTAACACTGTCATGTCTTATTTCTAGAACGCATTCATGACTATGTGAAACATTTCATTCTCTTATTTGGCATATTCCGTTCTTCTTTCGAATTTTAATCTTCAAAATACTTATTACAAACATTTGAATTTAAATTCAAGCATCCCTACATATCAATTCAAGTAATGTATGTATTTTTTGGTGTATTGTATGGCATTCTTCATTTAAACAGCGAGTGCTTAAATGTTTAGCACGGTTTATTTTTCTGTGTGCGATATCCCCATGTCCTAGCTCACTTTCCGCTAAACTATACTTTAGCCAAAAGTTTGTATACTTCTCTCAACACAATTATTTAACTAAAACAATTATTTTATGAAATAAAATTAGTAGGACTAAAAAATTATTGTTTAAAGAGCATACATATAAGATAGCAGGTGTCCGATATTACAGTGGTTAGGGTCATAGAAATAATATAGTAGAACTAGAAGCGAAATTAGGTTAGGATTCTTGGTTGAACATCAATGGCGTCCATTTAGGATTTTTGTCAAAAAAATTCCATCGATATTTTTAAAAGCTTTATACATCGACATCGACATCGATAAATTAATTAAAATTATATGTAAATATTCATAAAAAAATTCTTAAAATTTAATAGTTCAATTGTTTACATGGTTTAGTTGTTTCTATGATAATTATTGTTTTAATATAAATTAGAATTAAGTTAAATAGAAAAGAAAATAAAAATAAAGCTTAATATAAAGCTTAAAACAATAAAATTAAGCTTTATATAAAGCTTAAAATCCATGTCAATTAAAAAATTAGGTTAATTTCCTTAAAAAATTATGAAAAATTCCTCAAAAATTTAGACAAATGGCCGAAATCCGCCATTGATGTTTAACCAAACCATTTATATGAAAACATAACCTAATTTCGCTTCTAGTTCTACTATATTATTTCTATGGGTTAGAGTAGTTTAGTGTCCGAACTAAAAAACAGAACCAAAATTTTGTCAACCATTCATCTACTTTCACTTGGTTTTGTTTTTTTTTTTTGCAATTCGGATTTGCAAAAAAACATCACTTTGGTCAACTTTAATGAAAGTAAAAGCGGGCGTGCATGCACTGAGGGCAAACTCTATCTGCGTTCTTTGTTGTGCTCACTTACACATGAATTGTATTATTGAACTTCAACGTGCACCTACCTACGTAGGCGTAAGTCTGCGTTTTTTCTATCTGTTTGGCACTTTAAAATTAATAATAGCAAATTTATTTTTTAAGTGCCGTCCTACAGCTGTTATCAGTATTAATGATAGTGGTAGTATATTAAATCATTTGAAATGCGTGATGCGGGACACAGCTTACTATTCTTACGTGTAATAATCTAATGTCTCTTATGAATTCGTGGTTGACTTGGGCCTTGATAAAATTGCTGACAATGTTCTACTCAATTTTGTGAAATAATGTACACAAAAAATTGGATGGGAAAAGCGATAAATGAACCTATCTTTACGCCCATCTGTATGGGACTGCTGCGAAAAAGGGCACTTAATGTGGTTTTCTATTTGCACAAAAGATCATTTTTTTTTATCTAGATCCCTTTTCATGTACGATTAGCCAAAAAAAAACAATCTCTTTTTTGATCTAGATCAATTTTATGTCAATCTAGATTTTATAAAAGAGTTATCCCCAGTTTACCAATTCAACTTTATCTAGTGCAATTTTTGTTATTTTTTTTATATTTCGTTGTTTTTTTTTCTTTGGTTGAAAATAATTTTTCCGTTTAATATTATGTATTCAAGTATATTATAAATATAATATTATTTAAAAAAAAATATATATATAAAGGGTGATTTTTAAAAAGCTATAGGAAAGTTTAAAAAAAAAAACACATAAAATTCAGAAAAATGCATGACATTTTGAAGATTATTTCATGCAAATGTTGACCTTGACTGGGCCTCAAATGGTCCATCCGCTTAGTCCAATTTTGACATACTCTTTCCTACATTTCGGCCGGTATCTCACGAATAAGTTCTTCAATGTTGTCTTCCAATGCGTCAATTGAAGCGGGCTCGTCTGTATAGACATGTGCTTTAACATAGCCCCACAAAAAATAGTCTAAAGACGTTTAATCGCACGATCTAGGCGGCCAATTGACCGGTCCCGAACGTGAAATAAAATGTTCACCGAACTCGCCTCCCAATAAGTCCATTGTTGCGCGTGCTGTGTGGCATGTGGCACCGTCTTGTTGAAACCACATGTCATGCAAGTCAAGCTCTTGCATTTTGGGCAAAAAAAAGTTGAATATCATCTCACAGTAGCGCTCACCATTCACAGTTACGTTACGATTCGCATCATCTTTGAAGAAGTACGGTCCAATGATGCCACCGCCCATAAACCGCACCAAACTTTGATTTTTTCTGGATGCATTGGTAGCTTTTGCAATGTTTCTGGCTGATATTCACTCCAAAATCGACAATTCTGCTTATTTACGTACCCATTGAGCCAAAAATGAGCTTCGTCGCTGAACACAATTTCATCGCGATGAACTTTCTTAACAGAGCACGCATTTTGATAATAAAATTCAATAATTTGCAAGCGTTGTTCGTTTGTAAGACGATTCATGGTTAAATTATAGACCAAACTAAAGATGTTTGACAGTGAAACAAAACACGAAACGTGCGTCAGCTGGTTAAACCAGTGTTGCCAAAAAGATAATAGCTAAAAAGTCACCCTTTATATATAAAATTTTGCAAACCGATTTCAAAATTTTCTTAAGTTTTCAAATGATGCAAAGAAAATAATGATAATTGTTGCTAAATAATTCAAAATTTGGAAAATCGAATTTGCCAGAAAATTTTGTTCGAAAGAAATGGTGTGTTTAGAATAAGTTTTATTTTATTTTTTTTAGCGGAGGTTGGTGAAAATTCCCATACGGGAATAATTTTTAATTAATTTAAAAATGGTAAAAACATATTATTAGCTAAAAATAAGTATAATGTGGATTTCGATTGACACAAAAAATCAATCTTTTTTTGATTTAGATCGATTTTTTTTGATCTAGATCACATTTTGTGTTCGTTCAGCACAAACAAAATCAATGTATAAAATTGATTATGAAATCTCGATTTTTAGAAAGATTTACCCCTAAATTTACAAAATACATCTTTATTTTAAGTCAGTTTTGTTTTATTGTTTTGCTTTTGTTTGTTTTGAAAATATTACCAACATTACCAAAAATATACACCAAAACCAATATGAAAGAAACAAATCTAATTTTCATGTTCGTTTGGACAGTAATTTCGTTTTCGATTGGTAAAAAAATGTTGACAACAACAGCAAAATTGGTTGTTGAAAATGTTGAAAAAAGGCAATTCCCCTTATTTTTTATGTTCGTTTGGAACTTACTTTTGCAATTAATTGTTGACTTTTTTAGTTGCAAGAATTTCAACAACCAATTTTGACAATGTGTTATGTATTTACAATTGAATGAATTAAAACCTTAATTGAATGAATTAAAAACTTATATATGAAATAATATTGAAAATGAAAATGAATTTTATATTCGTATTCGTTTGGTAATTGCAATTAAAGTCAAACTCATGCAAAACGAGTCAAAATGTAAAAAAGTTTGCCTGTTCAGAAAGCAAAATTTTTTATTCCCAATCGAAAACGACATAAAAATCTGAAATCTGAAAAAAGAACCCAAACAAAAATCATATAAGATAAGAATAAGATAGAAATAAGCAAAAATAGGAAATCTTAAAAACGTGTTATTTACTGTTTATTTCACAAGTTCCATAACCATATTCGAATCATATTACTAATATTATCTAATCTAACTAATATATTCCAGTGTATTCAGGCGAGGTGTAAAAATTTAACTTTTTGCGATTACCAGTACAAATGAAAACATAGCTTCACTTTTACCACTAATACTACCCTGTACTCTTCTCCTGACGCTCAAAATACTCCCCTCCGTCATCTTAAAAAGAAATTTTTTTTTTATATTAGTCCGTGCGTTCAGAACATCGCACAAAGTTACAAAATGGGACATTTTTACACATTTGATCATTCATGGTGATGGTGCGTAGTAATTTCCCCAACACACTTTGTCGTTCATTTGCACCGATGGATGATATCGATGTGCACATTTTTGTACTACGGTCATATACCATAGTGTTCGTAGTAATTTTACGTACAAAGCTAATGTTTTTCTATTGTATTTATGTTGTTTTTCTAAATTGTTGTTGGTTTTCTAATAAAAATTAATTCATCTATAGTGTAAAAGACCATTCTCTTCTTTTAGAAAAACAACCTAATTATATAATTGGCTAAATTGCACAAATCACAATTCATCCGATTTTTGTTGTTGTTGTATTTTAATGTTATTTACAAAATTGGTAAAATTGAGGGTCACAAATACAATCAATCACATGTACGCCATTTCAAAACTTATACATATGTAAAAAATAGAAAAACAACCAAATAGAAAAACATTAGGTGTGATCGTAACAAACCAACAATAGAGAAAGCCATGAACTTACTAATACATAAAAATCCGGGTATAGGAATTTTTTTTTCAAAATGGTATTATTTTGAGTCTTTCCCATGTATTTTGTATGAATGCGTTGATTTATTATTGTTTTATTTGGTAAATTTTTAATTATTTTTATTGTTTTTAATATTGTTTATTAATTAAAACATGTATGTGCTATTAAGAATTATTAAAACAATTAATATTATTTCATTTGTTAATTAAAATTAATGCAAAATAGTGAAAACCATAGTGAAATAGTGAATAAAAGTAATAAAGAAAAGGTCAAATGAAAATGAAGTGTTTGCTTATCACCTAAAAAAGTGTTTGTGATTAAATTTTCTGTAATTAATTAATTTTTTTTATAATATTATTTCTATTTTACTACGAATAATAACAAAAAAAACTAAAACAATATTATATTGCAAGTAAAGTGCAATTTTTAAAATGGTGAGATTTGTCATTGTCAGTGCCATATTTGGCTGAAGTACAGTTTAGCGGACCTTGAGCTAGGGCAAAATAACCGTTATAATTTTTTTGGCGGTCACCCCCCTTCCGGAGATAGGGGAAGGGGGGGGGGGGTGTGGTGACCGCCAAAAAAAATAAAACGGTTATTTTGTCTGTGCAACATAGGCTTTCGATTGGCGGTAACCGCAATGCGGAAGAACTGGCAAAGAAATTGAACTAAAAACGACCATTGATAGCTCGAAAACACCACAAAGTTTTTTTTCATGATGACAACGCCAGACCACATCGTGCAAACAACATTAAAGAAAAAATAAAGAGTCTCGGTTGGGATCATCTTGATCACCCCCCGTACTCTCCAGACCTTGCTCCTTCTGATTACCATTTGTTCCGAGGAATGCAGGTCAGCCTGGCAGATATACGCTTTCGAAATGCTGAAGATCTTCAAAAATGGGTCGATGAATGGATTGCCTCGAAAGATGAGGACTTCTTCAAACGAGGAATCAACAAACTTCCTAAAAGATGGGAGGAAGTCATAGCTAACGATGGGCAATATATTGGTTAATGTACTCATTTAAAACCCCTTCCCGAATTCAGATTACATAAATCACAATGCAAACATTATTATTATCGACCCGGAATCTGATAAAAATCCACTTCACTTTGAAAAAACAAGACATAGTGAATATTTCAATAATTAATTTTAAATATTTTAATTAATCAACTATCTTTTAAATAATAAAAACCAATCATGATACCGTGGAAAACATTAAAACATTGACAAGTTAACAAATGTGACCGGATTGCGGGGCGGATCCGTCCAAATCTGATGACAACATGCCACCAAATTGAATGTTTTTATTATTTTTTTAATGTGTGTAGGATAAACTATGGTTTTAATATCAAATCGAAGTGATAGTAATTAAAATTTGTTAAAATATGATGAATTATGTAATTAAAATATATAAATTAAAAAAAAATTAACAAATTTTTCAATAATTAAACGAAAAAACAGAAAAATCAAGAAAATAACCACATGAAAATCACTTGTTTTGCATCTTTTTCATGTATTTTTATCATATGGTTATTAATTTGGGTCCCTATATGAACGTTTGTATGTATTAAAAAAATTTCAGCTTAATGGCTTTCTCTATTGTTGGTTTTGAATAAATTAACGCTTTTATACCACGTGATATCTTTGATGAGAGAATATCAGGATTAGTAATAAATTATTCACAGTGAAGATTTTTTCAACATTTTGTAGGTTTGTTGTTGTTTTAAAGATGTATGTGTTTTGCGGTGTAGTGGATTTTGTTGTTGTTTTTGTTTTGATTTGTTTTATATTTATAAAACAACAACAAAATGCATGTGCGCTCTCTGCAATTTTTTCAACCACCTCTTTCCTCCATTCGATTCCCTTTACTCTTTGACTGCCCAAATCATTCACCATATTTTTTCGTATACATATTCGGATCTGCGAATCCGGTTATTCTCTCATCAAAGCGTGATATACACAAGACACATCACATCACATGCATCACATTACAATGATGGGTTGCTCTGAACGTTCGGTAGCACTTCAATTAATTGTTGATGAAATTTTTAGATGAAATTTTTAAGTGAAATTATACCTACTTATTAATTTTGTTAAATTATAATCTCAAGAATATTTAATAAAAAAATTGCTTGTGGTATTCTATTAACCATTTTTTCTTGTTAAATTTATTTTGTATTTAAATAAATAATTTGTATAATAATTTCTGACGAAAAAGTTTTCGTCTTCGTTTAAGTTTTGTTAAATTATAGATCCATATAAATGCGAAAGTAGGACGTGTCTTGCCATTTCTGAAAAAATATTTCGTTTCGTTGAACTTTTCGTTTTCGTTGTTCTTAATTGCCGGAGCTTTATACTTTTCTCGTAAACTACTTGACGGATTTGACGCCAATATTCAGTACAACTTTTTTTTATGCATGAGTTGGTTAAGGTCGAAGATGTGGTGTATCACCCTCTCCCTTCTACCTCTTCGTTTGCAAATTTTCCGACCTTTTTGGTTAGCGTATATCTCTATGAATTTTATAGGTATATATTTGAAATTATGGGATTCAATTGGGTAAATAAATTCAAAAATTACTTATCCGAAATGTTTTCCTATGCCACTGCTTCCACCCGTCCTATACAAATTAATTAATTAATTAATTTTTCGTTATACAACCAACAATCTGGTTTTAGCGTCCAACAACAGACTTCTGTTGTTAGTTTCTTAATTTTTGCCTTTTACGATTTCGGTAATTAGCCGTACGACCAACCGCAAGGGGAAAATACAACTCTGTGTTAAAATTCAGATTCGAAAAATAACCGAAAACACAAAACATATTTTATGGATTCAGTAGGATTCGAACCCACGACCCCAAAATTTCGTTAGAATTTTTAGGTTGGCATTTTTAACATTTACACCACAGAGTTATACAAATACTATGGATTAATTGAGATATCTCGTTCTGTTTCTAATCAATTTGCTTTAAATCGTTTAAATCGATTTTTTAAAGAATCATGTAACACGTGCTCCCCCATTATAGGGGGTTTTGCCATTATAGGTTTATATTGTTAAGCGTTTAATGTTTCGATTCTTGAGAAATAATACATTCATAATACACATCCCAACGTATACCATTTACTTTCGATACTTTAATCAGTTTAAACATCGCACATCCCATCTTTGAACTTAACCAGATTACGCATACAAAATTCTTATGCTGAAAATTTTAGTCAAGTAGAAGTTCCCAAGAACAGTGGAGACAACCGAGCGAATAATGATATTTTTACCCATATATAAACCCCTAAAACATGATATCTGTCAAAGTGGAATATTTTGTTTTAAATATTTTTCGATTATCTTCAAAATGCACAGTTTCAATTCGATGCCCGATTGACACTTGGGTAGTGTTACTTGTTAGATATGGCATTCACTAAATTTTTACATTCATCTGGGGCAAGATGTTATAACCGTGGAAAACTTCAATGTTCGATACTTCGTCGAAAATATCGATGGATCGGTATGTTATAAGCATTTTCGACCGTCGAAATTTACGATAAGTCATCACCTATATTTTTCAAAGTGATACATACGATACTTGTAATATTATATAGAAAACCCGCTTGAATTTTCTTGTTTACATAGTTTTTTATTATTTAATTTTTGTGCGCTGTTTGTGTTACTTAATTATTAAAATCTAAATTTTTATATTAATTATTTTCATTTAAATTTATTATAATATAATTTTTCACGATAAAAAAATATAAAATTTTAATTACACAAAATTATTATAAAAATACAAAATGTTATTATTTTTTTAATAAAAACAATTTTACATTACTTTATTTTTAAATTAAATGAATTAAATCAATTGATTCTTTCTTTTTTTTTATTCTTGTATATTTTTACTTGTTTATTGCCTTGTCTTCACTTGATAAAGTTTATAGAGATTAAAGTTATTTTTCACAATGTTCATTATGTGAAGACTCAAACTTTATAGTAGAACTGTCAAAATAACTACTATATAACCTTTATTCATCCAAACGATAAAGATTATACTCTATAATGTTTGGTGTTGTTGTTTTCTGTGGTTTTTGTGATTTTGAGTGGTTATACACATTTTTTCGTTATTGAATAATTCGATAAAAAGCTATCATTTTTTATTTTGTGTCTTCACACAGTAGAATTAAAAGAGACTAGAAAGATCGTGAGAGAAAAATTGATAAGCCACCATAAAAATGTATAGATGTATTAATTTGATAAATATCTCTCAAAATTTCAATATTATATTGTTCGTTAAAATTGAAATTATAAATCACATTGTTTATACCATGTACTGGGTATAAACGACTTACTGAAGTCAATGATTATTTTTGAGTCGCGTTCACTTTAACGATTAAAAAAACACTTTCTTTTCTTTGGTTGAATAAAACAATAATCTTTATTTAAATTTGTAGGGAGCTTATATACGAAAATTAATTGTATCAATAATGTATTTAGTAGTGCGATAATCGGAAATTTGCAGTTTATGCAAATTTATTGGTTTTTTGATGATGAACATATAGGTAGATGATAATGTATGAATATAAATGTTTTATAATGAGTGTGCTTTTTTTTTTTTATATATAAGTAATATATTGATTAATATATATCATAAATTTGTAGAATAATCGAATTTTTATGCATAAATAGATATGCGATATGCCATGTCCGCCGCTACAAAGTATGGGAAAATTGTCTGGGAATTGTATATATTTATTTTGTGCGGATATTACTGACTAATTTGCATTAATTGTGTGAGAGTTTTTTTATGCCTATGTTCATGTGATTTATGGGAAATCATGTATAATATAATTATGTAATTTGACTTATGGATAATATAATTATGTGTATAATGTATAATGTTAGTATGAATACTTTTTTTTTAACTTATTATATAGAATATGATATGCTGGTATCTTGAACATTCCGCCCACCAAGAATAACATTTATTCTTCCCGGGGTGCCATGTTGTACCAGGTGGGTCCCACCATTGGTAGAGGTGGTTTAGGTTTGCATCCTTTGTAGATGATCAGTATGGTGCAGCAGATCATAATGGCACAGATGATTATGTTGATTGCAGATAAGGCGTGATGGTGTGACATGGTTTTCCAACCTATTGCTGCGTCGTTGTTCAGGATCTGTAAGCGTTGTGTGGATTTGGTAAATGTTTCTTCCCGTTTTAGTATTTGTATGGACTGAATGTCCGTCCAAGTTAGCACGTGGGATATTTCGAGTTTGGTTGTATCCACCGGTTTTGCCTTACCAAATGTAGCCACCACAGGAATTGAACTGAATAATTCCGATTTCAAGATGTACCCGCCGGCATGCAATGAGCAATCTGGGTTGAATTGCAAAATACCCGTTCCATTCAGTGGAATTTCCAGTCGGCTGTCATCGCAAAACAGACTGGCACTCGTTATGTTCGGTGAGATAAAAAGCCAGGTGTTTTGGACATATAAATGCTTCCATATGATGTTCTTGATTTCGATTCGTGTAATTGAGCATTCATGTTTTGATGCCTTATGGTAGATGATGTCGATTGCGCAATTCGGGTGTGTACTCATTTCGAAGATGATGGATGGAGTGCTAATGTATGACGCCGTATTTATTGGAACATGTGTTTTTAGCTCCAGTTCAGTTGTTTCAAAGAATAAACGTTTGTTGTAGTCGATCGCCAGAATTGAAGGGGTGATGTCGTATTCTGCGAACATCGTTCCGTTAATTTTCTGAGGAATTGACGTAACCTTTACCAACTCATAGGTTGTATCTTCAATGATATGAAAATATCCGTATATAGTAAAATTACCACCGTTACTGAATGAATGCAGTTGCTTGATTGGCGTTCGGTGAATCCTGACGCCATGGCCCATTTTTACCTCTGTCCGATTAAATAGGATGCCCAACGATGTTTGATCAATAAATTCCAATATGGTTGCCTGGTTATGAACTGCTCTTAAGAGCAGATCGGTTCGTTGAATGACATCGTTGATGTAGTTCGTAGCCTCTTGGTATGTGGACAGGAAATGAATGTTCACCAAATATGAATTGATGTAATAATGCCAGGTTTTTGTCATTGAATTGATGTATGCAAAAGCATCATTGAATCTTGTCGTAAATTCGGCAAGTTTTGCATTGATGCGCATGTCGGTGTGGTTGAGTGATGCCAAGGTAGATATCATAATATCATTTTGATGATGCACTGTTTTTCGTAACATTTGTTGGTTGGCGCTTAATGTATCGATATCTCTATAAACTTCATCATTGACACCGAAGATGCCCTGTAATACCGTTCCCAACAATCCTCTTTTTATCGTACCGGGTGAAGTGGTTAATGCATTCATGTCGGATATTAATATGGTCTCTACTTGTATCATATGTTGTACCAAATTCTTGCAGTGTATGTGAGTGGACATCTGCATACCCCTTTCACAAAGCCTTTGAATCTGTTGTACCGTAATGTTGACATTTTTGACATCAGCTGCGATTGTTGATTTTTGGATATTGATTTCAATCCTTAGATTGCCCCGTTTCAATTGTGTATGTCCCAGGTTTTCTATGTATATTCCTGTTTCGGGATGTTTGATGGAGTAATTCGCCTCGCTGAGGTTACCGAATGAGAAGATCATTAGTACTGTTAACATAGTCCCGATTACGCCACCCGCCATTGAACAAGTTCTACTCCTTTTAACGCCTGCCACCTTGCCATCATGATTGATTTGGCCGTTCGTATCCCGTTTTTGATCCCACCCACCGATTGGACGAATTTTTGTTACCCTTCGTTTGATTTGGTGACCGTTGATCACCGTTTCGTCAGCTTTCCCCTTTTGGACAGTGGTTGAATGATTGGCAATCATGTTGTCCCCAGAGTGTTGTATTGGAAGTGGGCATAATTTATTTATTGGACGCTGGAATGTTTTCCCGTTCATCCTAAGTGTAACGACCCGAACCAGTGCATCGGAGCCTGGATGAAGTTGAACAATGCGTGCCAATGGCCATTTTGTTGTCGGAAATCTTTCGTCCCGTACTAGCACCAGCTCTCCTTCCCGTAGATTTTGCCGTTCCTTCACCCATTTTGACCGCTGTTGTAACCCTCGTAGGTATTCAGAACTCCATCTCTGCCAAAAAACATTCAGTAAACGTTGTGACAATTTCCACTTTTTTAGCAATGATGTGCCCTCGATGATATCCTCAGGCATAGCATACATTGATCCACCAATTAGGAAATGTGCAGGTGTAAGTGCCTCTGCGTCATTCGGGTCATCCGTCATTGGACTTAATGGCCTCGAATTCAAGCATGCCTCAATTTGATGCAGCGTTGTTATCATTTCCTCGAACGTGAGCAGGTGTTCACCTATGGTTTTCCTCAAATGGCCCTTGACCGATTTAACACCCGCCTCCCATAAACCGCCGAAGTTTGGTGCACTTGGTGGAATGAATTTCCATTCTATTTGGTCCTGGATGATTATTTCTTGGCACTTTCTTACCATGATGTGGAATGCTTTATTGATTTCCGTACTCGCGCCAATGAAGTTGGTACCACAATCACTGTAGATGGTTTTACACAAACCCCTTCTTGATATGAATCTTTTTATCGCCGCCAGGCATGCTTGTGTAGTAAGGTCACTTACCAATTCCAAATGGATTGCCCGAGTTGCCATACATATAAATAGGGCAATATATGCTTTTGTCGTTTTAGCCCCACGTCCGTTGGACCATTTAATTGGTATGGGTCCAGCGAAATCAAGTCCGCCCCTTAAAAATGGCCTTCCCGGGGTCAACCTTGCCTGTGGCAATGCTCCCATCAACTGTTCTGATGTTTTTGGTGAGTGCCGAAAACAGGTCATACATCCGTGTATATAACCCCTTATCTTGCTTTGAGCGTGTATAATCCAATATTTCTGGCGTATTGTGGCCATGGTTAATTGGATTCCTCCATGCAATGTTGTTAGGTGTGCCCGTTTGATTATTAATTGTGCTATCGCACAGGTATTGGATATTATGATTGGATGTTTCAGGGCATAATTTATGTTGGCATTTTGTAATCGTCCGCCCACCCTGAGGATTCCGTCTGAATCAATGAAAGGATTTAATGGCCTCAATATGCCCCGTGTCGATAGTTCCTTTCCCTTAGCCAATACGGCCATTTCGTTGCCAAATGCCATTTGTTGTGCCAACCTGATGATAATTAGCTCGGCCCCTTTTAACTCATTTAGGGTCAAATATGATCGGTTGCCACCCTTTTTTACCCGCATGCAATAGGCAATAATTCGTGTTAACTTATCAATGTTGGAGTACCTGTTCAGCATGGTTTCAGCGAATTCCTTATCATCCGATATAGCGACCGTATGTAACATATTTACCGCCGGGTGTACCATGGCCCTTTTTTCCCCCATATTAGGATTCATGGTGTTCGTGTATTTTGGCCATTCTTGCTTGGCGGCCATGATGGCCCATGCCACCACGTCGGATGATCAATTAGTTGTTGGGCAGTTATTCCCCTTGACGCACAATCTGCGGGGTTGTCCGTGGTTTTGACATAATGCCATTGCGTGGAATAACTTTTGGATTGAATTTCACTGACTCGATTACATACAAACGTTTTCCACTCCGATGGATGTTTCTGCAACCAGGAGAGCACGATTGTTGAATCGGTCCAATAATGAGCCGGCTTCTCGGTCCATTCGTATGCCTGTTTGACAATCTCCATGAGTTTAACCAGTAATCCAGCACCACATAATTCAAGTCTGGGTATTGAAATTACTTGAATAGGTGCCACCTTTGTTTTTGCCATTAATAAATGCGTTCGTATGTTCCCCTGTTTTTTCACCCTGATATAAACCACCGCCGAATAAGCCTTGTTAGATGCGTCACAAAATCCGTGTAATTGGATGTCGTCACCTGATGTGGTACCAATCCATCTTGGGATATTAATCTCCTGTAATTTATTCAAATCAGCCCTTAGTTCATACCATTCCTTTGTCGTACGTTCTGGTAGTAAATCATCCCAACCAACCTTGAGAAGCCACAGGTTTTGTATAAAAATCTTGTAGCAGATGATTTTAGGTTGTAACCATCCTAATGGATCGAATAATTGTAGGACCTCCGATAATATTGTTCGCTTGGTCAACCCCCTCACTTCCTTCTGTGGTCTTACCTTGAATACGAATTTATCAGTATTGGGATTCCAACGAATTCCCAATGTTTTGATTGTATCGTCGATGGAGATGTCCAATGAATGGTTGGACGCTCGGTCCCCATCTGGAATATCCGCCAAAATTGTCCTTGAATTCGACGACCATTTCCGGAGATGAAATCCCGCTGAATCAAGTATGGTGCTTATGTCCCTACGCACTTGTAATGCCCTTTCCACCGTTTCAGCACCCGTCATTAGGTCATCGACATAAAAGTCCCGTTGAATTATGCGTTTAATGGTTGGATGTATATTTGCCCGGTCCTCACATATTTGATGTAGTGTTCTAGTGGCTAAAAATGGTGCGCTACTAGTACCATATGTTACGGTTGTAAGTCTATAATCCCTTAACTTGCCCCGTGGATTACTCCTCCAAATGATTCTTTGAAAATCTGAATCTGGTTTTCGTATGCCTATTTGTCGGTACATTTTCTCTACATCACCAATAATTGCGATTTTGTGTTGTCTCCAGCGCAGCAGAATGTTGATCAAACCATCTTGAATAGTGGGACCCACAGCCAGAATGCTATTCAGTGATTTTCCATTAGTGGTCCTTTTTGAACCGTCAAAAACCACCCTAACCTTTGTTGTTGTACTATTTCCTTGAATGACCGCATGATGCGGCAAGTAATATGTACTCTTTTTGTAGATTTCGTGATCTGGAATTACCTCCATGTGTTGTAAATTGATGTATGCTTCCATAAAACCCACATATTGTTTATGGAGTAATTCATTACCTTGTAGTCGTCTCTCCAATTGTTTGAATCGTATGATGGCATCATTCCGTGATGGTGCCAGCTCATTTTCGGGATTCGTGACCCTAAATGGCAGCTTTACATAATATTTACCTTTATCCACCGAATAATTTTGTAAGAAGTGGTGTTCAGTAAATATCTCTTCCTCCGTGTGTTTTGGTTCATTCGTAGGTACCTCCTCAATTGCCCAGAACTGTTTAAGTTGTTCATCCAAGTTATCAGTACCAAGCAATGTAATTGTATTGTTTTGATAAGATTGAATCTCTGGCGGTCCAGAGACAATCCATCCCACCTTTGTATTTTGTGCGACCAACCTCTGTTCCTTTCTTAATCCGCGTATTAATATTTGCCCATAGATGTCGGCCCCTAGGAGTATGTCGATTTTTCCAGGCGTGTTGTAGCCAGGATCAGCCAGTTGATTTTTTTGAATTAATGACATTCCCTGGTCATGTACAGACGGTAATATGAATGTAATTTTCGGCAAGATTAATGTATCCACTTGGATGAACTTTTTTGGATGCCATTTTTCTTGGAATTCAATCTGTACAAAACCCCTTGTGGTAGCAGCGCTGCAGGCTCCAATTCCAGATATTGATAATCTGGCATGTTGGCGTGACAAGCCGAGGGCTTGCACGGCTGAATCTGTTATAAAACTTCTTTGTGAACCCTGGTCCATTAATGCCCTCAACGGAATTAAACCCCCACTGCTGGTTTTAGTTTTAAGTACCGCTGTTGCCAATAGTGTGTTGATGGTACCCTTTGACATGTTGGTAGATATATTGGATGTCACATGCTTTTTCTCTCCCTCGATGCGTGGTTTTACATAGTTGGTGTGTAAAAGTGAATGATGTTTTGATCCACAATGTCTACATCGTGAATTGGAAAAACACCGTTGAGCATTATGACCCCCACGTAGGCAATTAAAGCATACTCCCTTGGTTGCAATGAATGTCCGCTTTTCCTGGGTAGACAATAATTTAAATTTGTCGCATTCGTATAATTGATGTTCATGGTTGCAAGAAACACATTTACCAACGTTACCATCCTTCATGGTATGTACACGCACATTTTTATTGATATTATTCTTTTTGCCTGCCGTTGCCATTGCTTCCAATGTTCTGAATCTGCATTCCAGGAAATTAAAAAACCTTGTTAATGTTGGTAGTTCCGTGGACGTACCCATTTCCGTTTCCCACATCCCTAGTGTCTCAATATTCAATTTTCGTGTTATGATATATAAGATGATTGGGTCCCAGGTTTCCGTTGAAATTTCCAATCCGCCCAATGCAGCTAACACCTCTTTCGTGGTGTCCAATAAATTCTTTATACCGGTAGGACCATCACCAGCCCCTGATGTAACCTCAAACAATATTGATAAGTACGACGCACATATGACCCGCTTGTTGTCATAACGATTAACCAATTGTGTCCATGCAGGTATGTAGTTGGCACTGCATACTTGAAGATGGCGAATTAGTTTTTCCGCATCACCGGAGAGATGTAATTTCAGGTATTGCATTTTTTGGATGTCAGATAGAATTTTGTTTCGGTGGACCAATTGCAAGAATAAATCCTGAAACGTGGTCCACGCCGTGTATTCACCGTTAAATGTTGGAATCTTTACTCTTTCCAATTTGATGATGTCTGCTGCCATGCTCGTTTCGGGTATGCCTTGGGTTGTAGTATTATTTCCTTGGGATTGGGTGGTGGTATTATACTTTTCCAACTGTCTTAGAAAATTTTCCTTCATGTCGGAATATAATACCTCCACACTTTCGTATTCGTCAATATATTTTCTAAGTAATGCGGGGTCTGTATTGCTTTTAACGTAACAGTCCGCATGAATGGATTGACACTTTTTCCATGCGTCCTCTAGGTTTTCCAGCCGCACCACGAAGTATTGCTTATGGTGCCGCTCCTTTGGATCTTTTTTAAAGTTGCGGCAAATACGATGAATTGTATCGAAATTGATACGTTGTGTAGCTTCAGTGGTTGCCATTCCTAAATTGTAAGTTTTATGATTATGCTTGTGATTAGTTTATTTACCCATCCGGCTCGAAGGACCATTAAATGTTTATACCATGTACTGGGTATAAACGACTTACTGAAGTCAATGATTATTTTTGAGTCGCGTTCACTTTGACGATTAAAAAAACACTTTCTTTTCTTTGGTTGAATAAAACAATAATCTTTATTTAAATTTGTAGGGAGCTTATATACGAAAATTAATTGTATCAATAATGTATTTAGTAGTGCGATAATCGGAAATTTGCAGTTTATGCAAATTTATTGGTTTTTTGATGATGAACATATAGGTAGATGATAATGTATGAATATAAATGTTTTATAATGAGTGTGCTTTTTTTTTTTTATATATAAGTAATGTATTGATTAATATATATCATAAATTTGTAGAATAATCGAATTTTTATGCATAAATAGATATGCGATATGCCATGTCCGCCGCTACAAAGTATGGGAAAATTGTCTGGGAATTGTATATATTTATTTTGTGCGGATATTACTGACTAATTTGCATTAATTGTGTGAGAGTTTTTTTATGCCTATGTTCATGTGATTTATGGGAAATCATGTATAATATAATTATGTAATTTGACTTATGGATAATATAATTATGTGTATAATGTATAATGTTAGTATGAATACTTTTTTTTTAACTTATTATATAGAATATGATATGCTGGTATCTTGAACATTCCGCCCACCAAGAATAACATTTATTCTTCCCGGGGTGCCATGTTGTACCAGGTGGGTCCCACCATTGGTAGAGGTGGTTTAGGTTTGCATCCTTTGTAGATGATCAGTATGGTGCAGCAGATCATAATGGCACAGATGATTATGTTGATTGCAGATAAGGCGTGATGGTGTGACATGGTTTTCCAACCTATTGCTGCGTCGTTGTTCAGGATCTGTAAGCGTTGTGTGGATTTGGTAAATGTTTCTTCCCGTTTTAGTATTTGTATGGACTGAATGTCCGTCCAAGTTAGCACGTGGGATATTTCGAGTTTGGTTGTATCCACCGGTTTTGCCTTACCAAATGTAGCCACCACAGGAATTGAACTGAATAATTCCGATTTCAAGATGTACCCGCCGGCATGCAATGAGCAATCTGGGTTGAATTGCAAAATACCCGTTCCATTCAGTGGAATTTCCAGTCGGCTGTCATCGCAAAACAGACTGGCACTCGTTATGTTTGGTGAGATAAAAAGCCAGGTGTTTTGGACATATAAATGCTTCCATATGATGTTCTTGATTTCGATTCGTGTAATTGAGCATTCATGTTTTGATGCCTTATGGTAGATGATGTCGATTGCGCAATTCGGGTGTGTACTCATTTCGAAGATGATGGATGGAGTGCTAATGTATGACGCCGTATTTATTGGAACATGTGTTTTTAGCTCCAGTTCAGTTGTTTCAAAGAATAAACGTTTGTTGTAGTCGATCGCCAGAATTGAAGGGGTGATGTCGTATTCTGCGAACATCGTTCCGTTAATTTTCTGAGGAATTGACGTAACCTTTACCAACTCATAGGTTGTATCTTCAATGATATGAAAATATCCGTATATAGTAAAATTACCACCGTTACTGAATGAATGCAGTTGCTTGATTGGCGTTCGGTGAATCCTGACGCCATGGCCCATTTTTACCTCTGTCCGATTAAATAGGATGCCCAACGATGTTTGATCAATAAATTCCAATATGGTTGCCTGGTTATGAACTGCTCTTAAGAGCAGATCGGTTCGTTGAATGACATCGTTGATGTAGTTCGTAGCCTCTTGGTATGTGGACAGGAAATGAATGTTCACCAAATATGAATTGATGTAATAATGCCAGGTTTTTGTCATTGAATTGATGTATGCAAAAGCATCATTGAATCTTGTCGTAAATTCGGCAAGTTTTGCATTGATGCGCATGTCGGTGTGGTTGAGTGATGCCAAGGTAGATATCATAATATCATTTTGATGATGCACTGTTTTTCGTAACATTTGTTGGTTGGCGCTTAATGTATCGATATCTCTATAAACTTCATCATTGACACCGAAGATGCCCTGTAATACCGTTCCCAACAATCCTCTTTTTATCGTACCGGGTGAAGTGGTTAATGCATTCATGTCGGATATTAATATGGTCTCTACTTGTATCATATGTTGTACCAAATTCTTGCAGTGTATGTGAGTGGACATCTGCATACCCCTTTCACAAAGCCTTTGAATCTGTTGTACCGTAATGTTGACATTTTTGACATCAGCTGCGATTGTTGATTTTTGGATATTGATTTCAATCCTTAGATTGCCCCGTTTCAATTGTGTATGTCCCAGGTTTTCTATGTATATTCCTGTTTCGGGATGTTTGATGGAGTAATTCGCCTCGCTGAGGTTACCGAATGAGAAGATCATTAGTACTGTTAACATAGTCCCGATTACGCCACCCGCCATTGAACAAGTTCTACTCCTTTTAACGCCTGCCACCTTGCCATCATGATTGATTTGGCCGTTCGTATCCCGTTTTTGATCCCACCCACCGATTGGACGAATTTTTGTTACCCTTCGTTTGATTTGGTGACCGTTGATCACCGTTTCGTCAGCTTTCCCCTTTTGGACAGTGGTTGAATGATTGGCAATCATGTTGTCCCCAGAGTGTTGTATTGGAAGTGGGCATAATTTATTTATTGGACGCTGGAATGTTTTCCCGTTCATCCTAAGTGTAACGACCCGAACCAGTGCATCGGAGCCTGGATGAAGTTGAACAATGCGTGCCAATGGCCATTTTGTTGTCGGAAATCTTTCGTCCCGTACTAGCACCAGCTCTCCTTCCCGTAGATTTTGCCGTTCCTTCACCCATTTTGACCGCTGTTGTAACCCTCGTAGGTATTCAGAACTCCATCTCTGCCAAAAAACATTCAGTAAACGTTGTGACAATTTCCACTTTTTTAGCAATGATGTGCCCTCGATGATATCCTCAGGCATAGCATACATTGATCCACCAATTAGGAAATGTGCAGGTGTAAGTGCCTCTGCGTCATTCGGGTCATCCGTCATTGGACTTAATGGCCTCGAATTCAAGCATGCCTCAATTTGATGCAGCGTTGTTATCATTTCCTCGAACGTGAGCAGGTGTTCACCTATGGTTTTCCTCAAATGGCCCTTGACCGATTTAACACCCGCCTCCCATAAACCGCCGAAGTTTGGTGCACTTGGTGGAATGAATTTCCATTCTATTTGGTCCTGGATGATTATTTCTTGGCACTTTCTTACCATGATGTGGAATGCTTTATTGATTTCCGTACTCGCGCCAATGAAGTTGGTACCACAATCACTGTAGATGGTTTTACACAAACCCCTTCTTGATATGAATCTTTTTATCGCCGCCAGGCATGCTTGTGTAGTAAGGTCACTTACCAATTCCAAATGGATTGCCCGAGTTGCCATACATATAAATAGGGCAATATATGCTTTTGTCGTTTTAGCCCCACGTCCGTTGGACCATTTAATTGGTATGGGTCCAGCGAAATCAAGTCCGCCCCTTAAAAATGGCCTTCCCGGGGTCAACCTTGCCTGTGGCAATGCTCCCATCAACTGTTCTGATGTTTTTGGTGAGTGCCGAAAACAGGTCATACATCCGTGTATATAACCCCTTATCTTGCTTTGAGCGTGTATAATCCAATATTTCTGGCGTATTGTGGCCATGGTTAATTGGATTCCTCCATGCAATGTTGTTAGGTGTGCCCGTTTGATTATTAATTGTGCTATCGCACAGGTATTGGATATTATGATTGGATGTTTCAGGGCATAATTTATGTTGGCATTTTGTAATCGTCCGCCCACCCTGAGGATTCCGTCTGAATCAATGAAAGGATTTAATGGCCTCAATATGCCCCGTGTCGATAGTTCCTTTCCCTTAGCCAATACGGCCATTTCGTTGCCAAATGCCATTTGTTGTGCCAACCTGATGATAATTAGCTCGGCCCCTTTTAACTCATTTAGGGTCAAATATGATCGGTTGCCACCCTTTTTTACCCGCATGCAATAGGCAATAATTCGTGTTAACTTATCAATGTTGGAGTACCTGTTCAGCATGGTTTCAGCGAATTCCTTATCATCCGATATAGCGACCGTATGTAACATATTTACCGCCGGGTGTACCATGGCCCTTTTTTCCCCCATATTAGGATTCATGGTGTTCGTGTATTTTGGCCATTCTTGCTTGGCGGCCATGATGGCCCATGCCACCACGTCGGATGATCAATTAGTTGTTGGGCAGTTATTCCCCTTGACGCACAATCTGCGGGGTTGTCCGTGGTTTTGACATAATGCCATTGCGTGGAATAACTTTTGGATTGAATTTCACTGACTCGATTACATACAAACGTTTTCCACTCCGATGGATGTTTCTGCAACCAGGAGAGCACGATTGTTGAATCGGTCCAATAATGAGCCGGCTTCTCGGTCCATTCGTATGCCTGTTTGACAATCTCCATGAGTTTAACCAGTAATCCAGCACCACATAATTCAAGTCTGGGTATTGAAATTACTTGAATAGGTGCCACCTTTGTTTTTGCCATTAATAAATGCGTTCGTATGTTCCCCTGTTTTTTCACCCTGATATAAACCACCGCCGAATAAGCCTTGTTAGATGCGTCACAAAATCCGTGTAATTGGATGTCGTCACCTGATGTGGTACCAATCCATCTTGGGATATTAATCTCCTGTAATTTATTCAAATCAGCCCTTAGTTCATACCATTCCTTTGTCGTACGTTCTGGTAGTAAATCATCCCAACCAACCTTGAGAAGCCACAGGTTTTGTATAAAAATCTTGTAGCAGATGATTTTAGGTTGTAACCATCCTAATGGATCGAATAATTGTAGGACCTCCGATAATATTGTTCGCTTGGTCAACCCCCTCACTTCCTTCTGTGGTCTTACCTTGAATACGAATTTATCAGTATTGGGATTCCAACGAATTCCCAATGTTTTGATTGTATCGTCGATGGAGATGTCCAATGAATGGTTGGACGCTCGGTCCCCATCTGGAATATCCGCCAAAATTGTCCTTGAATTCGACGACCATTTCCGGAGATGAAATCCCGCTGAATCAAGTATGGTGCTTATGTCCCTACGCACTTGTAATGCCCTTTCCACCGTTTCAGCACCCGTCATTAGGTCATCGACATAAAAGTCCCGTTGAATTATGCGTTTAATGGTTGGATGTATATTTGCCCGGTCCTCACATATTTGATGTAGTGTTCTAGTGGCTAAAAATGGTGCGCTACTAGTACCATATGTTACGGTTGTAAGTCTATAATCCCTTAACTTGCCCCGTGGATTACTCCTCCAAATGATTCTTTGAAAATCTGAATCTGGTTTTCGTATGCCTATTTGTCGGTACATTTTCTCTACATCACCAATAATTGCGATTTTGTGTTGTCTCCAGCGCAGCAGAATGTTGATCAAACCATCTTGAATAGTGGGACCCACAGCCAGAATGCTATTCAGTGATTTTCCATTAGTGGTCCTTTTTGAACCGTCAAAAACCACCCTAACCTTTGTTGTTGTACTATTTCCTTGAATGATCGCATGATGCGGCAAGTAATATGTACTCTTTTTGTAGATTTCGTGATCTGGAATTACCTCCATGTGTTGTAAATTGATGTATGCTTCCATAAAACCCACATATTGTTTATGGAGTAATTCATTACCTTGTAGTCGTCTCTCCAATTGTTTGAATCGTATGATGGCATCATTCCGTGATGGTGCCAGCTCATTTTCGGGATTCGTGACCCTAAATGGCAGCTTTACATAATATTTACCTTTATCCACCGAATAATTTTGTAAGAAGTGGTGTTCAGTAAATATCTCTTCCTCGTGTGTTTTGGTTCATTCGTAGGTACCTCCTCAATTGCCCAGAACTGTTTAAGTTGTTCATCCAAGTTATCAGTACCAAGCAATGTAATTGTATTGTTTTGATAAGATTGAATCTCTGGCGGTCCAGAGACAATCCATCCCACCTTTGTATTTTGTGCGACCAACCTCTGTTCCTTTCTTAATCCGCGTATTAATATTTGCCCATAGATGTCGGCCCCTAGGAGTATGTCGATTTTTCCAGGCGTGTTGTAGCCAGGATCAGCCAGTTGATTTTTTTGAATTAATGACATTCCCTGGTCATGTACAGACGGTAATATGAATGTAATTTTCGGCAAGATTAATGTATCCACTTGGATGAACTTTTTTGGATGCCATTTTTCTTGGAATTCAATCTGTACAAAACCCCTTGTGGTAGCAGCGCTGCAGGCTCCAATTCCAGATATTGATAATCTGGCATGTTGGCGTGACAAGCCGAGGGCTTGCACGGCTGAATCTGTTATAAAACTTCTTTGTGAACCCTGGTCCATTAATGCCCTCAACGGAATTAAACCCCCACTGCTGGTTTTAGTTTTAAGTACCGCTGTTGCCAATAGTGTGTTGATGGTACCCTTTGACATGTTGGTAGATATATTGGATGTCACATGCTTTTTCTCTCCCTCGATGCGTGGTTTTACATAGTTGGTGTGTAAAAGTGAATGATGTTTTGATCCACAATGTCTACATCGTGAATTGGAAAAACACCGTTGAGCATTATGACCCCCACGTAGGCAATTAAAGCATACTCCCTTGGTTGCAATGAATGTCCGCTTTTCCTGGGTAGACAATAATTTAAATTTGTCGCATTCGTATAATTGATGTTCATGGTTGCAAGAAACACATTTACCAACGTTACCATCCTTCATGGTATGTACACGCACATTTTTATTGATATTATTCTTTTTGCCTGCCGTTGCCATTGCTTCCAATGTTCTGAATCTGCATTCCAGGAAATTAAAAAACCTTGTTAATGTTGGTAGTTCCGTGGACGTACCCATTTCCGTTTCCCACATCCCTAGTGTCTCAATATTCAATTTTCGTGTTATGATATATAAGATGATTGGGTCCCAGGTTTCCGTTGAAATTTCCAATCCGCCCAATGCAGCTAACACCTCTTTCGTGGTGTCCAATAAATTCTTTATACCGGTAGGACCATCACCAGCCCCTGATGTAACCTCAAACAATATTGATAAGTACGACGCACATATGACCCGCTTGTTGTCATAACGATTAACCAATTGTGTCCATGCAGGTATGTAGTTGGCACTGCATACTTGAAGATGGCGAATTAGTTTTTCCGCATCACCGGAGAGATGTAATTTCAGGTATTGCATTTTTTGGATGTCAGATAGAATTTTGTTTCGGTGGACCAATTGCAAGAATAAATCCTGAAACGTGGTCCACGCCGTGTATTCACCGTTAAATGTTGGAATCTTTACTCTTTCCAATTTGATGATGTCTGCTGCCATGCTCGTTTCGGGTATGCCTTGGGTTGTAGTATTATTTCCTTGGGGTTGGGTGGTGGTATTATACTTTTCCAACTGTCTTAGAAAATTTTCCTTCATGTCGGAATATAATACCTCCACACTTTCGTATTCGTCAATATATTTTCTAAGTAATGCGGGGTCTGTATTGCTTTTAACGTAACAGTCCGCATGAATGGATTGACACTTTTTCCATGCGTCCTCTAGGTTTTCCAGCCGCACCACGAAGTATTGCTTATGGTGCCGCTCCTTTGGATCTTTTTTAAAGTTGCGGCAAATACGATGAATTGTATCGAAATTGATACGTTGTGTAGCTTCAGTGGTTGCCATTCCTAAATTGTAAGTTTTATGATTATGCTTGTGATTAGTTTATTTACCCATCCGGCTCGAAGGACCATTAAATGTTTATACCATGTACTGGGTATAAACGACTTACTGAAGTCAATGATTATTTTTGAGTCGCGTTCACTTTGACGATTAAAAAAACACTTTCTTTTCTTTGGTTGAATAAAACAATAATCTTTATTTAAATTTGTAGGGAGCTTATATACGAAAATTAATTGTATCAATAATGTATTTAGTAGTGCGATAATCGGAAATTTGCAGTTTATGCAAATTTATTGGTTTTTTGATGATGAACATATAGGTAGATGATAATGTATGAATATAAATGTTTTATAATGAGTGTGCTTTTTTTTTTTTATATATAAGTAATGTATTGATTAATATATATCATAAATTTGTAGAATAATCGAATTTTTATGCATAAATAGATATGCGATATGCCATGTCCGCCGCTACAAAGTATGGGAAAATTGTCTGGGAATTGTATATATTTATTTTGTGCGGATATTACTGACTAATTTGCATTAATTGTGTGAGAGTTTTTTTACCTATGTTCATGTGATTTATGGGAAATCATGTATAATATAATTATGTAATTTGACTTATGGATAATATAATTATGTGTATAATGTATAATGTTAGTATGAATACTTTTTTTTTAACTTATTATATAGAATATGATATGCTGGTATCTTGAACACACATTAAATTTAATTAAATTATATTAAAATATATAGAAAATGTGCATAAAATTGTATTGAAAATAGTAATATTTAATTATAAATATTTTTTTCACAACATGTTAAATAGGGACACCTAGTGAGTTTTGGTTGAACTCCCGTTCCTCCCCGAGCGCCGTCTAGGGTTTTTTGGTTGAACTCCCGTTCCTCCTCGAGCGCCATGTAGTGTTTTTTGGTTACATTTTGTATATGTACACGAATGCATAAGTAGTTATGTTGGCCTAAATTGTATATACATTTTATATGCAGAATTCAAGACACTGCTGTTCTAGTCTCTTTTAATTCTATTCTTCACACAAAACCACAATAACTAGTATATATAAAGATTACGGTTAACTTTATTCTCTATAAACTTTATCAAGTGAAAACAAGGCATATCTGAATAAAATCCTTAAAAACATAACAAAAACATAAAAAAAAGCTCAGAGTCGAAAAAATTACAACATATCCCAATTATCACTTCGACTATCGATATCGCTTCGATGCGATAGTGATAGTACAACATCTTGCCGCTGATGTTATTCAGTTCCACATTTCAATGATTTTCCCTTAGGTATTTTTCCGAAATATAAATCGTTAGAGTAGTATACGAGCATTCTATATATTGGTGTATGGAATATAATATAATATTTATTTATATTTTATTTTGTTTTTGTATTTTCATTTACTTTTTCCATTTTTATTCTATTTTTTATTTTCTTTCCATTTTTTTTCTGTGGAATGCATACTGCTTTCATTTTTACCCGGATTTTCTTCATATCACCATAAAAAAAACAATCATCAATGCCAACTTTAAATTTGTGTTGTTGTTAATAATAATTTTTTTTGTTCTATTTATATGTTCAATTGCAATTTGAACAATTTTTTTTTGGTTGTTAAATATAAATAATATATATTATCTGAATAATGAAAATTTAATTCAAACATAAAAAATTTTTTTTTCTTTTAAAAATTAATCGTTTTTAAATTTTTATATTATATACGCACGCCACATATTTTTTATTTTTATGTAATATATAAAAATATGATTTCTTTAAACATTTTTGTGAAATATAAAAAATACGGTATTTTTAATGTTTAATTAATTTTTTTGTATTATGTTAAATGATTTTGTAAAATTTTATAAATATGTTTTTGCATGTATTAATAATTAATTAATGATTGATAAAAAAATGAAAATTAAATTTGTATTCACTTTTTTTGGTTTGCATTGCATATTGAATTGCATTGCATTTAATTATATTTATTCTAATTTTTCTTTTCTTGATCAATTTCGTTTATTTAATTCATCATTCAATTTGTTAATTGTAATAATATTTGGTAATCGAACAATTTTTGAAATTGGCAAATATATTAAAAAATCTTAAAACCCATAATGATTAAACTCAAAATAAAATATCGAACCCTATACATATACACACAAACAGAATGCAAGAATGTTATTTAAAACACAAAGATCATTTTCGGTACCAACAACAAAAGAATCAAATAATTCAGCTGGAACTGTTGAACGCCAGGTATTTTCCGATGTATATTTAGATGTCCACATTTTTTGTTTTATATATAATAATAATTAATTAATTTATTTATTATTTATATTGATTTAAATACAGTAGACTCTCGATATAACACACTTGAATAAGGAAACTTCGAAATAGGGAAAGCTTCCAAGTTTTGTATTATAGCCTTTAACTTTAAGGGACGCTAAAATAAATCAAAACCTAGATATAAGGAACGATTGGTGTATTTTAATCGCATGTGGTGGTAATCAAAATTATTTGAATTATGTATTTTGAAAATATTTGAATGAAATACTTAACACATCACTCAATACGTTCGTCGGATGCCTAATAAAACAACAACTTTTAGGTAAAATTCGGCTTTTTTCATCAACATAGCCTACATTCATTACAACACGTCTCTAACATTTCGATGCATTTATTTGTAGAATGATTTATCTTTGGGTTTAAATTACCCTTTATTCTACTTTTCATCCTTGACTGTCCACTGAGCTGACTGTCGATTTGACTCCAGAGTGAAGTGATGGATCCATAAGTTTCATACATTGGCAGATACCACATACCACATGAAGACAGATATTCTTTTTATTACGCTGATACAGCTTCAAACGGCGGTCTGAATTGTTTACGCATTTATTGTTTTTAATCGACTGTGACCAACAGCCGTACAAATGTGGAAAACAGCATTCTCATGCTCAAATGGTCATCCAAAATCGTGAATACACTGACTTCCGATATCTTTAAGGTGTTAGCAATCTAATGCAATTTCAATTTACGATTGATCTAAAACCATTTTGTGAAATTTTTTATGTTTTCTGGAACAACTGCTAAATTTGGGTGATCAGAACGTTCATCATCATCCGTGTTTATACCGCTTTGTATAACACTTTCCAAGACATTGTTTTGTGTGAACAGAGGTGGAATTAACGCAGTCGATTGCGATAGACGATTTCCGTCAAACATGGGACTTTTTCATTTTTGCAATTATGCCAAACGATATCGTCTTTTAAAGACGATAATTTTCGACGATAGGGTGTAGATACTGTAGATATCGTTCGTTTGCCCAATTTTAATGTTCATAAAAATAAAATAAAAGAAAAAAAATTAAATACAAAAAAAATACCGAACAAAGCAATCATTCTCATAAAAATAATACATTTTTTGTTTTTATATATGAAAACCATTTGACTCAACAATATCCACGGAGGCAAATAATATCGATACCGACAAAATCGACCATACGCAATGCAGATGTTTCCATTAATTTAAATATTACAAGAGTACCAACACTAAAACCTCTATAACTTTTGAACTAAACGTCCGAGATTGTTATAAAATTTGAAATTATCGTTTGAAGTTACTTCTGAAATATTCTTAAATCTATTTCAACATTTTTTATGGAGCCCTTCATATAGTGACACTTCAAAATGGGGAACGTAATGCCCCCCTCCCCCCCGCAATCAGTTGTTCCTTGTATCGCGAGCCTACTGTATATAGATTTTCCTCCTTTATGTTATTAGTTATATTATTTTATATCCATTTTTCGGGCTAAAAGCTATATAGAAAGCTTACCTATTTATAGTATATATAATAATACACGGCATCCCAGTTGATATAGTACAAACGAAGACCACGTAATCCTTGGAGTATTTCCTACAACAAATCGTATCGGGAGTGATATCAGAACTTCAACAACTGACGACTTAGAAAAAAATTCACATTACAACCGACAATCGGTTTTAGCGTCCAACAACAGACTGCTGTTAATTTGTGGCTTTAAAGTGTCGGTATGGTAAAATATGCAACTCTGTGTTAAAATTCAGATTCGAAAATAACCGATAACACAAAACATGTGTTATCGGTTATTACGTCTTCACAAATTCCAATCCACGACTCCAAAATTTTGTAGGAATTTTAGGTTCACATTTTTATCAATTACACTATAAAAGCATTAAACCGCTTACAAATAATTTAAATAATTCAGAAATTTTTTTCTCCATTTATTTTCAAACATTTTATATGTTAACAAACAATTTGTTTGTTTTTAAAAGTGATATAACTTCTAAAATATGCGTCATAAGAAAAAAATACAATTGATAATTTTTGTAGGCCTTCAACAATTTTATTAATTGTTGAAGGCCTACATCGAAATAGATTGAAAAAAAAATGTTTTTACCACAGAAAATTTCGAGGACCAACGATTTTTCTGAAAACATTGATAAAAAATTTTTATTTTTCTTGCTTTGAGTGTCAATACCTCCAAACGGAAGGCAGATATCAAAAATTTTCACTAATTCGAAATTAAAGGTAATTCAAAAAATACCCGCTATTCGGATTAATAGTTTAAGTTCGTATTAATAGTTTAAAAGTTAAAGCTTAATGTACTGAATGTCTGTTTTTCAATGAATGTCAATTTTCAACCCCTTTAACTCGGCAAGGGTTGAAGTTAGAGAGCCCTTCCAGGTGGGATTTTTGTTGGAAATAGTCTCAGGCTTATGTGGTATGCGTTTGCTATATCCACTGGGACACCCTGTTTATATGTATATATACTATTTGTATATAAATGTACTATATTATAGAAAAAGAGCTGCCATTTGATCCTATTTTACATACATTCGATAGTATATCACTTAACTCTTTCAACGATTCTTGATTATATCATTTAAAGATTCACCAAAGATATGGATTATTTCAATCGATCATCCATGATTATTACTTCGTTATTAATATTTATCAATATACATAAATTTTTAGAGAATTAATTCTTTTCCATAGATTTATAATTAAACCTGAATAAAATTTTAATAGACGAATTAATTGTTTTTTACTAGAATAGAAATTATTCGATTATATAATATTGGTTTTTATAAAATTCCGGCATGTATCCTAAATCCTAAATATATGATTTTTTCTAAAATAAAAATTAAATAAATAATTGGCATGATTGAATGGCAGTGTATTTCTAATTAATTTACTTATTTATCTATAATCGATTGCATTATTTTGTAACATATATGTAGATATATAAAACAATTTTTATTTAATTGTTTTTGTTTTACACTATTATTATAGGAACGCGGTTCACGTACATCCGTATCAAATGATTCAAATATTTTAATGGACCCCGATGTATTGCAAGATCAATCATTACAAGCATTAGTTATTACCGTTATAACAACAGCATTAAAATATTCTGATGATGATACAGAAACGCAACGTATTTTATATCAGTATTTACTAGAAGGAACTGTTATGTTTCCAAAGGTCTTTCCAGTTGTGTAAGTTTTTTTTGTTTGATTTTTGATTTATATTTTATGAAACGAATTTAAATGATTTCTGATAATTTTTTTTTAAATAATTTTTAATTGTTTATGTAAATTGAATATTAAAATTGCCTCGATAGTTGTTCTATGGCCTTTTGCTTTTTCTTTTGATCCCTTCCTTTTGTTTTGTTTTAAATATAATAAAATTAGTTATTTTTGAGCTAAATCAGGCTAAAATTATTCTAATAAAGACATTGAACTTAAGGAATTTTAACCTGTGTTCAAAATTTTACTGGAATATATTGTATAGTGACACTGTTCATAAATTGCCGGACATCAAAGGAGGACAAGATTACATAAATTGCGTTGGGTTATAAGCCATCGAAACCCTAGACCCCTCGATGTCATTGTGCTATACCCTCAATTTACTCCATATTCATATATCCATTGGCCATGCCAAGCAACCTTGGGTCGAATTCTATCAGTCGATATGGAATACTCGAGATCGAAATTAGTGGTTTTTCGGATTATATGACTCGATCAATAGAGTCGTGTGACGATAATTTCATTCGATATATAATTTTCTATCGAATGGTGTTTGTTATTGAGTTTACTTTGTGATTTGCTTATATTGTTTTTTGCTTATAATATATAAATTTAAAAACTATAAGTTAAATAAAATTTATTTTATTGAATCGAATAATAATAATAATTTTACAATGTTGCTGATTTAAATCGCATATATCGATATATATATAAGTATTTTATATTGGAAAATCTACTACGATTTAACAAAAACTTCGATTCGATTGCAATCGACTTCCATGATCCCTTTTATTTTTTCTCGATAAACGTGAACAAAATTTTTACTCGATAATTTATTATTCGATATCGGTTCATATAATTCGAGCCCTGGCCAATTGATTCACAATGGACGAAACTTTGTCAGACAATAGAACTTTTTTTTCCAATGAGGTTTATTTTATACTTTCATATATAATTGCACATGCGTGTGTGTGTGTGTGTGTGTGTGTGTGTGTGTGTGCTGACTTTGTTAATATTTAAATTATCCCAATGAATAAATGGTGACATAGTTCATGAATTCAAATCAGAAAAATCACAGGAAAATTGCCTGGCCGTAATTGGGTTGAATTCTGCTGTCCCCCTCCGATTTCACTGTACTATTTATATGCTGTAGAACTCGAAAAACTTTGTTCTAGATGTTCTTCCCTTCTTTGCCCTCAATTGCATTTTTAGGGGACGAAATCCAAGGTGGTGTCGAAAATAAACTTACCCTAACTTCTTCAATTAGGTACCAAATTCACTGAAGTTTGAACACACATAAATTTTGGACTAATCCCATTGCATTGAACAAAAAAAAATTTTTTTTATAAATGTCAAAATGACGATTTTATTCAAGATGGTCTCTACTCTTGCGTGCATTGTTCACTTTTCATGAGCACTATAAAATATCCGAAGCTTATCGATATCGAACTAAAAATTTAGGAATGATATATTAATTTCGATATTGAATGAATCAGATTGATGTTTGTTCAAACTACAGTGAATTTGGTAATTGAAGAAGTTAGGCAAATTTTCATTTTCGACGCCATCTTGGATTGCACCCTCTGAAAATGAAATTGAGGAAAAAGGAAGGTTACATCTAGAACATAGTTTTTCGAGTACTACAACACATTAAAAGTTCAGTCAAATCGGAGGGGGACTGAAAACCTACCGCCCTTGTAAATTATTTAAAACAGGACAATCTTTTGAGGTCCTCGGTCTTCGAATCTATATACAAATACTAATGAATATATTTCTATGATTATTATTAATTGTTTTTTAACGATTATTTTATATATATATATGTTTAGACAACCATTGGTCGATCGAAAATTGGCGGAGAAATTGGCAAGAAAAGATGAAGATTTATCGACAATGCCCGTATTAAGCATTATACAAAGCATGATTGCATCGGAAGAATCATCACAACAACAATTATCATTTTTACAAAGTTGTGGTTTTGGTGGACTATGGCGTTTTGCTGGCTCATTTTCCCCAAAAGAAACAAATGTAATTATATCATTTGAATATATGCCTAATGGCTTATGGTATTAATATATGCTAATTAAGTTATGCTTAACTTAATAATTGATAATATTTATTATGTTTTGAAAAAAAAAATCAAAAATCTAAATACGTAGGCAAGTTGTAAACGAAGTTTATTAAGCGATTTGTATGCGGGATGTTTGGGTGTTGTTATTGATTCATGTATCAAATCTGATGATATGGAATCATCACAATTATCAGCGAATGCAATACTGTTAAATATGAATAATGCACCGGTTATGACCGCATCGGATAAAGGTATGATTAAATATTAGAATACAAAATTTTATTATATATTCGTTCTTTTTTTAAACATTAATATGGACAATGTAGCCCTCTGTATTCACGGATCTTATGATTTATTAAAAACATAAATTTATTTCTTTTTCAAGCTTATTCAAATGAATCATTGGATGAAATATTTTATCCAATATTTCGACATACACAACAAACGCGTGTATCAGATTTTAATTCAACAAGTAACACAAATCCTAATACAATTTCAACAATATTAAATAGAACTAATAATAAGAATAATAATAATAACAACAATGATAATGCTAAGAACACCGACAATAAACGCACAACACCTTTAATAATGTCACCATTTCAAGTATTAACAATCACGAATAGTAATAAAATAATAATTCCATGTTCTAATACATTACCTACATGTAATCTCAATATTGACGAAAGTAAATCGTCTAACTCAACTACTAATATTGCTTCTATCACTACTACTCCTATGGCTACTACTGCTGCTACTACCACTACTACTAGTACTACACCTACTATTATTACTAATATTATTACTAATACTATTAGTAATCATAAAACTACTAACAACATCAATAACAGCGTAAGCGATATCAATACAGAAAATGATTTTACACAAAGTAATGAAAGTCTTAATAGTACGATCGAGAAAACGCCAAAGTAAACTTTATTGTCTGGTATTTTATAATAATTATACTTCTTTGAGAATCCAGCCAAAAAGATAAATAAAACAGATTTTTTGTTATTTTTTTTTTTGTTTTTTTTTACGAAGCAGAGGAAATCTTCAAACTACTATCCGAAGACTTGTGTCCGATTCCTACTGACTAAACCCTTCCTTCAATTGCAGTATTCTTGAATCAGGCTACATGTGTGCCTCTTTTAGTACCTTCCGATTCGCACCTACTCGAGTTCCCACTCAGGTCTCCCAAATTGCTCATCGAATATAGTGGCCCTCGTTATCTCAAACATCTCTCTTAAGAGAGGCCGGCCGTACTCTTCCTCAGAAAGAAACGGGCGACCGTCATCCTTGTGCTCTCTAAATATGCTCTCTTTCCGCGCACTCGATAGCATTGAATGTGGTCTATTGCATTAATTGGGGACATCATCTCTTTTTGTTTTTGTATTAGTTACTAACTAATACTGCTGTAGCTGCATTCTAGGATACAATCCGGGTTTCCACCACTTAGAGGTGTAGCTAACACTTGAGGATGATAGGATGAGAATCGTCATGACCTAGAAGGCTTCAACTCTTTCCACCATCCCCCTAGCAACGTTAATTTAAAGGTAATTTAATGCTGATGCTAATGGGGTATCTGATCTTTCAATTAGAACCACCAGTTATGGAGATAAGTGGTTCAGACTGTGAAAAACATGACAATCTAAAAAAATATCTTTTTCTCGTTTAACTCCGTAACGAAGCAGAATCAACCAAAATTTGAAAATGTTTTCGAATCCAAATGAGTAATTGAACCTAACCCGGGGTTTTGTGATCGGGATCTGGGACACCCTGTATAAGATCATCATCAGGAACCATTCGTACAATGATCACATTTTTTCAAACTAAATGATTAAAGAATTTTTATAAAATAAAATAAATAAATATTTCTTTATCTGACTGGATTCCCATAGAAATATAATTATTTTATATATAGATATTTGTTATGAAATTGTGACAATTGGCTTTACGTATTTGACACTATCGCCGTGTTTTTTTTTTTAAATTGCATTTAAGTTTTATTTATTTATATATAAATTTGGAAAGATTTCACTTAACCAAAAATGTTTTGCACAATATAAAGGAAAAAAATTCAGGATAAATTATATATAAATTTAGTACATATATGTAACATATGTGTTTTTTTAAATCGATATTAATAGTTAACAATTTATCTAAAAATTAGAATCTAATATTGAATAGAAATAGAACAAATATATATATATAATATTATTATTAGATACAAGCGTTAAATATTTAAAAAAAAATATATTGAATTAAATTTTTGTTTAATTTTTTCCAGACTTTTATATATATACAGTGTGTCCCAGTACAACCCTACAAAGCCGAATACCACGTATTCCTGAGACCATTTCCAGTGGAAAATCGTTCCGGAAGGGGGGGTCTAACTTTAACCCCTACCGAGTTACAGGGGGTTGAAAAAATGGTGTTCTTTGAAAAACATGGGTTCACTTAAAAACTTATAACTTTCAAACCATTGAAGTTAGGATCAAAATTAGATACTCTATTTATAGGTAATTGAATTACCTTTAATTTTGCTCGGGATACAATTTTTGCTAACTACCCCACTTCTGGAGTTATTGATGCTCAAAGTACAAAAATATTCAAATTTCCCATCAACTTTTTCAGAAAAATTGATTTTTCTCGAAATTTTCCGGGGTAAAAAAATTTTTTTTTCTCAGTAACTTTTGTGCGCCATAAAATTCCCTTTAAGTCCACCCTAGAAAGTTAAGCGCTGCGACCTATAGATTTTGAGTTATTACGTGATTTGTAACGGCGATTTCAATTATGTATAGATAAAAATGGTTCTCATATTGAAAATTTTAAATAAAATTACATCGCATTTATCATTTAAAAAAAAAACTTTAATTTTTATCATGTTTCGCCGTTACAAATCACGTAATAACTCAAAATCTATAGGTCGCAGCGCTTAACTTTCTAGGGTGGACTTAAAGGGAATTTTATGGCGCACAAAAGTTACTGAGAAAAAAAAATTTTTTTACCCCGGAAAATTTCGAGAAAAATCAATTTTTCTGAAAAAGTTGATGGGAAATTTGAATATTTTTGTACTTTGAGCATCAATAACTCCAAAAGTGGGATAGTTAGCAAAAATTGTATCCCGAGCAAAATTAAAGGTAATTCAATTACCTATAAATAGAGTATCTAATTTTGATCCTAACTTCAATGGTTTGAAAGTTATAAGTTTTTAAGTGAACCCATGTTTTTCAAAGAACACCATTTTTTCAACCCCCTGTAACTCGGTAGGGGTTGAAGTTAGACCCCCCCTTCCGGAACGATTTTCCACTGGAAATGGTCTCAGGAATACGTGGTATTCGGCTTTGTAGGGTTGTACTGGGACACACTGTATACAGTACCGTGTATGTTTTGTATTGATTTATTGTTATTGATTAAAATAATAATCTAATTACAATGTACTACAATAGTATATTGAAATAGAATCTTAACTTTCGATCTGCATATAGAAAAATATACTAGGTGTATAAATAAGTAATTATTTTTGCGGGTTTGCAGTTGGCGTCACTAACGAAATTATAAACATTTTTATGATTTGACATACATTTATAGTTTTTCTACATTCAATAATAAATAATAGTTAAATTTCGTGAAATGCTACAGTCATAGTTTTATAACCCATTGAACATGCCAAAATACGCACCAGAAAAGAGCGTTTGCGGCATGCATTGCTGCCGTTCTTTATTTAACAAAAAAAGTTAGTAAAAGTCATCGTCTGTTGGTAGAAACTTATACTGAACTCGATCCATCAATAAAACATATGTCAGACATTATTTCGACAATTTAAAAATAGTAACTACGAGTTGAAAGACAATGAACGTTCTGGTTGACAAGAAAAATTAAAGGCGCGTAACTGCAGGAGTTATTGAGTGTTAAATGAGGATGGGAAAATGAGGACCACATATGGAAATATTTACTAGCGGTTATAATGAACGCCGACGCAAAAAGTTAAATTCATTTGTTAACTGTCATATTCATATAAAAAACAATACGTTAAAAAATATTGTTTATACATTTTTATTACGTTCTTTTGATTTTGATCCCATCGTCTGCGTGGAGTATAACAACGTTCTAGGAAAAATAGATATTTTCACATTTGACCTGCGTCGAGTATAACTCCACCGTGAGCCCGAGGA
Organism: Dilophus febrilis; assembly: GCA_958336335.1. NCBI lineage: Eukaryota > Metazoa > Arthropoda > Insecta > Diptera > Bibionidae > Dilophus > Dilophus febrilis. Next base: position 34,974,207 of record OY284470.1, read on the forward strand.
CACGGTAAAGTGATTTTACAGCACGATACCGCGCAGCTTCATCCGTTAAACCCGGTCAAATACGCATTAAAATCCCTTTAATGGGATTCGTATTCTCCGGACCTTGCACCGTCCGACACTTCGCTAATTTCTAACCAGCTCAAAAATGTCTGTTTGAATGGTTTCGCTCAAAGAACGAACAATTTTATGTGAAATTCGAAGTTATTCATAAATTGCCCGAAAGCTGGGCAAATTGTATCGAAACATATGGTTAATAGTGTGATTAAACATTTTTTAATACACATTGTACGTGTTTTCTTTGACGAAAAACCACTTACTTATTTAAATTACTTATTTATACACCTATAGATTAATTATGTGCTAATCAAAGTATTTTTTTTGTCAAAAATAAATAAATATGATTCGATAACCATCGCTTTATTAGGCCATTTATTATTTGATAATTACTATACCTATATTAAATAAAATAAATTAAAAAACTAAATATTCTGCCATTTTAATCTCATTTATATACATATTATAAGTAAACGTATTTATCTTAATCAAATATTATAAAAATAAATAAATTCATATTATGCGATATATTAAATGCTAAAATGAAAAAAATATTAAATTATTAAAAATAGCAATGGCAAATGATGCACCTTTTAATAATTTAAGAGAATACATTCAATTTTAAAGATTTTATTAATTTTATAAATTAAATTTTAACCGATTTTAACAACTATTGTATTGTATGGCGACGAAACCCCGATCTCACGTACAGCAATTGTGAAAACAAATTGTAAAATTGCTTTAGCTATTATACATAACGTGTCGTAATATACTTCAAAATAATAATAATAAAACACACGCACCTGAACTTTAAGCAGTTAAGTAGTTTATCTAAATGAAAATAAAATTGAATATTGTATAAAAAAATATATCACAGTTAATTTTAAAATAAATTTATTAATACTTAATTTTTATCTGATATTGATCTTTAATATAAAATATAGATACATATGCATTTAATAGTTTATTGTAATTTATTTATTTATTTTAATTATTTAAACAACCATGAAAACTCATGCCAATAATAATTATAAGAATATAACACTATAAAAAAAAGAAAATTCAAAAATATATTAATGTAAATTATAAATGTTCAACAAAAATTAATTGTTGAATTATAAAATTTTGGTTTAAATGAAGAGCAATCAACATTATTGTGTAATAAAATGTCATTACAAGAGTTGCAAATCGTTAATAAAACATGAAATGGATGCAAACGAATAATTGGTACGATGGCAACCCTAGTGAAAAACCCAATAGAACGAACACTTTTTAAATTCAATTTGAAATTTAAACTATTTAATAATATGAAAAACAATCAATAGCAAAATTCAACAATTTACAGGTAAAGGACAACCCTATAAATTCCCTATGTCTTTCTAAAGTTGGCATTTTTAATTTATACCAATATTTGATGATAGCGGAAGAATTAATGGATATGACCATGGACATGGATTTAAGAACAAAAAATAGCACGTAAACAATATGGATCAGACAGCTTACGAGACATTCGAAAAATGAAACCCATAATAGAGTTAGATTTGTTGACAATATATTCAATATGTAGCTTAAAATGTAATCTACCATCCAAATAAACTCCATGATCCAATGTCCTATCAAGATGATAGCCATTTTGACCCCTCCAATATGGAAACAAAAGTTAAAGTTTTTTTCGAGTGAAGCACATTAGCTTACACTTATCAATATTTAAAATCATATCATTCATCAACAACATCTTTAAAAGCGTCAACATCCAACTGAAAAAGTTTAGCAAAGTTCGAACTGATTGTGAATTAAATATTTTAACATCGTAAGGATACATAGAACATCGAGTGTTCCTAAAAGCTGACGGTAAGTCATTAATAAATAAAAGAAAAAGTTTCCTAAATGGCTTCCCTGGGAACACCAACCGAGGTAACGTTAAAAACATCATATGTTCATCTGGTTTACTTTGTTCGGTTAATATTGTTTATGAACGATTGGAGACGTAATTTGATAATTAATAAAAGGTTTATATTTTATTAAATTAAAATTAAATTTTATACCTAGAATAAGATTATGGTGATTTCTTTTATGTTCAAGAAATATGGCTGCTCCTCCTTCTTTAAATTTATTTGGAGAAATTGGCTTATTAAATAGAATTATTAGTTGATCTTGGGTAAGTATATTTATGTTAGCTTTAGTACACCCATACCATCGTTTTGGGACTCAAGCCCATATCTTTCCAATCATTTGTCTGCAGGAATGGAATGCCCTGTATGCCCTGTTTAACGTATATTTTATCTGGGAGTTCCATGTTAATCTAGTATCTAGTACCACACCTAAATACTTAAATTCCTTGGCCATCTGTATCGGACTCCCATCCATGTTGGGTACCGCATATTTCAGTTTGGTCATTTTCGTGAATAGTAGGCAGTGAGTTTTATGTGGGTTGACCTTCAGTCCCACCTCCTTACACCAGCCTTGTACCACGTTTATTCCCTGTTGCATTCTTTCTGCAACCGTGTTTTCATATTTGCCTTTGACCATTAAAACTATGTCATCGGCGTAACCCACACACATTATGTGTTCCTTTTTAATTCTGAGTAGGAGATTATCCACCACCAGTAAGCACATGAGTGGCCAAAGAACCCCGCCCTGCGGGCAGCCCACAGTGGGCCTATAACTTATATAGGCATCACCCAAGCTTGCCTTGACTTTCCTATACTGTAGCATGTGCGTTATCCACACAACTATAGCAGGATTCCTATAGCTGCCCTCCTTAGCACCGTGAAGTTTGTATTATCGAAGGCCCCCTGTACATCACAGAAGGTGCACATTAGTATTTGCTTGTCAACCAGAGTGCCCTCTATTTCACTGACTACCTTGTGCCGGGCAGTCTCGGTCGATTTTCCCGCCTGATAGGCATGTTGCTCTGCCGACAACGGCTGCCTTCTCACGACGGTATTTCTTATGTGATTATCTATCACCATTTCCATCGTTTTAAGAAAAAATGATGTGAGACTTATCGGTCTGTATGCCTTTGCCTCTGACGCATTTTGTATGCCGGCCTTTGGTATGAATACCACCCGCACTTCCTTCCACATTAAGGTAATATATTCTAGAGCTAGGCTAGCACTGAAGAGTTCTAGAATAGTCGCCATCAGACGATCTTGGGATCGTTGGAGGGAAATTAGATAAATTGCATCCGGTCCCGGGGATTTAAATGGCTCGAATGAGTTTATCGCCCATCTAGTAAGAACCAACCTTGCGTATTTCCTTACTATACTGATATGCACGGTTTTTGACAATCGGCCAACTATCCCCTGTGGTGATTTTTCCGTCCTTTGGCTGTATTTCGGGGTTATGTATTATACATCCCGGGAAGTGCACCTCTATTAAATTCTTAAAGAACTTCCTCATTTTTGGACATAATTCCCCCCGCCGACCGAATAGATCCTAGGGATTCTTATGGTGCATTGCTAGCGCCTTCTGCACTCGACGCGCCTCTGGGAGTTTGTCAATTTTTTCGCAGAAGTCGTACCAGCTTTTCCTCTTAGCTCTCTGTTATACACTTTCTTAGCTCTCTGTTATATTTCGTGAGGGCATTGCGATAAGCCCCCCAGTCGTTATCTTTCTTTGCCTTGTTATGGTTTTTCCGGGCTTTTTTCTTAAGTTCGGAGAGCCTTGAGTTCCACCGTGGCACATCGCGCCTTGTTTTAATTGTTTTTAGTTCAGAGCTACTTTTATAGGGCTCTTGTATATCCATTATAAGTCTTGTGGCTGAACTATCTAATTCCTCCACCGTATTTATATTTTTAGGTTGAAAGTCTAACCCGTGATTTAGGGTATCGTTGAATATCTCCCATTTAATATTTTTTGGACTCCTGTTTGTACCTCCCTTACTTCTGGAATGCATATGTCAAATCTGATAAACCTGTGGTCTGATAATGAAGCCTCTTTAGACACCCGTCATTTCAAGATTAGGTGACTTGATGCTACATCTGACAATATTACGTCTAGCACCTCTCTTCTAGCCGATGTCGCGAAAGTAGCCTCGTTTCCTTTGTTATTTATTATTATATTATTGGCAACACAATAATATTGCAGTCCTTGGCGCTTCTATGTTCGGTTTGTATATTACTGTACCTGATTTTTCCCTTGGGAGACCTAGCACCTTCGCTTTGCAAACGTGTGGTTCCTGTGTTAAAACCAGGTCCCATCTTTTTCCTTAAATAGTTTGCAAAGGTTGGCTGTGGCCGCCTTGGATTTGTGCAGCTTGATTTGCACTACCCAGAAAGGACGACCTGCCATTGGTGTTTCTCCTCCACGCACGGCCATGTTTTTTCTTTGCCTTGTGTACACGGGCGGCTTTGAGATCGCTGGTTGGTGTGGCGGTTTTTGGATGCTGTGGATGTTGATGGAATTTGCATTGGTTTTGGAACTGTAGGAAGGTTTTCTGCGGTTTGGAGCGTTGTGGGTTTAAGGATAGGATTGGAAGGGATTTGTTCCCGGGGCGCCGTGGGTGCACCTTTGACTACTTCGTAGCGCGCCGTGGGTGCACCTTTGACTACTTGAGACTGTCTTGGCTGCGTGGCCTGCTTACCCTGTCTAAAGTAAACAAACCCAAACATCCAATTCAGCTTCAAATTCGAGGTCTTGTGCACGGGTGTGGCTTACCGGGATAGTCCTTGTGAATGATCGCTACTGTGGGGACCACTGTGACTCCGCTGGGCTTATTCTCTTGATGTTTATCCCCTTGAGAAGCATCCCTGATTTCATCTGGACATCTTCTTTTAATGTTGTCGGTATTTTTAGGTGTTGAGTCGTCGGATGGCGTCCTTTTGAGGGGAGCGTCACTGGTTCGATCTCGAATTTTCACCAAACACGATTTCTTGGCCTCTTAGTCCACCACTTAGTCGCTTGCGTTTGGCACTCGTTCTTGTAGCCGTTCTCGAATTTCTGAGATAGCTGGACTGAGACTTTTTGGTTCTTCAATCCCCACAACTGTTGATTGTGAGGTTTCCGAATCCAAACTTCCTGCTTCGGTATCTGACGAGTCAGACGCCGTGAATTGTTGGCGATGTCCACCCATTGTGTTACCTGATGCGTTTAGAGAAGCATCACTCTCATTAGGTTTTAGTTGATTATTATCCATACACTGTTAGATTTTGGATTGAGGAATGGGTTGGTCGACCATAACAGAGCCTCTTGCCATGATAAGGCTATTACTCCTAGAGGGCACCCGGTGTCTAGGAGGCTCCGTTCAACACAGTCAGTTACCCTCGGCTGTCAACTAATTCATCTGCACGGGTCGCACGACATCTTGAATTGAGGGTTGGAAGTCCTTTGTTCATTGCTCCCTGGATGCCTGTCTGACATGGGTGACCCTACCAGCATAGCCCTCTGGCTCATTGCATCCTAAGCCCTTGCACCACGTCAAGGTGACCTACTTCCTAACGCTGGCAATTCTTGGTCTTCAAATTTTTTTGGCTGACCTGGCCGTTCTTTGTCTTCCAAGTCAAAATCACCATTTCGGAAGCGTACAAACCATCGTTCACAAGTTGCTTGAGCTGGAGCATGTCCACCATAAGCTTCAACCAACAAACGATAACTTTCAGAAGCGGTTTTCTTCAAATTAAAGAAAGTTATTAAACTTCCCAGTAGAGTAGCTGTGCCGGTTCTAGGCCACCTACGCCCCCATGTCCATAAGAGTTACATGTGAGTGAGTAGTGCGGCAAATACATCTATCTCTTTCTCTCCATTTTTTTTTTTAAAATCAATGACGTCACTTGTAAGGGGTATGGATATGTATATATGTAATTACATGGAGGAGGTACTATAATTAACCCATGCTTGCATGAGCTTATATAAATGTTTGTTAGTCAATGTGGTATTGTGATAAAAAATGATCAATTTAATACCAAATTAGTGAATATAATATGTATTAGAATTTTAATTCATATACACCATAGAATTAAATATGATTGTTCATGCACATAAGTGTTAATGATGATCACGAAGTTTAATATAATTGGATAGAATTTTAATATATATTTGATAGATAAGTGTAGGTGTTTTCAATAAATATATTATTAATGATGATGTCACAATTTATATATATATATATATATATAATATTCTAATGTCTTACATACAATATATAGGTTTATATAGTAAGGTGGTACTATAATTAACCCATGTTTGCATGAGCTTATATATATATGTTTGTTAGTCAATATGGTATTGGGATAAAAAATGATCAATTTAATACCAAATTAGTGAATATAATATGCATTAGAATTATTTTAATTCATATACACCATAGAATTAAATATGATTGCTCATGCACATAAGTGTTAATGATGATCAAAGTTTAATATAATTGGATAGAATATTAATATATATTTGATAGATAAGTGTAGGTGTTTTCAATAAATATGTTATTAATGATGATGTCACAATATATATATAATATTCTAATATCTTACATACAATATAGGTTTGTTAGTTAGGCGTTACTATTATTATTATTATTAACCCATGTTTGCATGAGTTTGTGAGTAAATGTGGTATTGTGATAACGAAAAAAAACAGGTTCCATCTAATACCAAACGTGAAACGAGTGAATATAATATGTATTAGAATTATTTTAATTCATATACGTCATAGAATTAAATATGGTTGTTCATGCACATACGTGTTAACAATGATAGAAGTTTAATATAAGTGTATACAATTTCAATTTATATAATATATATAATGGAGGTGTTTTCAAAGTAATTCAATAATAATGATCAAAATTTAAAATCTTTTAAAAATTATTCAATATGTATTATAAAAAAAAATTAAGTGTGTATTTATGTATAGATATAAATATATACAAAATAGTCATATAGTTCAAATAAATATAAATATGTTATTAGTGATGATGTCACACAATTTTTTATATATAGCCAACTTTATATAAAATATTCAAATGGTGTAGTAGTTGGCTTAACGTTAGCGCATACTGACCTGCACACATACACGTGTTACTAATACGCAATCGTTTTATTATAATAAAATGAAATACAGTTTTCAAGAGAAACTATTGTTCAACAACCAAAATGTGTGTTATGTTGATGTTCAAGGGTACATATCAAACGTGAATACATTTATTATGAAAGAATTCGCAATTGTGGATGAATCAAATTGCTTAAAACATTATATTTTTAAAGCACCATATGCATTTAATAAACTATCAATATCAGCGCAACGTCAAGCCCGGTGGTTATACACTAATCATCATAAATTGTCTTGGAATACAGGAAATTATGATTGTACTACCATACAAGAATATCTTAAATCAGAATTAAAAAATAAGTTGCTATTGGGAAAAGGCTCCGTAAAGTGTAGATGGATTGAGGAAATATTAGATGGAATGGTAACAATTATTGATGTAGAGGAGACGGGTTGCCCAAACCTTAGTCAATTAAGAAAGCAATATACAACTATTAAATGCTGTAAATATCATAATAATGCGGATGAAAACACTTGCTGTGCAAGACAAAATGTTTATTTACTTAAAGAATATTTCAACCATTGAATTTTTTTATTAAATAAAAAACAAAAAATTAATCAATAATATTTATTTATTTATTAATATTGTTATATATATATATATATGTATATTAAAAATAAATGATTATATATATGAATACAAATGATTTTCATTTTATTATAAATATATATTATTAAAAATGGTATTACATCTACCATGTATAATCTTGATGAATTATTACAGGTGGTTTTGGTGCCACACCTTCATTCACCTCAACAATGTCACCAAAAGCATTGTAATTCAAATCAGTTTCATGCACAAACCTGAGAATGAATGCATTCGTGTAGCTGCTTTTACCTTTGTTAATCAAGTAAAATTCTTTTGATAACCTTATGCTTGCCTTTGCTGACTCAGATATTGCATTATATCTCTCTGGCAATGTGATTAGCTGGTTATTATCTATTTGAACCACTATTCTTGGTCCAAATTTGGTGTTGCTCGATTTAATATCCAATATTTTATATAATTTGTTAACAGCCATTTCTGTTATTTTTAAAAATTTTGAGTCACTAACACAGTTTATTTCTTGTAATGCTACTTTTATTTCTTTTTCACTTTGCATTTTTTTTTTTTTGATATAAACTTAGGATTTAGTTATAAAAATTAATGAACTTAACAGTTCAACTTGTAAATTGTAAATAATATATTTATAAAAAATATATTGGAAAAGATTCAATCATTTTTTTTGTTTATTTATTTTAAATAAAATAAACAAATAAATAAAGAATGCTTTAATTTAAGAATTCATCAATTGTACTATATATAAAGAATATATACATATATATATATAAAAAAAACAGCTTATCAGCTATTAAAAATCTTTGTTTAGTTAATCCTATTTACATAATTCTATTTAATTAGGAAAACTACTTATTGTTTACTAGATCAGAATTTGGTTATATGGTATAAAATAATAAAATAATTTATCATATGAAAAAAATAAACAATCTCTATGGATTGATTTTGAAATTACTTAAATTACACAGTCGAATTAAAATAATCTTTAGTCTTTGTTGACCTTTTGTAAAGTTTTTTTTTTTTTTGGATTTTCCAACAAAAATAAAAATATATCACAATGGAAACAATTAAAATACAAATAACTAAAATAACGGAAATTATGAAAAATGTGTCACTAACACAAAATCATCAAGAAAAAGTGATATTAATAAATACAGGTATTAAATTGTGTAATAAAGTGATTAGAATAATAAATAGAGAGCAAGATAGGCCGAATTTAATGTCTGGATATTATCAACACAACATATGCACTAGTGGTTTAGTAAAGGGATATCGTCAAATATTGAAAGATTTTTTAATTTCCGGTGTTTGACATAAAACAGGCGAACAAACCACCAATAATAATAATAATCGTGTTAAATGGGAAGATTTACAAAGTTCATTTAAAAACCGGTAAGTTTATACATAGTTTATTCAGCTTTTTCATTTGTGAAATAAATATGATTGATTGATTATGAAACTAAAAAAAAACAACAAAATTTTTAACCTTTCATTATGATGATGAAAACATAACGTTTTTTCTATTATAGTATACGAACTAGGGTAATAATCAATCGTAGTCATATAGATCCAACAGCATTTTTAAAAGATTGTGGAATTCAATTTAAACACCGTATTCACTCTCAAAAAACAGTGATTTTCGTAGTAAAACAAAGTAAAAATTTTAACTAAGAAATACTATTTTCAAAGTATACCCCGAAAACTAGTTAAAATAACAATCACATAGTAAAATGTTTACTTATTTGATAGTAAAGAGTTTACTATGGAAGCATTAGTAAAAACATATTTACTATGTTGATATTAAATTCCTTAATTCACTAAACAATTATTAAAATATTGTGCATGTTGCTATGAATTTAGTAAATTTAAAAATAAATTAATATGCATTTATTGAGTTTAACTATTATATAATAGTAATCATTTTATCATTTTTGATGAATATATAACACTAAGTTCATGGAGAATGAATTACTATTTATGTAGCAAATCGGAATATAACAATAGTTTACTGAATATCATACGATTATAATTGTTATTTTGTGTGCTTCATTTGAGGATATACGTCGTAGATGCTTAAACAATAAATATTAAATTGTAACTTGTTAATTTTATCAATACATGTTTCGTGTAAGTTACGGTTTATTATTTATCATTTTACCACCTCAAACGAATTTTATAGTGCGAAATCTTTACTGTTTTTCAGATATACAAACACGTAGTTATATTCAAATGAAAAAACCCGATTATAAGAATACGAATAAAGGGTTATAAAATTAAGAGAATAAATAATTTATTTTCATATAAAATCGTTTACTAATCTAATAAAAAAATCGTAAGTAATATAAATTTAGTACAGTTTTCTATGAAATATGAATTTGTTTTACTAAAATTATAGTAAAATGTGTAATGCAGTTATTTTCGATCAATATTTAATGTTACATAAACGATTAAAGTATTATCATCTATGATATTGGGCATATAAAGAATATCCCTCACTTGCATATGATTTCTATTGGGTGTTATCATGCACATTATCTTTTCATGTATATTATATATCATGGATATAAAAAAATAGACAACTTTAATTATGACTGTATCTTATATTTCACGGAAGAGTACACAGTTTATAGTTTTGTATCATTTAACACTTCGTTCAATAATGTGTGTGATAGTCCCCTTTTAGGGAGATACAATCATTCCAACGCTTTTCCAATCTTTCGATACCGCCTTTGTAAAACGATTTTTCTTTGCCTTCAAAATAGGCGTTAGTTTCGGCGATTACTTCATCATTTGAGCCAAATCTCTTACCACGGAGCATCCTTTTGAGGTCTGCGAAGAGCCAGTAGTCGCTGGGGGCTAAATCTGGAGAATACGGTGGATGGGGAAGCAATTCAAAGCCCAATTCGTTCAATTTTGCCATCGTTTTCATTGATTTGTGACACGGTGCATTGTCTTGGTGGAACAACACTTTTTTCTTCGCCATATGAGGCCGTTTCTTTGCGATTTCGACTTTCAAACGCTCCAATAACGCTATATAATAGTCGCTGTTGATGGTCTGCCCCTTCTGGAGATAGTCGATGAATATTATTCCATGCGCATCCCAAAATACAGACGCCATAACCTTGCCAGCCAACTGCTGCGTCTTTGGTCGCTTTGGGCGGCTTTCGCCGGCTGCATGCCACTCAGCAGACTGCCGATTTGACTCTGGAGTGAAATGGTGGATCCATGTTTCATCCATTGTGATGTACCGTCGCAAAAACTCCGACTTATTGCGCGTAAACATGTCCAAACAGCTCTTTGAATCATCGGTTCGTTGTTGTTTTTGCTCCGGTGTGAGCAAACGCGGCACCCATTTGGAACACACCTTTTTCATACCCAAATGTTCGTGTATTATGGTTTGTACACTGCCTGCTGATATCTTCAGAATGTCAGCAATCTCCCTCACTTTCACTTTACGGTTGGACATAATGATTTTCAGTGTTTTTTCAACGTTTTCCGGAATAACAGCGTCATTTGGCCTTCCAGTAGATGGAATGTCATCGGTGTCTGTACGACCACGTTTGAATTCGGCATACCAATAACAAATGCTTCTTTTTGATGGAGCAGAGTCCGAGTAATGTTTTTCAAGCCATTCCTGGCATTGAACAGTATTTTTTTTCATTAAAAAACAATGATTGGTTTTACAGCTTATGATATGTTAACAGGGCGTGAATAAAACAATGATTTGATTTGTTTTTTAATAAATATTGAATGAAATGGAAAAAATTAAACATTTTCATATGTAGATAAGTTTTATTTTATGACAATTTTTTACATTTTGTATCAAAATAATATCATATAAATGTGAAAATTTTCTTGAATGTTAAATTTGCCTCTTTTTACTGAATGTTTTTGTGTAGTATTATTTCCGAATTACATTGATTTCTTCATGAATGATATGCTTTAGTTGCTGCTAAGTTTGAGGTTTATTCACATACCATTTTATCTGATTCCATCGCCTAAATCTTCGGTGATATTTATTAACAAAAATAAATGCAGTTGCCAAATATTGTTTGTCAAATTTAATCTGTTTTAAAATGACTGTATCGTATTTCAAGAAAGAGTCCACAGTTTGTTTTTTTTATCTCTCAAGTTTAACAAGTTACATAACGTTACTTGTATCACACCCTTTCATATATTTTAAATTTAAAATAAGTACTGTAGTGTGGGATGATTCGATTCATATGTATATATCATATATAATAAAAAACGTAAATATGGAATCATTCGAATTAAATTGCATTACGATCACCCTATGTACTTTTCATGCTATTGATTCTACCTACAAACCCTATAATATATTATTAGAATAAAAAACCTTTATGCATATGGAAATTTATATACAAACACATACGCATTAATCGTACTTATAATAGTTTCAAACGGATGACATCATTTAATTGTTTCATATTAATTCTGCTAAAAAAAATTAACTTAGAAAGTAGATAAATTTACTATGTATTTAGTATTCTTTACTATAAATTACTATATAAGAATTAAATTTAATTAAAGTATTAGTATATTTTACTATTAGCTTAGTGTATTCAGTAAATATAGAATTCATTATTTTATAACACTTGTATTGGTTTTACAGCTTATGATATTTTAACAGGGCGTGAATAAAATAATGATTTGATTTGTTTTTTAATAAATATTGAATGAAATGGAAAAAATTAAACATTTTCATATGTAGATAAGTTTTATTTTATGACAATTTTTTACATTTTGTATCAAAATAATATCATATAAATGTGAAAATTTTCTTGAATGTTAAATTTGCCTCTTTTTACTGAATGTTTTTGTGTAGTATTATTACCTAAATCTTCGGTGATATTTATCAAAATAAATAAATATTGTTTGTCAAATTCAATGTGTTTTAAAATGACTGCGTATTTCAAGGAAGAGTCCACAGTTTGTTTTTTTATTTCTCAAGTTTAACAAGGACATAGAAAATCAAAAATTATAGAAAAAAAATTATAAAGTGTTATAATTTTATCGTTACTTGCATCTCACCCTGTATTCCATATATTTTAAATTAAAACAAATGCAATGATATGTGACGATTTGATTCATACGTACAGGTATCCCTCGATTTAAATAGCCCTCGTATTGAAGAATACCTACCTCTAATTGAAGAACTTGAGAAATAATATATTGTTACTTCTAAATGTAGAACAAATTATTTTTCAAATCGAGGTATTTTAACAAAAAATACTGTTTCAAAAGTTTTTATCAGAATGCATATACACGTGTTGATACATGTTTATTTTATTATAAAAATATTAGTCTTTTATTAATTTTGTTATCATAGTCGGTTTAAAAAGCAAATTACGTCGACTTAAGCATTTTTGTAGTGTTATAGGTGTTAAAATGATATCAATAATGCAATGTTCGAATTATATAGTTAATCATGTAATCAATTAAATCTTGATCTTAAATGTACAAATAGCAGATGAAATGTTGTTTGTTTTTTATTTTAAATATTTAAAAAAAAAACCTCAGTTTGAAGAACAACTCGACTTGAAGAACTCACTAAAATTTTTACTGTTCTTCAAATCGAGGGATACCTGTATATATCATATAATAAAAAACGTAAATATGGAATCGTTGGAATTAAATTTTATTGCGCCCCCCTACTTTTCATTCTACGTACACACACAACTACAATATGCAATATTTAAAACAAAGCAATTCAAACATCAACGTTCTATTATTCACGTCGCAACAAAGTTTATTTAAATTAGAATTAATTGAAAGTAAATGCCGGCAATAAATGCATGAAATTAGTGTGAAACAGCAAATAATAAAATTTATAAGTGATTTTGTGATAATCGACTTCCAATAATTTACAGAGTTAAAGTGTTGATTATTGTATTGTGCGCGAATTATTAAATTATTAAACGTGTTGTGTGAGATTAATTAAATATAGTTAAAGTTTTTTTTTATTGTTTTATTTTATTTAGAATTTAATTGTGCGATTCGCGTACTGTTTTATTAAATAAGTATGTGTTGATTCGATTCCTACGAACATATCAAATAATAAAATCGGTTATATTGAAATTGTTCTAATTAAATGTTTTTAGAGTCAGGGATAGCATGAACATGGAAGAATTTCTTCGGGGCGAGGGCATTGGCGATGAAATAATTGCAAAATTTACAGGTAAGCGTCGTCAAACATTATCCTTTTTAATGCCTTTTTCAAATTTAATTAATCAAACTATAGAAAACGAAGTGACCATTGATTTGTTTGACGAAATTAATAAATCAACGTTAATAGATATGGGGATTCACAAAGTTCGGGATCATCTTTTAATATCTAAAGTACAAAATAAGTATAAATCGGTAAGCAGTTAAATACTAAATGAAGTTAATGGTTTGTGTAAATATATTTAATATTATTTGTATTACAGATTCAGGATAGTCTAAAGGAGATGATAGTAATACCTCAAGATCAAAACTTGGTAATTTTTTAATTATTAATAATATCACTTATTTGAGTAATACTTCTTTCATATACGTCTATATTTAAGAATATATTGCTGATTATTTACCATTTTAGCCTGTCTTAAACAAGCAGTACTCAACCGATTCATCTGCTGTTAGTGGCATACTATCAACAGTTTTATGGGAATCGGTACCCATAGATGCGCAGAAGGAGATCACCCCAACGGAGCATTACACTCATGTAAGTGATTCGCTTATTATTTATAATTAATTTTTAACTTATATATTTCGTTTATTTAGGTCATAAATTTACATTCGGGTTTAAATGAAGAATGTTTATTAATATCAAAAGCATATGAAACACAGGACGGCGATCTTACACGCATCCAGAGAAAAGATTTATTTAAACATCTAATGAATGATTTTGTAAAAAAAGCCGGATAGTATGTTTCTAAAATTATTATAGCATTACTTATGCATTTTTAAAAGCTTTTTTAATAGACTTATGAAATTTACAGTTACAACAATTTCAACAAGCTTAAAATTTTGGCAGAATCTATAATTTTGACATGGCCAAAATTGGCAGACGTTGCCGACGATGAGGTTGGTAATGCAACAAGTAGTAGTGTATGTTTTTTTTTATTCTTTAGCTTCCATCATTATTTAACAATATAATACCATTATTGATTAGGATTACTTATTTACGCGTTTTGGTGGGCCTAATCAGCAACCTTACGGAACGCTTTATTTTATATTGGCGAATTTACGCCGTAAACATTCTATTAGAACACAAACCAATTCCACGAAAGAAAAACAAAAAATCGCACCAATATCATTCAACGCCACTTCACCTTTAAAATTAGCCGAAAGGGAAACACAACAAAATGTGGTAAAATAGTGTAAACCGCTATAAAATATTTAAATTCATATTAGAACTTTTTATTTAAAATAGAAATGTATGCTCGATGGAATTCAACCGGGTGATGCCGAGAAGCTAGATATCATTAAAAAAATGTTCGATACAATCAAAATTCGAACAGAATTTATTAGAAAAATGATTTCTGTTTCCGAAATATTTAAAGAATATCAATATTATAAATTTTATAACGGAGAATTGGTAATATTATAAACAATAAATATGAATACAAATAATAATTAAAAT
Organism: Dilophus febrilis; assembly: GCA_958336335.1. Lineage (NCBI taxonomy): Eukaryota > Metazoa > Arthropoda > Insecta > Diptera > Bibionidae > Dilophus > Dilophus febrilis. The sequence goes on from OY284470.1 coordinate 34,989,506, forward strand.
GTTTGCAGATATCAGCTGATTTTAAAAATATATGTGGACTAGACGACAGTAATTTTAAAAATGATATGATTAACTATGTGCAATTTTTCGTTGAAAGGGACACCATATATGAATCGTGTTACGACAGTATGATTTATTTTTAACATTTTTTTCATGAATAAAAGATTAAATTAATTTATTTCAGTTACTTTGCGAGCTGTTTGTTTTATAATGAATTTTTCCAAAAAAAAAACGCTGGTGTAAAAATATCGAATACAAACAAATTTTATATCAATCCCAATATTTTACAATTCGCGCTGGTAATAAGATGATCGATTTTTGTAATATTTGCTTTTTGTTAAATTTGTTTTTTTTTTTTCAGAGTAATGACTGCATAGAAGAAGTGATAAAAAGAAATGTATTACTAAGGCAACCTTATTTGGTTATGCTCGGTGCCTTTGAAACTGGGGGCACGTATTATTTAGTCATAGAGACTGAATATATTTTTTTGGGTGGAGATGTGATTAACGCTTGGAATGTTTTGTTCCAAAGTTTTTTTGTTTTTAATCTGTGCTATGAAAATAATGCCACCGGTTTTTTTATTATGTTTGAAATTTTATTTTATAATATAACTGGTAAAAAAAAAAAATTGTCACCAACAGCATCGTATATAATATATAATATATACAAAACTAAATGTGACGCTGAAAATACTTTAACAAATTAAAAATGGTCAGTAATTAATTTTTAAATATTGATTTATATTTTAATTTATTATTTATGTTCCTAAAGCCTTTGTTTCATAAAAAAATCGTGTGACACTTAAATATCAATATAAAATGAATTATTTTTTTTAAGAAAAATGCGTGAATTGAAATTTTTGTATTGTATCTTACTGTTGATTATTTATTTATTATATTTCACATGATATATATATTTATTTTTGAAAAATTTAAATATTTGTATTATTTCATATATCACTTTAATTACATAATATATTTACAGTTGTTAACACAATTTCTTAAACAGACAAAAACATATCAGCAAATATAATATTCTATTATTACAACTTTTATTTGACCACTTGAAAATATTTTTATTATTTATAGGTTTATGTATATTAATATTTATTATTTAGTTTTTTTCAATCTAATTTTCAGATTAAATATATATATGTATATACTTGCGAATTACATTTATTATTATTATTATTATTTAACAACTAATGATGTATGTAAAATGCCAACATTAGTTTTTAATAAGCACTATGGCTGCTAGGGCCTTTGGCTTTTACCGGAATTAGAAATCATTAATATTATAATTATTAATGTAATTTTAATAATGATGATGAGTATTTGTTATATACTTTCATATATAATTGCGAATATGTGTGTGTAGTAGACTTTGTAAATCTTTGGCTGCGTCCGACACAATATACCAAAGATATTCATTAATTTGATCCCAATGAATAAATGGTGACTTAGTTCATGAATTCAAATCATAAAAAGCACAGAAAAAATTTTCCGGCCAGGATTTGAACTCGTGACCACCCGCAATTGGGTTGGATGCTTTATCAACGGCACCACCAAGTCGTCCGAATTACATTTAAAAAACATGATTATATGTTACTATTGCAAATACGAAGTATCAGAAAATATTTCAATTTTTAAACATCACATAAAAAATAAACACTCCATGAAGGTTACTGAAATCAAACATATAGTATGCGAACAACAAAACTGTTTTATAACGTTTTCATCTTATTTTAAATATATAAATCATCTCCGAAAATTTCACTTAAATAATTGCATTGGTACTGATTTGGACATAACACATATACCAAAATTAAAAAAACCTCAAACACTTCAAGATGCAATTGATAGCATTGAAATTGAAAAACCTATAGCAGCTGATAAACATGAAATTGCAGTTTCAGTTTACAAAATATGTGGAGAATTCGTAAAGCACATGCGGTCAAAACCTGCAGTAACAGTAGCAGTTATTTCTGATGCAATTGATGCTTGTACTACTGTAGTTCAACATTTAACCAAAGAATTAAAATCTAGCGTAATTCAATATTGTAGACATGAAACATCTTTAGAAGATGACAATCTTAACAAGTTATTATCAAAATTTGATGTATGCGATTATTTCGCTGAATTCAAAAAAGTGTATCAACAAAACAAATTTTTAAAACAAAATTGTAATTTTGTTAACATTCAAGAGATTACACTGGGACACAGATCAGAAAATAAATATATCGGAGAATTTTGTAAAAAAATCGAAGTAAAAGAGTCATTTCAATACATTTCAGTAATAGAAACACTTAAAGTGCTTTATTCGATATCGGAATTCAGAGAATTATTGCAGCAGCCTTGCTCTAATGATAATTATTACTATTCAAACTATCGTGATGGTATGTGCTTTAAGAATAATAAATTTTATCAAAAATATTCAGATGCAATTCTACTAAACATTTATTACGATGATATAGAAGTATGCAATCCATTAAGCTCAAAGGCTGGAATTCATAAAATTGGAGCATTCTACTTTACAATTCAAAACATCGACCAGAAATATAATTCTAGATTATGCAATATCTATATTTTTGCTTTGTGCTATACCGCAGACATACACAAATATGGTTTTGAAAAGATTTTGCGACCATTTATTGATGATATAAAGAAGTTAGAAAGTGATGAAGGTGTATTAATTGAATGTGATAACGCAGTGTACACAATAAGAGGTAGTATATGTTGTGTTTCAGGTGATACTGAGGCAGCGCATAACATTTTTGGGCTACTAAGTGCATCGTGTGACTCATTTTGTCGATTATGCTTGATTAAAAGAGCAGACTTGAAAAACTGGAAAGGAAAACAATTTTCAGCCCGTACCATGGAAAATTACAATAAACAATTGAAATTGATTTCTAACAACGAATACACATGCAGGGATTTTGGCATCAAATCAACCACGATATTTAATGAACTAAAATATTTTCATTTTACGAAAAATTACTCCTTAGATATAATGCATGATTTTTTGGAAGGAATAGTGCCGAGGGATATAAAATTAACCATAGGATATTTTATAAGTTCAAATTTCATCGACGAAGATACGTTAAATAATAGAATACGATCATTTTCATATGGTTTAATCGAAAAGAAGAATAAACCAACAATAACATTTAGTAAAATGTCACTTAAGAATGTCGATACAAATCTTCACTTAACAGCATCACAGTCTTGGCTTTTGGTTAGAGCACTTCCATTTATTTTAGCAGACAAGGTATCATCAAATAATAACCATTTACATTTGATTCAAGTATTAAACGAAATATTAAGCATTATATTTTCTAAAAAAATTTCGAAGTTCATTATACCTCGTTTAAAATACTTGATTAAGCAGCATCATCAAATTTTTAAATCAATATGCACATTTAAAAATTTGATAAACAAGGATCACCACGCGGAACATGTTCCAGCCTGTATAGAACAAATTGGTCCTTTAAGTAATTATTTTTGTATGCGATACGAATCAAAGCACACCGAATTAAAACGACAGGCTGCTGTTTGCAGAAATTTCATTAATTTACCAAAATCATTGAGTTTTCGCTATCAAGTGGCTTTTTCAAACAACCCCATTGACATAATGGGGAAATCGGAACATAAAAAGATAAAAATTGTATCAAGGGACACTTTGAATGATAGAATATTCACTGCGTTGAGTAATGAAACCGTAATATATTCTTGTGCAAAAATATGTGAAAATTCATTTGAATATAGAATTGGTTCGATAGTTTGTTGCGCTTATGGTGATTATCCAGTATTTGCAAGTATAGAAAAAATATATAGCGTTCAAAATGATATAATTTTAAAGATCAAATTATTTTATACAAAGAAATTTTCTATAAATTACAACGCCTATCATATAGAATGCACCATGGAGATGAAATTTATCGAATATAAAGATCTATATAGTGCATCTAATTTTGTAATTTGGAGAAAATATGGCAGCAATAAATTGTATATACCTATGAAGATGATATTTTTTTAATTTCAACTGTATTAATTTAATCAACAACGGTATTGTACTTCATGTGCCAAATATGTACCACTAGATTGTATTCAGCAATTTATTATTATATTCAGATATTTTACAAGCGTGCTATTGAAACAAGTAAATAAAAAAAAAAAAAATTGAAACACGGAAACAAGTTTAAAACAACCCAGGTTTATGCCTTTATCATCATCGTCATCGTCATCTTTATTTATCAGTGATACATGTTTTAAAATTATTTAGATTTACTTTTATAACTAGATATAATTTATTATGAAGGCATATATAACATCGGCCTTAACTTCTAACTTCTAAATCCAATTGAAAGGTCTGAAGGGTGAAAGGTGTAATTGCATTAATTACATTATTAGAATTATATTAATTATATTTGATATACCACTAATGAAAACCTTGCGCACTTGAATTTTAAATATAAATGGTCATCGTTGCGATAATTGATTTCCATCAATGCGTATTTTTATCAAGAGATAAATTTCAAATTTTTTTTATTTCATTTAATTACGTATGAATAATACAAAATTAGATATACCTTACCGTTCGATAGGGCGTGATAATTAAATATATTACATTTAAAAATATTTAACAAGCTGGAGTTTTTATAGAAATACATCACTAAAACATATTAATAGCATAACACTGATATTTTGGTGATAATTAATATCCGCATATATACATATATATATTTAATCATAAACTAATTTAAGTTTAAATTCAATATTTAATGTCATAAGTTGTATTTAAATAATCACATTTTTTTTTTTAATATTTTATTAATTTAAAAATAATTTAAATTTAAATACTTTTTAAAGGTATTAAATGTATTAAAATGAGCTTTACTTTTATTGAAAATATTTTATTTTGATTTTGAAATTATTTTTTTAGTAGTATAATGATATAAATGCTTTTTTTTGTTGTTAAAATTTAGACATTAGATTTATGAAAATGTAAAAATTATTTCGTCAAATAGAACGAAATCACACTTATTTAAAATTAAATAATAAAATGTTGTTGTGTATCAAATCAAAAGTCTTTTTATGAAGGATAAAGTTTTACTACCGTGTATTTTAATAGTACAAGCTTAGTAAATTTTATTATATGGGTTGGTAAATACTACTATACACAAAGTACATTTATCACTGCATTTGTAGTAAAATCTAATATTTCCATATTAATTCTATAGTATATTTTGATACCAATCAATAGTAAAAACCTACAACGATCGTATTAAAATTTACTAAACTCTTATTATTTTATAAAATTAATTAAATGTATATATTACTACTTCATAGTGTATTTTAATAGCATAGGGTTAGTAAATTTTATTATATGGATTGGTAAAGTCTACTACATACAAAGTACATTTATTACTACATTTGTCGTAAAATCTAATATATCCTTATTAATTCCGTAGTAAATTTTAATAGCAATTAATATTAAAAAACTACCACTACCTTATTAAAATTAAATAAACTCTTATTAATTTATACAATTAACTAATTAAATATTTTACTACTTCGTATTGTATTTTAATAGTATCTTTAGTAAATTTTACTATGAATGGGTAAACTCTACAATTTTCAAAGTGCATTTATTACTACATTAGTCGTAAAATTGTTAGATCTATAATAATTTCTTATTATATTTTACTCCGAATACAGTGAATTTATAATATATTACTATTAAAAATGATAATTTCAGAGACATAGAAGATGTATGATAAATACTAATAAATAGTAAAAAAAAGCAATGTACATATTAAAAAATAGCCAAAAAATTTTACTAAGGGGGAGAGTAAATATTTTTTAACTAATTACATAGTAATAATTTACTAACAACATTGAGGTCAGTTTTTTACTATGAAATAGTGAATTTATTTTTGAGAGTGTTCAAAAAATGATTAATCATACATGGCTTAAGGTAAATACAACATTTTGTGGAGAATTTATGGTAATTAAAAATGATGAGCAGATATTTGAATTAAAATATTTCAACACCAAGAATGTCATAATAGACCAGGAAACCGATATAAATGTGTGGTTTTTAAATAATGTTCAGATACCTATCATGACACAACTTTCTAACATAATCAATTTAGAAGTCAATGTAAATGAATACAATCCCCAACGAGTTTCATCATATATTGATCTTCCAAATGAAATTAAAAATAAGAAAGCATGTGTAAATGTTAAAAACAGTGATGAAGCTTGTTTTGCTTGGGCTGTTGTGTCAGCGTTATATCCAGTTGAAATCCATCAATACCGCGTAACAAAATATCCACATTACTCTTCAGTGTTTAATTTAACTGATATTCAATTTCCAATGACTATGAACCAAATACAACGATTTGAAAACCAGAACAACATATCAATCAATGTTTATATTTAAAAAAAAAAACAAAAATTTGAAGTTTATAGTGGTGCCAACATACCTAACAAAACATAAACAAAAGAGACATGTAAATTTATTATTAATTCAAGAAACATATGAAGTCAATAATGATGATCATGATGATGATGATGTTAATGATGATGATGATGATGATGATGATGATGATGATGATGATGATGATGATGATGATGATGATGATGATGATGATGATGATGATGATGATGATAATATGGAACCATCTAACGATGATGTTGTTAAATACCATTTCGTTTGGATTAAAAATTTATCACGGCTACTTTCCTCTCAACTAACAACACATAGTCATCAAATATTCGTATGCGATCGTTGTTTACACTTTTTTCATACAGAAGAAAATTTAAATAAACATGTAGAAGAATGTATAAACATTAACAAATGCAGAATTATACTACCTAAGCAAGGTAAAAATATTTTAAAATTTAAGAATTATCGATATAAAGTAAAAACTCCATACATAATCAAATTACGTTAATTTTTTTTTTTTTTTTTTTTTTTTTGGCTTTGCGGTCGTTTATCGGTGTTTTGGCTTTGCTTCAATATTATCCACACAATCCAATTATGGAAAAAGATTAACGATGGAAAGCTTACACATTTACACCGAGAACACTTACAATAAAAAACAAGACACCGATAACCTATCACCAATTTTTTGTGCCACTATAGATGACAATAATAATCATACAATTCAAAAAAATAATAAACGACCTTCACACAGTACAACATTTAAAAATAATAATAATTCCACTACACATACAAATAATAACATTATTCAAAAAATAATAAAACGGAAAAATAATACGATAATCAATACAATACCAACCAAAAAAACCAGAATCATCTAAAGTGCTTATCACCATTTGATTAAATAAAATAAATAATCATTATCATTTAACATCTAACGATAAACACATATTGTTTATATATATATATAGTGATTGTTATTGTCAAAATGATGAAAAAATCTTTATGTTTTTTCATTCATTAATATAATTTAATAAAATAATTGTTTGTTTGTGTAAATGTAATATAAAATTATTTACTATATTTACAGCATTTTTTATAGAGTAAGTAAATATAACGTTTTAATATATATATACATTTTTAATTTTTATTTATAATTGTTATAATATGTTTAATATTTTTGGTTTTATTTATTAATGTTGTATTTATTGAATTTTGTTTAATTTATATGTAAAAAGAAACCTGAAGATGGTATTAAAATTATACCGAAACGTTGTTAATATGTACCCTATATATGTTTTTATAAAAAATAATTGGACATATTAAAATAATATTTTAATTGATTAATTAGTGTGTTTTATTCTGTATATTGTTACAATATCATGTAAATAACTATTTAATCAATAAGAATTTTAAATTAAACGACCGCAAAGCCAAAAAAAAAAAAAAAAAAATTAACGTAATTTGATAAAGTATATACCGGTCAAAGAAAACCTCAACATCCATACATAATATATGCAGATTTGGAGTGTTTATTGAAGGAATGTCATACACAAAATGTGTTTCAAACACATTTTCCCTGTTGTATAGCCTATTATGTTAATTGTTCATATAACTCCACACTTTCATATTATAAGTCCTATCGTGGTGATGCTTGTGTGGATTGGTTTGTGAATGAAATATATGAATTCGCTATGAAGGTACAATCCATATTACTTAACCCCTTACCGTTGGATAATCAAAGTGTAAATATTAATTTTGATTCCACAAAATTCTGTCATATTTGTGAGCAACCCTTTACTAATAATAATAATAACATAAAGGTGAAAGATCATTGTCATTTTACTGGTAGGTATCGGGGTCCAGCTCATAACAGTTGTAATTTAAACTACCAAGATAGCCATACGATACCAATAGTGTTTCATAATTTAAGTGGATATGATTCACACTTTATTATTCAAAATTTAGCACAACAAATTATTGGTCTTATACAATTACTACCCATAACTAAGGAAAAATATATTTCATTTACAAAACATATCGCTAATAACATAATCAATTTCCGATTCATAGATTCATATAGATTCATGGCAAGTAGTTTAGATAAACTGTCATCCTTTTTAGCATCTTTTCCAATACTAAAATCACAATTTGAAAACTTGAATGATTTACAAATTAAATTGTTATCACGAAAAGGTATTTTTCCATATGACTATTTAGATACACCTGAAACTTCTCTACCCTTAAAATCAAAATTTTATAATAAATTATATGATGCTAATGTAACAGAAGAAGATTATATTCATGCACAAAACGTATGGAAAGAATTTAACATAAATAATTTAGGACAATATGTGGATTTATATTTAAAAACCGGCGTATTACTTCTATCAGATATTTTTGAATAATTTCGTGCTAGTTGTCAGAAAACATATGGATTAGATCCTGCCCACTACTATACACTCGCCGGCTATACATGGGATGCAATGTTAAAATACACCAATATATCCTTAGAATTATTGACAGACATTAACAAAATAATGTTTTTCGAGCGTGGAATTAGAGGTGAACTTAGTCAATGTTCGAAACGTTATTCAAAAGCAAATAATGTGTATGCATCCAAGGATTATGATTCATCAAAACCATCAACGTTTTTAATGTATAATGACATAAACAATCAATATGGATGGGCGATGTCGCAATATTTACCCTATGGGTCATTTAATTGGGTTCCTGAAAATTTCATAGCACATTTTGATGTTAAAACAGTATCAAACGATTCATTGATTGGATACATTTTGGAGGTTGATTTAGAATATCCCCATGAACTACACGAATTACATAATGACATTCCATTTTGTCCTGAACACAGGAGTGCACCCGGTACAAAAGATAAAAAACTACTTGCCACATTATTTAATAAATACAAATATGTTATACATTATATAAATTTAAAGCAAGCAATGTTAAATGGAATAAAACTGATAAAAATTCACCGAATCTTAAAATTTAATCAAAGTCCGTGGTTAAAATCCTACATTGATTTAAACACAAAATTAAGAACATTAGCCCAAAATGAATTTGAGAAAAACTTGTATAAATTAATGAATAACGCTGTTTTCGGTAAAACTATAGAAAATATACGCAAACATAGTATTGTTAAATTGGTAACAAAATGGGGTGGTCGATATGGTGCTGGGGCACTCATATCATTACCACAATTTAAGTCTTCAACAATATTTAATGAAAATTTGGTTGCTATAGAACTAAACAAACTGGAACTGTATTTCAATAAACCAATTTATCTGGGGATGTGTATATTAGATATAGCAAAAACCAAAATATATGAATTTCATTATGAATATATGAAATCTCAGTTTGGTAACAATTGTGTACTATTGTATACAGACACAGACAGTTTAGTGTATGAAGTTTCATGTACAGATTTGTATGATGTAATACGTCGCGATTGTGATAAACATTTTGATACTAGCGACTACCCAAAAAATAATATCTGGAATATCCCGCTTGTTAATAAGAAGGTCATCGGGTTAATAAAAGATGAAATGAATGGTAAAATATTAACGGAATTTGTAGGTCTAAGATCGAAAATGTATGCATTAAGAGTAGACGGTATAGATAATACTAAAAAGGCAAAGGGTGTAAAAATGCATATTGTGTCTGAGAGAATACATTTTACTGACTATTTAGATTGTTTAAACATGAGAGTTCAAAAACATGTAACACAAAACTTAATAAAATCGGTTAAACATCAAGTTTACTCCATATCCCAAAAAAAAGTTGCTTTAAGCCCAGATGATACTAAAAGATATATTTTAAAAGATTCATACCAAACATTGGCCTGGGGTCACTACTCTATTAAGAATGAATGAATAATAATAAATAGAAATAAATTTTTTTCACAATTTATATACATATGTATACATGTAATGATAAAAAAATAAATAAATAATATAATTATATTGTTAATACTATGTTATTATTATTATTATTAATATATTACTAATAAATTATATATTTTCTTTAAACAAAAAAATTAAAAACTTGTAGTTTTTTTTATTACATTAACCGGTTTACTTCACTAGTCAATGGATTATAATCAATAATTCTGTCATGCAAAAGCATACAATATGCAGATGTGTTTGCTGGAATATTTTCTGATGTTTTAAATTCAATCTTAACATCAACAGGACCGGAACAGGATTTAATTGTTTCATTTTGACGACAGCAATCTATAATAATGATTGGGGCAATATCCTTATATTGTGACAAACTTAATAGTGGTTGATTTGGTTGTCCATTATAGTATGACTCTTGAAATCTTGCATACATTGAGTAAAGTAATGCATAGTTGTTTCGATTAAATTTAATATTTAAATCATCATACGGGTATGTTTCCGAATTTAAATGAACTTTCACGTTTGTTAGATTACAATGATCAAATACGCTTGCATTTTTATTTGTGTGATTTTTTCGGTCTGTTTGTAGTGCTAAAATAATATATCTGGGTTTTTCCAATTGCGTTGCTGTTTTAACCATCCATACATGATGTGAGGTTTCTGTAGGCAGTATTGGATATTCATACATATCCCAACTATGAAAACACATTTGAATTTTTTGACCACTGTTGACCACCTTAAGCAATGATAGTTTATTTTCATTGCTCACATTTACATGTGGGACTTTCCAACATAATCTGTTAATAGCAATTTTTACATCATCAGCATCATCACCAACAAGCGTTGAATAAATTGAATTTAAATCGCTTCTGGAACGAATCAATATTAATTCATGTTTTGCATTCAAAATAATTTTTTTATAGTCTTCAACAAATCCTAGTAACATTTTCAATGGTATATAAAAGTTAAAATAGCCATTTGTTGCAGCAACATTATGACCAGTGAGGGACCAACCAGCATTATGTAACATTTTACTTTCATTTTCATTTATTGAAATATAATTTTTCAATGTTGATGCGATACCCATATTTCTTGTTCTATCAATTTCAACACCGTTTATTTCATATCGAATTTCATCAAATAAAAAAGCAATGGAATTATTGGTTAACGTTGTTGTTTGTGAAACTGTGTTATCACGCTGGGTTAGACTTCCTTCAACATAAATGAAACTTTCGCATAACAAAACATATAAATCTTGATTTTGTATAGAAATTCGAATTTCATCGTTGTTGTTGTATGCATTTAAAAACGGGGAATATGTATGATATTCAACTTTTGTCAAACTATTATCATAATCAACCGTTTGCAGAACGTTTAAAATATCACTCATTGTAATTTTTTTATCACTTCAATTTAAATCCAAGTGTTGTCAAATATGCTTTATTTTTTGTAGTTAGTGGATATTTCAATTTATTGATTTTGTAAATCCTGGTTTTTGAAGTAATTGATGGTGAATGGTTTATAGATTGTTGACTACTAATGATGTTACTATCATTTGATGCTATATTTATATTTTTCTTATTATTATAAAGTAACATCTTAAAAATAAATGTTATATAGGTTTTAAATGTAATCGAATAGTTATCAATTCTCCTCTAAAATTTATCAGCTCTCCATTTTGATCCACAAATTTAATTGTAATAGAACTTATTCGCTTGGTGTTCACTGGTAAATAGATAATGTTTCTTGGTACTTCCACTATTTTATAACCAGGACCAACAGTTGGGGAAAATTCATGGAGTGTATGCACTGGTGTATTATTAATGAAGGAGTTGGTTATAATGTTACATTCTATCCGAATAGCATTTACAGCAATTATATTTACTAACAAATCAGATGTATGTTTAATATTGGGTGCCAATTCATGATAACCGAAACCTAATAATGTCCCAATTGATCGTGCTCTATTAAAGTATATTGGTGCATTTGAAAGAATTATGCTCTTCAATGTATTGTTATTTGCTACAATTTTAAATTTGATTTTATCTGAGCTTTGTTTCAATTGATCTTGTACATAAGCTCCAATATCATCAATTTCATAGGACCCTATAGGTATTTCAATGATTTCATTTCCAATATGTATTAAATTATTATTATTGTCAACATTTGGTATTGAATTATAGGTTTGAAAATCAACCAAACCACAGACATAATCTTTTGATAATTCAATTGTTGGAAAATATTCCATAGTAAGTATGGAAGTATTACCATTAAAAGCAAGTGTTAATGACATGATGCTTACAAATAATAAACTAATCAATTTTATTAGTAAAACATTTATTTATATACAAATTATTATTATACATTAGTATATAAAAAGTATAAGCATAAATGACCACATATTATTGAATTATAACTTTGAAAAGAATTGTAATTATATTTAATTTCACCATAGCCACGAAAATAATTTATAATTTCGGTAGGAGGCTGCAGATTTCCAAAGCTGTCAAAATAAACAATTACATCATTCTTTTTATAATATGCTACCCAATGTGTGCCCGGACCGTTAGATGTATCTAAATTAACAATACCACATTCATATTTTCTCGGCTTTCCAGGTAAACTATCACGCATGAATACACCACGAAAATGGTGTATATTTTTTGCATGTTTATATAAATCTAATTCGTTTAATGGTCTATTGGGTAGCAAATTCATTAGTTTTTTGCAGGATTCAAATACAATCCTAATCCAGTTTTATAAGGTTTTAAATGTAATCCATGCCCCATTGCAATGGATTCCATAGTTTGATTGTGCCTCTTGTTTTCATTCAATTCATTTTTAGCATGGTTAGCTGCAGAAACAGCTTTAGCGATTCCCGATATTCCTCCTGATAACGCACCAACAGCTGATAATCCAGCAAACAGTGGTATTAAAAAAGGTAGCACTCCACCAGTTTTTGGTATCGGTATAATTCGTGGAACCAATTTAACATTCGATTTGTTTATTCCTTTCATAGCATGCTTAGCTGCTTTCAGTGCAATCCTTATAGAATTATTCATGTTTTTTACATTTTTATTTGCTTTTAAAGATGTGCCCACCTTTCGTATGATCTTTTTAAACGATATACTTTTACAACATTTCATGTTCTTCTTCTTCTTTTTTTTTTTATTTTTCATATTGTTATCCCTTTTCAAACCCATCCCAAGCTTAATTTTTGCATTCATTAGATTTGTAACCAGCAATGCGTTAGCTTTTTCACCTATGCTGCTATCACCAGCTTTAACTCGATCCCAAGCTTTATTACCTAATATTTGATCTGCAAAATGTCGATTACTTGTTTCGCGATTCTTAGAATATGCTATATCGTGCTCTTTACAAGCTTTATCCAACGCATTTATCCCTGGATCACCTCTAAGTAACCTCTCTTTTAATTTTGTACCAGGACCACAATACTGATACCCAGGTAAATGCAACTCAACTGGTAATTTATTAATTAAGTTGTTTAGTAAACCGCTTCCTTGGTGAATGTTGTGTTGTTGATTGATTAGATTTTTTTTTTTAATTTCATTATATGTAATCATAATTAAGAGTCATCATGGGTAGTGTCAAACATTAACTAAAAGTAAAAACATGAATGCAAAGGTATATATACATATATATATATATTTGCATAACATACAAGAATATTTTCTAGTTTGTTTAATCATGCGTTTTGTTAAACAACAAGCGGTATTACCGATTCGTAATGTTGATATTGAAAACAGTGTAGATTCCAAAAAGCATAGTTTTCTTTTACCTAATAGTATTAGAGGTATAATTGTTGGTCCATCAAATTGTGGTAAAACAAATGTTATGATTGGATTGCTTGAACATCCAAATGGATTAAAATTTGAAAACATTTACATTTATGCAAAATCTCTACATCAACCTAAAAATGAATATTTAAAAAGATTAATTACACCAATATCCGGTTTAGGATTCTATACATATACAAATAATGATGACGTCATAGCTCCAAACGATATCAAACAAAACTCAGTATTTATATTTGATGATGTTGCATGTGATAAGCAAAACAATATCCGAGCTTATTTTTGCATGGGTCGACACAATCATATTGATAGTTTTTACTTGTGTCAAACATATTCACACATTCCAAAACATCTCATACGAGATAACGCAAATTTCATAGTGCTTTTCAAACAAGACGATATGAATTTAAAACATATTTACAATGATCATGTGAATATGGATATGTCATATGATACGTTTAAAAAAATGTGTAGCGAATGTTGGACATTGAAATATGGTTTCCCTGTTATTGACAAAGATAGTGAAAAATGTACAGGAAGATATAGAAAGGGTTTTGATGTATTTATTGTAATATAAAGACCATGAATCATTAATTTAATTTATTTGTTGTTGTAAAGTCGATGAATACCAACACATAATAATAATAATAATAAAATTAATAATGGTACATGTGAATGAAAATACTATAAAAGGTATTATAGAAATACAGAAAGTAATTAGAAAAAAATATAATGCAATTAAATCACAACAGATAGAATCTGAAAATATATTAGAAAATACATTTAAGCCTATAACAAATTCATTGAAGGAGTTGGGAAAAAAAAAGAAATTAGTTGATAGATCACGGATGAAACAACATATAGGTGTGAATGTAGATGATGATGATGATGATGAAGATGATGAAAAGAGTATTGGTGATATTAACGATGGTTTTGATAATGATGAAGAAGTTAAAAGTGATAGTAAAAAAATTAAATTTAATAATAGTAATACACCTTCACGTAGAATGAATATATCTGATGGAATTATAAAATATTTACAACGAAGTAAACTGAAAGGTATACCAGCACATTACCTACAAAATTATATAAAACATACACCTGAAATAGATTCCGTGTACGGATTATATTATGATAATAGGAAAAATGAATGGAAAATTGGTAATTCAACAGTTGAAATCAATAATAATAATTTAACTATCAACAAAAAAGCATATCCAAATAGTAATGGTTTATATGAATTAATTACTATGAAAAACCCAAATGTATATGATCAAGATGATTTAAATGCATATAAAGAGATTTTATTAGTATCCAATGCACACAAAAGAAATTATAATCCACATGGGCAAATTTTAGGCAGCAGAGGTTTTAAATATACACATATCATTTCAAAATTAATGCATCATGGGAAAGGATTATCAACAACAACAACAACAACAACAATGCCACTGATGAATGTAGACTCATATAATAAAAAAATAATGGAATACATTTATTGGGATGATCCTAATGAATTAGTGGATAGATTACAACTACTTATAGCATCAGAACAAGCCGGAAATACTAGTCACAATAATGAAATCATAGCAATAGTTGAAGAATTACGTGAAGCTAACATTATTATATAAAGCCTGTTGTATCATCAACATCACCAATCATATTCATAATGAGTGTGGACAAATTTGGTCGATATTCAAACAAAACCACAGCTGCGTCAAGTCTGCGTGGACCACAAGGTCCAACTGGTCCACCAGGTCCAATCGGTCCCCAGGGTTCATCTGGTATCGGATTTTATAAAAACAATGATGGAAATTATGATTTAATGATGGAACGTGTTGTTCATTTAGCCAATCATGTTAATGATTCGGATGCGTGCACAAAGCATTACGTTGATATGAAAATTAAAGATATACAGCGATATTTTAATACTGATATTGAATCCTTGTATAATATAATAAGTATTGAACATAAAAAGCTATCCGGAACTATGCTACCAACCAATGATGTGTAAAATATAAAAAAAAAAAAAAAAAAAAATGATTACTGACAACACTACCAAAACTGATAGATTAAGAATTGTTGATGAATTGCACACAGCCCCTCGTAAAAATTTTAAACGGCGTCATGTTATTTTAAAAGGTATGGATGATTTATGGCAAGCTGATTTAGTAGATATGGGTATCTATACATCATTAAATAAAAATTATCGGTTCATCTTAACAATTATCGATTGTTTTTCAAAATATGCTTGGGCTGTTCCACTTAAAAAAAAAACAGGGGTAGCTGTTACCAATGCACTGAAAGCTGTATTACAACAACAGTATAAAAAAGGTGTAGCGGTTAATATGGAACAGCTACCTGTATTAAAACAACCGTACAAAACTGGTATACCTATTGATATGAATAAACAGTTACAAGCATTATTACATCGTATTCCGAAAAATTTTCAAACTGATGATGGAAAAGAGTTTTATAATAAAAACTTTAAAAACTTAGCAGTGCAATATAAAATTAATCATTATTCAACATATAGCACAATGAAAGCATCTATAGTGGAACGATTTAATCGAACATTAAAAAATTGGATGTGGAAAGAATTCAGTTTAAATGGTAACCATCGTTGGATTGATATATTACCACAATTAATACACAAATATAATAATACACAGCATAGAACAATAAAAATGAAACCGAATATGGTTTGTCTTGAAAATGAAAAACATTTGCTTGATAACATTTACAATAACATAAAATTACGAATTGACCCTACAAATCATAAATTTCAAATCGGTGACTTTGTTCGTATTAGTAAATATAAGCATATGTGAAAAGGGATATACACCCAATTGGACAACAGAAATTTTTAAAATTGTAAAAGTTCAAAATACAAGTCCTGTAACTTATCAAATAGAAGATTATCAAAATCAACATATAAAGGGTGGATTTTATGAAATGGAATTGTTAAAAGTAAAATATCCGGATGTGTATCTTGTTGAAAAAATATTAAAGAGGAGAGGGGACACCGTACTTGTAAAGTGGCTTGGTTTTACAAAAGAACATAATTCATGGATTCATAAAAATGCAATAGTATAATTTAAATATTTAGTGAATGTGAACATTGAGTAGCAGCAGCAACATTCCTAATATAATATCTTAAGATGTCAAAAATATGTGTTGAACAGTTTTTAATTGAATATAAGTGGTTATTGTTAACGGAGCATAAAGATAAAATATTTCGATATTATTCATTTTTAACTTATCATAAGGACATAGAAATGATAAGTTCAAAATATGGAAAACATTATATCACGTGTCCATGGTCCAATGATGATGCAAAAGATGGTCCAGATACATGTCAATGTGATTTTATTGAAAGAAATACGAAAGAGATTACCAAAATTATGAATTTATACAGAAGAATTAAAAACAAAACAAAGAGAATTCGAATTTTACTCAGATACACTTGAACAAACAAAAATTTGTATTTATTATTATTAATATTATTAAGTATATGTATATCATAATATATTGAAAGATTTTTAAAAAAAATAATAAATTGTTATTCTTTTTTTCTTTGAACTATACATATATATAGTTTAAACATAATTATATAATACCAACAAAGAAATCATAGAGAAAATAGAATATACTTTTATCGACCCTTTAAAATAATAAAGACATATATATGTAAAACACTCAGTATGTCATTAACCTCATTCAATTCTAAAAATTCTAAAAAATTCTGTGTGTAAGATATAAAAAAATTGTGTGACATCATCATTAATAACATATTTATATTTATTTGAACTATATGACTATTTTGTATATATTTATATCTATACATAAATACACACTTAATTTTTTTTATAATACATATTGAATAATTTTTAAAAGATTATAAATTTTGATCATTATTATTGAATTACTTTGAAAACACCTCCATTATATATATTATATAAATTGAAATTGTATACACTTATATTAAACTCCTATCATTGTTAACACGTATGTGCATGAACAATCATATTTAATTCTATGACGTATATGAATTAAAATAATTCTAATACATATTATATTCACTCGTTTCACGTTTGGTATTAGATGGATCATTTTTTTTTCGTTATCACAATACCACATTTACTCACAAACTCATGCAAACATGGGTTAATAATAATAATAATAGTAACGCCTAACTAACAAACCTATATTGTATGTAAGATATTAGAATATTATATATATATTGTGACATCATCATTAATAACATATTTATTGAAAACACCTACACTTATCTTTCAAATATATATTAATATTCTATCCAATTATATTAAACTTTGATCATCATTAACACTTATGTGCATGAGCAATCATATTTAATTCTATGGTGTATATGAATTAAAATAATTCTAATGCATATTATATTCACTAATTTGGTATTAAATTGATCATTTTTTATCCCAATACCATATTGACTAACAAACATATATATATAAGCTCATGCAAGCATGGGTTAATTATAGTACCTCCTCCATGTAATTACATATATACATATCCATACCCCTTACAAGTGACGTCATTGATTTTTAAAAAAAAATAGAGAGAAAGAGATAGATGTATTTGCCGCACTACTCACTCACATGTAACTCTTATGGACATGGGGGCGTAGGTGGCCTAGAACCGGCACAGCTACTCTACTCTTCCCCCCAAACAACTTTTTCAGGCATGTGTTTCGACATATTCGAAGCAAAAAAAAGCTTTGTTGTTTACACTTCAATGAAATGACATATACTGAAATTTATAGCCTAATGACAGACAAAAAAAAGAAAATGGCCGCGGTGTGATGCGATACACTCAACGCTAGTTGCGCCATCTGTTATCTAAATCCGCATTTTTAATTCCTACACGTAATACATACCTTTGACGCATTTAGTCAACTTTGACACCAATAATTGCATATTAAGCAAAATAAAGTGTAGTGTAAACACAAGAATATATGCACAGTGACCTTTGATAAAAACGGTGCGAATCCAGCTTAATTTTTTTTTGCACAATTTTGCATCATTTCAAACATGCTTTATTAAACTTTTGAATATTCCCAAGGCTGGTTTTCCTAAGTTTCCTAACTAAATTGTCCTTACTATTAAATATTAAAACATTTATTGTTCGATTTGAAAGCATGTTTACGTTTTTATACGATTTTATGTAATTTTTATAACACCTATTTTACTAAGCATCACTCTTTTTATGTATACAATTTATTTATTAAAACAAAATATTGAAATTTTCGAAGTATATATCATTCTAATAAAAAATGTTAATATTTTATATATAAATATAAAATAGAATTAATTTTAAAAATTAATTTATAAATGTTTAAATTCTATATTTAGCAACCAAAAATAACAAAATGATTTTATTAAATATTTTTATTGCTCGCTCGTATAATTAATATTTCTTTTTGGGTATAATTGTCTCTTATAATATTTATAACCAGTTAAATGAGGTTGGATTATCTCTTACATCAGAGGTGCGATTCTATTGAAAAGTGACTCGATAGTGACATGACTATTTCGTCATATTTTGAGAATTTTTAATTTCGAATTAAAGAAAGGGGAACAAATTTAGTAAAAAAATAGTCACTAAAATCAAAATGTGTGAGTCGTCAGTGACTCCATATATATTTTTTTTTTAATAAAATCATCATATACGCATAAATTTTAAATACTAATAAATTATAATATTGATTTTTTTCTATAATTTTCCAAAAACAGTCATTATTTTTTGTTTATTGATAATAATAATAATTAATATAAATAAAAAAAAAGGGTCACTTTTTCATACAGAATACCAGTGACTTGTTCGAATGAAATTACAATAATTTTCACTCCTTCGAACTCACTCACTAAAAATAGTCACTTTTCAATAGAATCGCACCTCAGACAAAATTACGTTTAATATCTCTTGCAGTCTTGCTTTTAAATTTTCCATATATATACATATGGTTAGCTGGCAAGGGCGGACATTTTCCGGAAAAACGATTTTTCCAAACTTTGATTTTTTTTTAATTACGGCCCTGATTTTTTTTCCAAGTTTGATTTTTCCAATTTTTCCAATATGAAAATGAATTTCTGACAATTCATAGAAGAAAATTTGACAATGGTGCAAAAGATATAGCCGATTTTCCAAAAAGTGTACCTAAAATTTTGTCCCATTTTTGCTAACTTTATTATTATTTTTTTGTTTTTAGTACTCGGGAAATAAAAAGGCCGATATTTTTCTTTCTTTCCTACATTTCATTTAGAGGGGAAATCCAAAATGGCGGCGAAAATGAAATTTCGCCATACTCCCATCAATTGAGGATTAAATCATGTTGATTGCTAGATTATAACAATAGATATATAAGAGAATAGATTTGTAATAGAAAATATTAGACGTCCGTATCACAATTTATGTAAAAGAGAGAAATAAAACCCCACTATTTACATTTTTCAATTTGTTTATTTTTTCAGTTTATTTATTTTTAGTTGTTTTTTTATTATTATTTAATTATATGGTTAATTTTATCATATTAAATTAATTGTTTATGATAAATAATAAAAAAAGCTCTAAAAAATAAACAAATTGCAAAATGTAAACAAAACACCAATTTTCACTCATTTTCCTGCTTTTTATACTGTTGATTATGGGGACAGTGGTTTTTGTTGTAATATATATAAATTAATAGAGAACTGGCTGGCTATACTCTTATATATCTATTATTAGTTGCGTTCCATTCAAAAACCAGGAGTAGGTAGGAGTAGATAAGAGTAGAAAGCATCTACTCTTTCTACGCCGAACTACTACGAACTATAGCAAAGTGTAGTTCGGAGTACAGCACATTTACTCTTTTCTACTCTTTTCTATTCATACCTACTCTTTCCTACTCCTGGTAATTGAATGGAACGCGCCTATTATAACTCAAACTTTTCTATTAATGTAACTTACATTTCTGCCATTATTCCAACACATTGTCGTATAGGGTCCGTTTCTCTTCTATAGCCGTATCAACTTTCGAATTGACTAAAAACAGGAATTTTAATTTTTATTTTACATTTTTTTTTTTTTTTAACGAAGGAGGGGAAATCTTGCATAGACACGTCCGAAGACGCGTATCAGATTCTTACTGACTAAAACCCCTCCTCCGGCTGCTGTATCATCGAATCAGACCATTCTTGGGCCCCCTTTCGTACCTCCGATTGACACCTACTCAGTTTGCCACTCGGGTCTCCCGGATTGCTCATCGAATATAGTGACCCTGGTTATCTAAAGCATCTCCTTGAAGGGTATCCTTCCCAGCTCGCTCTCTGCGAGGAACCGGTGACCGGTCACCCCCATCCGTATGCTCTGTAAAGCCGGACATTAGCACGCAATGTGTGCAGCCGTTTCCTCATCCTCTAGGATGTATCATCTTGCATGTATCATCTGTAAGAATTTTCATCCCCAGAAGATGATGTCTGAAGCCTCAATGCCCTGATGTGAGTGCCACCAGTTTCCTGAGAGTTCCCCGCCCTAAGCCAAGAACCACCCGATTGATGTTTCCTACTCTCAGCCCAAGTGTCATCCTTGACTGTCTGAGTCCTTTTACTTCCTTCCATCTTTTCTGATGTTCGGAAATGGCCTAATTCTCGACTATGTCCCTCGCCGTACTTCTGCTAATCGCAGTGTACGGCTCCGGTCCAACGAACTTATTGGTCGTTCCGCCTTTTGCCAAAGCGTCCGTCCTTTCGTTCCCGTCGATTCCATTATGCCCCCTAACCCAAACCAGTGTGGCCGCATTCTGGGTCGTACACTCTGTGTACCCCGTTGCCCTGAACATGGTCCAGCGCATGAATTAGGGCCATCGTATCCGTCTGGTATACTGAGGCATAACTCTCCATGTTTATCTGATAGTTCAAATCAAGTTCCATCGAGTAGTACCCGGCCCCGAAGCTGCCATTTTTCATAGATCCGTCCGTGAAGATTTTTATCGTTTCCGACCCCACTTCAGGGGGTAATCCGTCATCTATGAGTACCTTATGGTACATTTCCTGTACCATAACTCTCTTAATCCCATCCATTGGCATGTCCAGTTCCCTTACTCCCTTGACAAGATTCAGGATCCTTCTGTGCCCATAAATGGTGCCTTTATGGTACCATGTTTTCCATTCCACCAGGGTGTTGGATCACCTTCTTCCACTAAAGTGAGAGGACATGCACGATGGAATGTTTTTTTCACAGCCCGCTGTATCATAGCTAGCCGTGTTTCAACACTCCTAACCGCTTTCGGCCTCGAGCGCCCCATTCCCCCTAGACCCTCCCTCAGCACCTGCTGGTACATTGCCACGTCAGTGCCCCTGGGGTTCCTAATGGTTCTGATTGCCGCTCTTTGCCTCAGGCCATATTCCACTTCAAATAGATTGCGCTGTGATTAGACATTGTCGCCCGATCTAATACCCTCCACTTTGAATGTCTTCCCAACATCTTTGCATTACAAATCGTTATGTCCAGTACCTCCTTTCTACCCGCCATCACGTAGGCTCTGTATCCCGATTCATTATGCTAAGTTTGTGGCTAATCACAAATTCCAGCAAATGCTCTCCTCTGCGATTATCATCTGTGCTCCCCCACACAACATTGTGTGCGTTGGCATCACACCCTATTACCAGACCTTCATTTTTTACCCCACAGTATTCTACCAGTTTCTCCACGGCCATCCTAGGCGGTGGATCTACCGAGTCATACGGCAGGTATACCGAGGCAGCCACAAACGCTCCTGCCCCTTCCTCCACACGCACTACCACGAGGTCCGGCGTGCATAACTGGGGCAGCATTACCGCCGCCAGCCCATGCCCTACCAGAATGCATTATCTGCTTTTACCTGCACCGTTAAAGTACAGTGAACCAATGCTTCTCGGAAAACCCCTTATCTCTCCCCTGAGCACCCAGGGCTCCTGAATCATTGCTATGTCTATCTTTTCCTCCACCATGCACCGCGTCATCATTGCTGTTGCCGCCTTGCTATGGTGCAGGTTCTTTCATATTTTTATTTTTCGGTACGGGCCCACCTCCCGCCTCACTGTGTCTGACCCCATAGCCATTGCTATGTTATCATCCACAATTTCCCCGTACCGATGTGCTTTCCCTAGGCTTGCCACCCGAAATCTTAGCATAAGCTAAATAAGTCCGCAGTTAAGTAACCCCCCTGCGTCCCTAATCGTCTCTGCCTCAATCCTCGGACACCAAACTGTCAGGATCGCCCCACGTTGTTTTCCGTCGTCATACCTGCCTGCGTGAATTGCCCTCCATTTCGAAGTGTCCCTCACACAGTCATTCTGACGACGTAGTCTGGCAAAAATGGTTTCATTACTCCCCAGGTTGCCCCGGGATCCTTAATACCATTTTTCTTACATCCTTTATGGATGTAAGCCGATCAATTGTCAGGTCGCTTTCCCCCGTAAGGTTCATCTTCCCAACAGTCTCACAGAGCCAGGCCTTGGACTTTTGGTTCACGCATTTTACTGCAATGATCCCTTCGTCCAAGTGTACGTTGGTCACACCAATATCACCAGCATCCTCCGGCAGAACATCAATTGCTTCCCGGAAATCTGCCCGAAAGGCAGACAACCCGGTCCCGTCCATGACACCCCCACCCTTGGTACTAGTGTTGATGTAAAGATGTGAAGATTTTGTGAAGTACATGTGAAGATCGTTCCTAGTTACCCCCGCAAAGGTAGCTGTTCGCTTCTTCCCACGGTTTTGGCCTCCCCTTGCCATGGATTTCCCATGTACATGTGATTGCGGATTGAGTTTGTTAGACCGTGACGGTTCCGCATTCTCAACCCGCAATCCCTTTGGGTGCCCTCATCTGAAGATTTACTGGGTATTTCTACCCTGTATCTTTTCTCGTGTTGAACCCCCTCAGGCGTGGAGTTTTCTGAAGTTAAAATTTCAACCTGCTTACCACTGCCATCACAGCTCCCAGTAGTTTTTGCCGCGCCGCTTTCCTCCTATCCGCTCTAGTCCGCTTTCGCGGATGAGCGGCCAATTCGGATGGCGGATAGCGGATGGCGGATATTCGTATGGCGGATATAGTTTGCATTGCTTTTTGGTTGGGATGGAATTGGATAGGGATAGGTTACCTACACGTAACCACCGATAACTGAAGGATTCATTCCGAATCCCGAACATTCAGGCTAAAATTCTAAGTGCGAATTCCATGCGGTTGGTTGTACGGCTAATTACCGACACCGTAAAAACAACAAATTATGAAACTTACAATGGTGCCTCGGACAGGACAGAAAAAACGACAACGATTCAGGCAATGGACAATGATTTAAAACCGGCACAAAAAAACTTTGTTTTGATTTTCAAAATAGAAACATAGACAAAATTGCTCAATTAATGTCTCTATTATCTTCTAGGATTCTCCATATAATCTCCAAATTAATTCCATCCTTCATTTAAAAATTTAAAAACCGGTAATAATTTTTTTATCTTTTCTTTTATTTTGTGTTTTTTTATTACAAAAATATAAATATTATTTGATTATAGAAAATAATTATATTGATTTTAAATTGTATTTATATAAAAAACATTTCTACTTAAAATTAAACAACGGAATTTTATATTCACAAAAAAAAACAAGATACAAAAAAACATCATGTATAAGTATAATAACATATCGTTGGATAGGTACAATCATCTTAATCCTTTAGAGACAGGCATAAAATAATTATATAAAACAGTAGAATAAAGAACCAATAAAGTAAAGTCACACCTTATTGATAAACTTATTACAAAAATTGTAAGGATATCATCATATAATTTGGTCATGAACTTTTGGCAAAATAAAAAACTGAGCTTACATTTTGCAAATCGGAAAAATTTGATTTTAATCACAAAAAAACGGGTCATCCATAAATAATTGAAATAAAAACTTTGTCCATCCAATTTTCTTTAAATAATCACAATTTTTTCTGTTATATTTAATTAGTTTGGTTATATATTAGGATTATTTGTTTCTTCACAGTTAGATCTTTAATTGTCCATAGGAGTTAGAAAAAAAAATGTCAACCATAAATAGGTATTAGATTAGGTATATATAGAAGAAGGAAATAAAAAAGGATTTGAAAATTTGAATTCAATTTTTTTTTAAAACTCATCTTTTAAATTTCCATTATCAATTAAATAATTAAATAATGCATCGGATGTTCGTGCTCCACCATAATCTTTTTTAAATATACCATTTTCAAAATATTTTATTGTCGGAAAACTTTTAATTGAAAAGCGTTCCGTTAACGCATGTTGTATGGTACTATCGACAGCGGCAACAGCAATATGCTCTGTATCTGAATTTGAATCGTTGAGTAAACGTGTTGCCACCTCACCATATGCTGGTTTCATTTGTGTACAATGACCGCACCCTAAAAAAATATATAAATATAAAGTTTTAATGTGTTTACCATTCCATTTGGATGATTCGATAGCAGACTTACATGGAGCATAAAACATAACAAGTGCTTTTTTAATTGGTTTCATTTTTGTATCAAAATTATCATCAGTTAATATTATGATGCTCTCTGAACCTGGATATGTACCGAATGGTTCGGCTACAAATTTTTCTTCGGGTGCATCCGGATCGGTTAGATATTTGATAAAATCAGCAGCCGTCCGACCACCATTATAATCTCGTTTAATTTTATAATGATTAAAATATTTAATTGTAGGATATCCCTTAACGTCATACGATGAACATAATGTACGATGTTGTGTACAATCAACAGCGGCTACTTTTGTTTTAAAATCCTCTTTAAAATGTTCGGCCGTCTTTGTGAATTCCGGTTTAGCTTTTTTACAATGTCCACACCCTGAAAACAAAAAATTTTAATAATTATTTTTTATTATTGTTCATCGAATTTTCAATTTTGATTGATGTAGCACAGAAATTTGTTTTTACATGGAGCATAAAACATAACTAAAACATGCTTTTTTCTTTTTAAAAATGTACTAAAATTATCGTCATTTAAATGTACAACTTCAGATTCTTCTTCTTCCCATGGTTTTTCGGGCGCTGGTGGTTGTGGCGGTTCTGATGGATCCTATATACAAAAAAATTAAAACACTTCTAATTATCTATAAAACCAATTATTTATTTTTGGCAATTCTGGCCATACGAAAAAAAATTGTTATACCTTCATAAATTCAATAATTTTATCTGATTCACGTACATTAACATCAAATTTAAATTCACCCTTAACAAAAAATTTTATTGCCGGATAACCTTTAACATTAAATTGTCCTGCAATTTCAGTCTCTTTCGTAGCATCAACAGCTGCCAGTACACCATGAATCTGAACAGAAAGAACAAAAAAAATGAATATTCGAATATCTACATAGAAACGCCGTTGTTCAAATTTGAATTTTTTTGTAAACTATTACATTATTATTTTTCATATGTAATGCAGCTTTTTCATATTCGGGTTTCATGCGTTTACAGTGGCCACACCAAGGTGCATAAAACATTACCACCACCGATTTTTCATCTTGTATTGATGGCATGAAATTTGTATCTGTTAAATGAACTATTTGTGTATCTACATCTAGTGCCCAATCATCTTTATTAATTTTAATCAATGGTTCTGTTGGATTTTCCATAAATGCCATAATTGCTGCTTTATTATTTTCACCTTCATATGCGTATTTCATTTTACCTCCACTGAATTAAAAAAAAAACCAAATGCAATTAAAATATCTATACAACATTGAACATGTTAAACTAATAAACCTACTTAAAATACAATAATGTTGGAAAACCTGTAATATTATATGTTCTGCGTACACCAACATTTTCCGGTCGATTTACATCCATTGCGGCTATTAAATAATTTGTTTTTAATTCGGTTGCCGCTGCAGAATAATCCGGTTTTAATTGTTTACAATAACCACACCATGGTGCATAAAACATTACCATCATCGGTCGTGATTGTTTATCAAGTATTGACTTTAAATTCTATATAAATATAACTATTTAGTACTTCATCCAGACAATGAATGTGTATAGGTTTGTTTTGATAATCCGGATAATTAGTAGTTTCGGTTTGCAATAAAATTCGAAACAAGACAGGCATTTTCACGTAACGATACGATATAATTAATTCTAATTTTATTTAAACTTAATGGATCGACCACGGTGTTAGAGAATATCGCACTTGTGCGAATTTACCCCACTATAACGGATATAAAGTGTAATCTCGCACAAGTTAAAATATTTTAAGTGCGAGAAAGCTTGCACCTTGTTATGTAGTATTTATTTATTTCAGTTTGATTTTTTGATTAGATGTATTATCATTAGTGTGCGCGTTTAAATTTAGGTGTGCAATTTTGGCTTTTAGTGTGCGAATAGTAAGAAATAATTGTGCGAATAATATTCGAAGTGCGTAATTCGAAAAACAAACCAACAATCATAAAATCGTAAATAGTTTAATACTTACATCTATATTTTTTAAATGTAAAACATCCGATCCAATTGGATCTTCATCCCATGGTAAATCACCGGTTGGATCTCGCATAAAATTAATCATACTTGATACAATTAATTGTCGATCATAATCCTTATGTAATGCACCATCTTTATAATGTTTTATATAGAAAGATGAAGCAGTCGTTTCTGTGGGTATTTTTAATTTTTTACACATTTTCTTAACATCCCTAAAACGAAAACCAAAAAATACAAGCATCAAAAATGGGACAATTTAATAATAAGTACAGCCTAGACAGAGTGTCATATTAGATGCATTGAATATACCGCAAACAAAAATCAAACAAAGATTAAACAAAAAATTAAAATTAAACAAAAATTTGTCGCATCGTAGTTAAGCTTGCCAGTTGCCTATTTCTTTTTTATATATACACACGGCATTATCCACTTCACCCCACAATATTTAATATTTCAGAATTTTATTGTTTTAAATCACCTAACAAACTAATTTTTTTTATATATTCTATTTTGATGCACAACTTTGCTCTTAGCATAATACATAATTACAATTACATCAAATTGTAGCACTTTTCAGGGTAGCTAAGCCACAGCTTCTTTCGTGATTTTTTGTAGATAGAATGTTTTAGAAAAATATTGTTGCATTTTTTTTAATTGGATAAAGGAATTAATGTATATTTAGAATGTAAATCATTGTGAGAAATTAACTGTAAATTTGAAATATTATTTATAAAACAGGAATTGATTTTAGAAATTAGAAATATTTGCAAAATTACCCAAGAATGAGGGATCAACTTCACCCCACTGTATCCACTTCACCCCAGTGTACGGTACAATTATAGTAAATTTCAATTCATTGTTTGAAACTTAAACTAAACATATTGGAGCAAGGATCTTAGTGAACGACCAATAACATATAAAAACATGAAGGGTTTCTGTATTGGGCATACGTATTCATAATTTATATACTCACGCATTTGAACTGCAATCAATCAACACCAATGTTCCTTCGCCTTTTATTACATTTGCAACTTCTTTAAATACTTTGACCGTTTGTTGGGATTCACGTACATTATTCAAATACATAATCAAAACATTATTTTTTGTTTTTAATAATTTTTTAAATTCCTTTTGATCGGTAACATCTTCAATAACAGCACTTTTTTGTGATTGTTTTCCCGCAATTAAATTAAAATAGAAAATCTATTTTGAGAAAAAAGATTTTCAAAACAACAATAAAGTTTCTAGTTATAAATAAAATTGTGCTTGCATGCATTTGCAGTTTTATTAAACTTCTTTTGAAAATATACTTACAAAAGCGATTAAGAACTTTAAATTCATTCTGAATTTGCTTATAAAATATAAATATATATCTATTAATCTAATAATTTATTAATTAATTTATTTATTTGTGTTATAAAACCATTAGAAAGATTTTGTTTTGTATTATTTAATTTTGAAAAATACTTTTTAAAATATCGCAAGATATGCATGCGTATAAATATTATAATATTATATTAAAACTATAAATATGGGCATTTTCGTTTATTCCACTTGTGTTACTTGTGTTATATGACACATGTTCGAAAATACCTCTACTTAGCACTTGTGTTGACACAAATTGCCCTATCTATTTTGTAGGAGCACCATCGCCCTGTGTGAGATTGTTGTTGCTTTATCGTCACTATACATTTTCACATATAAAACGCCATTTGTAAACAAAATTAAACACAAGACTATTTTATAATATTCGAACACATAGCTAGCACATGTAAATGTTATATCGCGCTCGCATGTTTGAGAGCGCACAAGTGCATGACACAAGAGGAATAAACGAAAATTCCCATTGATGACATTTTGACATTTCTTTATATTATTCCCCGCAAACATTTGGAAGATAAATCGGTGATACGATATCGCGAGGAAGATAAGTGCCTTGTTCATTTACACATTTTACGCATTATACGGTTTTTTATAAATTTCTTAAAAAATTGATAGTAACTGAACGCTGTTTTATTCAATAAAAATATATTTTTTGTGTATGTATATACATGTATTACATGTGCATGTGTAAATTTTGTATGGTTTGTTTGGTTATATATTACACATACATCGAAAAAAATATATTTTATGCAATTCAATCGGTAACATTTTCTGTGCAAATTGTATGGCTTGTTCATTTACATATTTTACGCATTATACGGTTTTTTATAAATTTCTTAAAAAATTGATAGTAACTGAACGCTGTTTTATTCAATAAAAATATATTTTTTGTGTATATACATATATTACATGTGTATGTATAAATTTTGTATGGTTTGTTTGGTTTCATATTACACATACATCGAAAAAAATATATTTTATGCAATTCAATCGGTAAAATTTTCTGTGCAAATTGTAGAAGAAATATCGGCCATTTTTGTATGAAAAGTATCAATCGAAAAGAGTAAATGAACGCGTTTTGAGGTGAATAGCTTAAATCGTAGAGTTTATGAACAAGCCTAAGAAGATATTTAGCCTACATTCACAAGGCTTGTTCATAAACTCTACGATTTAAGCTATTCACCTCAAAACGCGTTCATTTACTCTTTTCGATTGATACTTTTCATACAAAAATGGCCGATATTTCTTCTACAATTTGCACAGAAAATTTTACCGATTGAATTGCATAAAATATATTTTTTTCGATGTATGTGTAATATATAACCAAACAAACCATACAAAATTTACACATGCACATGTAATATATGTATATACAATATACATACACAAAAAATATATTTTTATTGAATAAAACAGCGTTCAGTTACTATCAATTTTTTAAGAAATTTATAAAAAACCGTATAATGCGTAAAGGTACGTTTTTTCAGGAATGCGTACGCACTGTGCGGCGCAAAATAAATTTTTAAGCGACGGAAAGGTGTTTTTTCCAGATTTTTTTTTTAGTATAAGTTGAGTTTATGTGCCTAAAAAAATGTTATGTCGGACCCAAAAAATCGACTGAAATTGTCCGACATAACGCACATAAATAAAGTTTTTTAACTTTTCTGTCGACTAAAGAAAACCAGAAAAAAAGATGGTTTTTTCAAGTCCGGACTTATTAAGTCCGTTTTTTTACGCACATAAATGCAAACAACCACTTTTGTGACTAAAACATAACCTCATTCACATTCTGATATAGAATTTATATTATTAAATCCAAAATTAATAAATTAAATTATTAAATTAAAAATTTTATCTTGACATTAAATGAATAAATGTATTTAAAAAATAATGATAAACGACCAACACTAAAAAAACGCGATAAACACAAAACAACAATAAAAATGAAGGTTATGCTTTCGTCGAAAAAAATTTAGCACATAAATAACATACAATTTAGTCCATAAAATAATTTTGGGCACATAAATTACATACAAAAAAAATCGGCATATAAGTCCGCACATAAACTCAACTATTGTTTATGTTTTGTTTCTGTTGTTTTTACCTTTTGTTTATAATTTATATATGATATTTATAAACAAAAGTCAATTTAAAAAAGGTTAATTTATGATTTGTTTTATATAATTATAACATAATTTCCTTTCACGATGAGTAAAATCAATTTTATTTCGTTTGTTTGTTTGTTTATTTATTAATATTCCTTCGGTAGCTTAGACCATATGGAAATTATAGTTTTGGCTCTGTATGTGATACAAATCCTATCCAAGTAGGATTCGAACTCACGACTTTAGAAATTTGTCAGATTTCTTCAGTAAATGCACGATAACCACTTGTGCCACAGAGTGAACTAATTTTATTTCATTTTTTTTTTCACTTTTCTTGCTTTGTTTACAATTTTATATGAAATAATAAATTTTGCGTACGCAATTTAGAAGATAGAGTTTCAAAGTCCACCGCATTGTGCGACGCAAAATTGTTCACCGCATTTTCTGTTTTGTTAAAAAACACCTCCATTTAATTACATACATTTTATATTTTACATTTGCGTCCCACAGTGCGTACGCATTCCTGAAAAAACGTACCTTAAAATGTGTAAATGAACAAGGCAATGATGTTTTTCGAAATTGTTGTTGTTTTGCTAATAAATATTAATTCACATACAGTATAAAAGACCTCTCTCTTCTTTTAGAAATACAATTGTTTTTCTATAGAAATACAACAGAAATATATAATTTTTTAATATTTTTCGTTGTTTTTCTATTTTTTTTCTCTCAATTTTTTTTAACACTCACTTTATTTTTGTTGTTGTTGTATTTTAATGTTATTTACAAAATTAGTGAAATTGTGGGTCACAAAAACATTCACATATACGCCATTTAAAAACTTATACAAATGCAAAAAATAGAAAAACAACGAAAAGAAAAACATTAGCTGTGAATGTAGGCTTATATTGCCAATCTAAAGCCTCGATTTCTATGAAAATATTTTATTTATCACAAATATGATATTTGTGATATATAAAAAAAATGTGCTTTTTCTGAAATTTATTTTACCTGGATAAAAAAACCGAAATTTAATAATATATACCAATTGCTGTTAAATAATTCCATTTTTTATTAGTTTGTAAATTAACTGGATATTTTATTATTATGAAATTAAATCATAAAAATTAAATAAAATGTAAATAAAATGAAAAATGTAGTTTGGACGACGGTCAGCCGACGGCAATAGAAGAAAAAATATCAATGTCCGCCGTCAGCCGTCGACATGTCCGCCGTCCAATATTCATAAAAAGCACCTACATTGAAATGCATGTATTTTCAATTTGACATTTGCCGTCGTCTGCCGTCGGCATTTCATAAAAAGCATTACTTAAATGGCCAAACATCTGTGGAAACGACGAAACGAAAACGAAAGCATCGAAAGCATGAAAACATACTGTCGAAAACGACGGAATGTTTTTTTGATTTAACCTCATTTTTTTTTAAATAGTTAAGATGATAAGATTTTCTTGAATTGATTTGTTAGTAAATATATTTCATATGGGTTATGTGTTAATGAAGAAATAAACAAATAAAAACAAAATAAATAAAACAAGATTCAGATAAATAATTCAGTGCACAAATTTTATATATAAACATTAATTTCACATATCATCATATCAAGGTAGTGGATAATATTGAACAATAATAATTGAATAGTGAATAGTGAAGTAATGCTTTTTATGAAATGCTCGACGGC